>LN483649.1:68377-200574 GCA_900002565.1 Culicoides sonorensis | reverse complement strand
GTCATTCCCTTACCTCATTCCCAGCTTACAACGTGTTGGGGAGGGTCTAGCGTGCCCCAAGGCTGCCAAGATCGTTGATAACTTCAGTCTAAATACAAATGAAACATAATTAAGATATGATGAAAACATGAAAATGAGAAAATCATTTAACTTATATGTAAAGTAATGTTCAATTAGTATCTTAGTTTCAAAATCCAAAATATTATCACTTTTATAAATTGCTTATACTATCATCATTCACTTCATCCATAATTAATTGGATATTCATGAACACAAAAGTCTGAATTTGCACAACAAAACTAAGATTGATTAGTTTTTTCATCTACATGTGGCATGAATGTCGAAACGATAGAAATGTAGGTCAGCAATAATTCTTAACTGTAATAGTAATTTCTTAAAATGTGAAAACTTTTACATTCAATCTAACGGACATAATTATCGCTTATACAAAACACACACTCACTCGCTCAAAATACAGACTAAACCATATATCAGCAAAAAAATAAATATATATAAATAAAAGAAAATAGAAAAAGGAGATAATGAATGATAAGTTGTAATTACCTTGAGTGAATTAGACAGATTTTTTTACGTCATTTCTATATCTTTTATTTGCTATGACTTGATGGATGTCGTGGAAGAAAAAAAACGGTTGGAAGGGAAAATCGATTAAATAATATATAAAAAATGATAAGCATTTCCTTGATTAAAGTGAAAAAAAAGGGGAAGGTTCCCACTATTTTTTTATACCTTTCTTATTTTTGTATCAACATACACTGTAAATTGAAAATTTCCTCTTAAACTAGTCACAGACATTGAAAATCGCCATGAAATGGAGTCCGTACGTGAATGTGAAATTAAATTGATGGCAGTTTTTAACTAAGCGTGTGAATATTGAAGTAGTTAAACTATTTGCTTTAAAATCGATATGCTCTTTTCCTTCTTATATGGTAACCAGATTTTTTTGTAACATCCAATAAATATTGCATACAATAATTATCTTGTTCCATTTTAACTAGAATCCTACAATCTTTCTATCAAAACATTTTAATGCAAAACACGATGCGAAGGATGCATTAAAAAAGTATCTTGAAAATTGCTTTTTAAGCTACAACACATAAAAAAATGGTTATGGTTTGGTAAATCTACCTTTCTTTGCAACTCCATCATTCACTCGCAGCATATATTTTTTGTTTAATATTTTTTATTAGCACATTGCTTAGACTTGATAGCACGTACGTTTCAGGTAGCGGTCGTTAAAAGCAACAACAACAACAAAAAGAAATGTTAAGATAAAGAAAAGACAAGCAAAAAACATAAGTGACTCAAGTAATATTTTTTTTTATACATATTACAATTACATACATACAAAAAAGGAACCTAAAAGTAAATCTAGAATTTTTTTTGACTTTTAATATCAAGATTCTTCAGGTACACTTTTTATTTGATAAATTTATGAGCCATACCCGTGTTATATTACACATATTATGTCTTATGAAATTTTATAACGACATGTTAGTTACTGTTACTGATATAAGAGCTTGAAAAAATATGACAATATTGTCACACACACACACACACACACACACACACACACACCCAACTTAAATAATATAAGAGAGTGACATTTTGGTGCGTGTGTGATATTTTTTTTTATTTTGAATCAGCCATTTACTCGTGATGTATATTGGATTATATGTTTTTTATTGGACTCGCTTTAAAAAAATGAAAGGAAAAATGGGCACTGTTCCAAACCAAAATCAGTAGAGTACAAGTACAAAAAAAAATACAGCAATATACGAAAAGAACAATATCATTAGTAAAAGTAACACTAACAGGTGAAAAAAATACCCAGACACGTATGACTTTTATATGATGTATGTGAGCTTTTTTATTTATTTGTTTTTTTTTTAAGTGCATTTCGACAGAAAAAATGTACTATTACAGACGGTTTGTCGGCCGTTACTCCGTTTGTCTGTTGCATACATAACTCCGGAATAGTCCATCAGAGCGAGGTCGTTTTTTTGCTAGATAGAGGAGGTCAAAAGGATGATTTTAAGCTCAGTAGCATTGAGTTGAGGCTCATGGATTGGGCTCTAGAGCCTCCAGAGCTTGAAAAACCGTTTAAAACGGTTAAAAAATTGAAAAAAATTGATAATTTGTTTGGTTGGATGGAGAAGTTTACTAAAATGAACTTTAACTCATTGGCTCTGAGATTAAGCCCAAAATTAAGCTGAGGAATTGGGGTCAGGGATTAGGCTCAGAAATTAGGGTCAAAGATTAGGCTTCAAAGCCTGAAAACGATCAAATGCCCGACTTTTTCGAAAAATTTAAAAATGATGGATTGAAAAATGGCTGAATTTTTTCAAAATGGTAAATGTTTTTTAAAAAAAATCAAATTGGTGATTTCTGTCAAAATGTTTCAAAAATGCGGATTTATTAACCATTTTGAAAAATTCAGCCATTTTTAAAAATTTTTAAAAATTCCGCCTTTCGAAATGCACTTTTATAAACCACCCAGTGTTTTCAATTTCTCATTTTTTTAAAAATACAGAGTTTTTTTCCATTTTTTCTTTAAACCTTCAATTTTAAATTGAACTTTGAATTTCTCTTTAACTTCAACTTCACCATCGTAAACATAAAATATTGATTACAAATATTGTATTAATAGCAAAAAACAGAATTAAAAAGTAATAAAGATTAAATTTATTCTAGATTGCATTTTCATCCTTTTTCTTTTTCATCCTGATTTAATATCAAATTATAAAAAGCTACACCATTTCGTCAATCCATACACCATTTTTATATCGAAACCACTTCCTTTTAAAATTACATAGATCAAACCTTTCATAATGCATTTGCTTACACAATTTTTTTTTTGCTTTCTTCATTTCAATATAAAAAAAAGTATATTCACACTCAGTTTTCTTTCTTATATTCATAATCATAAATTTATTAAATCAAAGCTGAATATAAAATAAAGCTGATAAAAGCTATATGCTGATAATATTTTGTAGAAAGATGCGGTGAAAATAAATTTCCTTGTTATTTTTTGTTGTTGTATACTTTAAATATGTATATTTTATTTAAAAGTGCTCTTTGCTTGTTGAAATTGGATTTGAGTCAAAAGTGTATGCAATTCCAAGATAAATATAGCAAAAGAAAATAATAATTCATTTAAAACGAGAAAAAGAAGATTTTTCCCTTATATTTATTGATTTATTTGAAAAAAAAAGTAAGATTCAGAATTCAATTATTTCAAAGTACTCAAAAGATTGCAAAAAAATTGAACACCACTAATTCAGTTTTTTCTTTTCAGATTTTATTAATATTTCTGATATAAGTGTACCAAAGCACAAAACTTTTTAAAATTGCATTTAAATAAGATCGCTTACTCCTTTTTCCGTGCACAATCATATTAGAATTATGCAAATTTTATGCACTATAAACAGTTTCAAATGTATTTGGCTTTTACATTGCTTTTTTTCGCAATGCTATGCAACACTTGTGCATAAGTAAATGACAAACAAACACAAAAAAAGAAAACGAAAAGAAATATCAACAAAAATGAATTTTTGTATGTTAAACAGATTTTCATAAAGAAAACATATATTTTCAGCAAAATAAAAAGAAATCGAGCAAGGATTTAAGTGCATTAAAAACAAAAAAAAAATGAAATAAAACAAAAGTGTTGAGAAATAGAAAAGCTCATCATACTTGAAGAGGATACACAGATAGATATGACTTGCAATGCAATGTAGTCGAATGCAAATGTGTGTCATTGACTCAACAGAATACTTTTTGTGTGATATCTTTGGCATCTGGTGCACATCACTGTTATTTTGCCACCTAAAACAATATTTGATGATGTTGTGCTTTTTGCGTCAAAAAGTTTTTTTATTTTAAAAACAGCATTTTTTAACGTCATAAAAAAGTGATATAATGTATAAAAGTGTTTATTAGCATAATCCGAGTATCATTCAAATCAGATGAAATCTTACACTTTTCATGATGGTTTCCTGTTGCTAGAAAATGCATTTTCTTCGAATGATCTCAATTCAATTGTATTTTCAAGAGAAAATTTGAAAAAGAGACAATGACAGTTAATTTGAAACAGTTATGAAAAATGAATTTTACCACATAAAGGGGATCATTAAACTAATAAACTTCTTGTCTTTATTATTTTATTATGTTCACTTACTTTTATACACATATTTGATATTAGAACCATAACCATGACCACCACAATTGTATTATTGTCTATTTGTGGTTGAAAGCAATTTGTAAACATGTACAGAATATTTTCATATCCAAACGACAAGTACTTTAGATGAGTGTGTGTGTGTGTGTGTGTGTGTGTGCTTACTGCGGTGCAGATATTTTAATGAAACACCACTGCAGCAGTACAGAAACACATTTATACTGTAATAAAGTAAATCATCGTCCTTTTCATTTTCATTAAAGTATTAATGTTAAGCACATGGGACATGAATGAAAAAAAACAAAACAAAATATCGTGTTATAAGAAATTAAAAGACATAAATTAGAGTGTCAAGCAGGCATAATTGTGGGTTTCTGTGTCATATTATTAATAATAATAATAACATAATACACTTCTAATATCATGAATGTGTGTGTAAAAAGAAGAAGAGGAAGAAGAAAATTGTTTATGAGTTAACCTGAGTAAAGTAATGATAAACGATCACAAGTCATCACCTTATTATAAATTTAAATGACTGACTTCCTTCTTTACTTCTCTGGCGCTGCGTCCATTTTTTAGACTGGGTCTGTTTAAGAATGCCTTTCCAAGATTCTCTTTCATGTGCTTGCTGTTTCCCTTTGGACCACTCAACATACCCATAGCGCAGCTGGGGCTTGGTCGGAGTCGATTCGTGCCAAATGACCTGCCCATCGAAGTCTGTTGACTTTTACATTTGCAACTATCTTTGGTTCCGTATATAACCGCTCTAGCTCGAAGTTATACCTTTTTCTCCAACTGTCACCTTCATGTATGGCACCAAAAATACACTGAAAATTGAAAACGCCCTGCAGTACAAATTGGCTTGGTCCGGAGGCGGAGATCTTTGATTACAGCTTTCGGGGTTTTTGATGAATGTCATTCTTACCGCATTTCCTGCTAAATCTGGATAAAAGTTTCAAATATTATGGACACTCTTTTAGTCTATGTATATACTGCGGGGCTCTTTGCGGGGCGTTTTCAACTTAGAGTGTAGTACGTAGCACCTTTCGTTCAAATGACAGTAGCCGCTGTCCATCGCTCTTGGTCAGTGACCGGGTTTGGACCCGTATAACGCGACTGGCCGTATTAACGTTTTGTATATGGCACACTTAGTCTTATTTGTCAACAGCTTTAAGTGAAGATGTCGTTGAAGGCCATAAAAGTAATTATACGTCATGAATATGCTTCGCTTCATTTCCAATGAAGTTTTGCCATCCGCACGAAAAAGCACTCCCAGGTATACAAACTCATGGATGATCTTGAATCGTTGACCAGATTGATACATTTAAATGAACTACAAGGATTTTTTTAAAGTAAAATAATTAAAATTTAATATGCAAAACAATTTTTGTTTTCATCAATACTTACTTACTTAGCACCCATTGCATTCACTCAAGTGCAACAAATTATGCAAAATGTCTGCCTAAAACAAAACAAAAAACTTTCAAAATAAATTACTACCACGACCTCCTCTCTTTACATTTGAAATAATAACAAAATTTTACTTTTTTTTATCCTCTCTTTCATATCATTCACAGTTCAACAACTTTAGGTATATACTCAAAAAAAAGTTATGTATGTGATCATAACTGAACGTTCAAATTCATATAAAACAAATATTATTCAGTCATAATTTTAATACAAGAACATAAATCACAAAAAATTATGCGTATTTTACATGTCAACAAGACATTCGCTTCATTTTACTGGCCTTGTCTGAATAAATTTGAATATCATTTTTTTTTGCATTTAATTATTATTTTGTGTGTTCGTGTGTGTCTATAAGGGTGTGTGCATATTCCTTAAATTAAAAAAATCCTTTTACTTTTCATCTGTTATTAAATACAATAAATTTAATTCATAAGTACACTGATTAAAAAATTTGTTTTATATCGTGTTAAGAAATAATGTAGCATTTATGTAGTTTTTAATCAAAATCACATTTTTTGTTGATGTTAACATTCATGTGAATCAACATGAGGGAGGCCAGGAAAATGTTTTGAACTGAAATATCAAAATTAAGTGAATTATTAATTAGATTAAGCCTAATTCAGTGTATGCGAAGAACACAAACAAGCAAATTCTCTGGATTTGTACAAACAAATTGGTAATATAAGACTGGTAAAAACTTTCTCCTTTTCAACGTGAAAAGTGATAAAACATAATAACAAAAAAAAAAATAAAAGAAAGTGTTTTGACTCCCGTGAAAAAATATTTTTGTTAAAATACTTTTGGCTTTCATATTTACTCACGCATCAGCTTTCCCAATGGATATGAAAGTTGAAGAAAAGTCAAAAGAAAAACTTTTTATGATTTTGTTTTTATTATTTTTCGGTAAACAAGGATAATTTTTTATTTAGTTAGTGCTCAATTCACACATATCATAAATAGATACAACATTAGCTTTAAAGATAAAAGTATGTTAATCGAATCATTCTGTTAAAATCAATTTTTATATTCGAATGTTGATCGTCATTTTAAAAGGAATCAACATTTTTTTTTCACATAATTCAGCTTTAAACCACCGACAATATTTATATATAATGAAAGTTTTTTTTTATACAAACAAAAAACTTTTTCAATCAAACAAGTTGGAACAAAACTAGTTGTTTTTTTAACTTTAGATATGTTATTGAATAATCATAAAAATGTGATGTTATGTTATGTTCAAGTGCCGTTATTATACATTTTTTAAGTGAACTTTATGCACATTTCTATTTTCATAATATGAAAAGTTTTTAAATTTTTATTCTTGTTTGTTCGCTACAAAAAATTGCAGTGAGAATGTTGAAAATGTGCCACTATATCTGTTGACATGTTCTGATTATAAAAATTTCAGTTTAAAATGAAATGAGTTTCGACACATAATTTTAAAACATAAAAAGTAACAACTTTGTCTTTTTTAAAGATAAGAATTTCGATTCCAAAGAGCTTTAGTGCAGAATTAGTTGACTTCAAATCTCTCAAAATACAGTCAAATTATTATTCATTTAGAAAATATTGGCCTTGGCTGTTACATTACACAATTTTATATCTTTTTTTTGAAGGTATAACAAAAAATGATGAAACGCAAAAAAACAAGTTAAATGAATGAAACACTCACACACTCACATACAAGTAAAATCACATCTCACTTTCTTTTATTGTGTTTGCATTTTCTCTTTTCTTATAAACACCACTTAAGTCTATTGGGACAGGATAGGTGTAATATCGTTAAATACGTTCAATGTTAAAGATTTGATATCTGAGCAAAAAAAAAATACTCACACAAACAAATAATAATGAAGGACATTCTCAAACTGATCGAAATGCTGAACAAGCAACTTTCATAGTTGAAATGGGACGTAAAATGAAATCAAAGTAAAGTAAACGATTGTCGTCCATTTAATTTGTGCTTTTTTTGTCTTGGCTATTTATTTGCTATTTTGAAGATTCAATAACAATGTAAAAAGTCCATTTAACAATTGAGAATCGTAAATTTTCTACTTAATTCAGTAAGATTTTTATTGCACTATCGTATTTTTTATTGCGATTTTTTTGTTATATGAATATCAAGTGAAGAAGTAATAAAATCAAAAAACACAATGCAATACAAAAATAAAATCGTTAAATTTTAATGACTACAATACAGGATTTCATCATTAAAGATTTTGATTCTTTTTAATTTATAGCATGACTTGATTTAATCATAAACTGGATATATTTCAAATATATCAATGAAATTAAAAATGACAAGTGAATTTTCCTTTCAATCAAACTTATAAATTCAATTTCCAACAAGGTTTATTACTAACTTCCATTTGAACAGTTACCGATCAACAACAAATTTTCATAATGTACTCTCAAAATTTTCAATTGAAAACACTTATAACAAATTTGTTTAATTCACACACAACACAATTTAAGGTGTAACAATAAATAAATACAAAAAGAAGAAGAATTTTCATCTATCTCACAATAATAATGTTGAATGCGTGTTATTTAATTTACACGTTTCAGTAAACAAATAACAAGAAATTTTATATACCATAAAAGTTATGAATCGTGACATGATGTGCAAATAAAGGTGTGTATCATGTTATTGTCTTGTCTTATTTGTGTCTGTGGAAAGATCACAAGTGAAACACAACACAAGCATCATGTTGTTTTTCTGAATGAATACCAAGTCAAATGTAATTTAATTTGAGCTTATTATATGGAATCTATCATGTTCAGCCAGTGGGATGATGTTCTAAATTGAATAATCAAAATCGTTGCTGAACATGTGATCTCCTAATAGATTTTGATGGGAAAAACACCTGAAGCTATGCAAGAAAATAACAATAATGGAAGTTGATTTTAGTCATTCAACTTTAAAGAACAAGCTTCAAAATAGAAGAAAAAACTCAATTTTTAATTAAGCATAACTAAATATGTGCACAAAAAAAAGTTAACTTAATATTAAACAAGAATAAGTTTTTCACAGAAGATATAATTTGAAAAAATTAAAACGTGATCGTAAACGATATACATGAGCGCATTTCTATGTATGGAATTCGCGAACTTTATCAACATTTTACACTGACCGAAAAGAAATCTTCAAATTTGAGTTTAATCGTTATTAAGGGAAATCTCGTTTGAGTCGTTTTTAAAATTTTAAATCGTTTCTATTGTTTTTTAATTTTAAATGGTTTTTTGAGAATTGGCGACATTTTTCAATGATTGGCGAAACTTTTTCAATCAATGGCGACGTTTTTCACTACTTCTCTGACAAAGTCACTACTTTTCTGCACCCACAGTAACTATACATTCTTTTGTAGTATTTTACAAAGATCCACACAGTGAAATTGTTAAAAATTTGAGTGTGGTAACAATTAGTGATTCAAAATCACATCAAAATTCCAAAAACACTTTATTCACGTACTCAAATCGAATTTTTCTAATCTTTAAAAAATAATATATTTATCAGATGGATGCAGTAAACAATATAAGAACAGATATAATTTTAAAAATCTGTGTATGCATTAAAGCGATTTCAAAATTAAGGTTGAATGGCATTCTTTCCCCACATCTCATGGAAAAGGTCCATGTGATGGAATTGGTGGTCAGTTAAAACAAATGACAAGAGACGCCAGTATTAGAAATGTTTCAATTAACAATGCAAAAGAGTTTTATGAATGGGCCCAGAGCGAAGGAGCAAAAGCTCAATTTAAAAAGGACCGGAATTTTATATTAGTTGATAGTGATGATATCAATAAAACAAATCATCAATTAGAAAATAGATTTTGAAATTCAAAGGTTATACATGGTTCCAAACGCTTTCACCAATTTCAAATCAAATAAGTGCCACTGGTTTTCCACGGATTTTTTTTAAAAGGTCAAACGATTCTCTTCAAAGTTTCTTAATATTGTTTACTTCTTAAACTTATCGTTTCTTGGAAAAAAAGTCAAAACATTGAGATTTGGGAATATCACATATTTTACATGAGCTTTTCCGGAAAGTCCAGGAGCAAATTAAAAAAATGGAAAGAAATTTGCTTTTGACAATTTTTAGCCCAATCGGACGTTTCCGGACATTTGGTCAACTATTGTTTGTCAACTACTATAATATGTCAACTACTATAATATGTCAATAATATAATTATGTCAACTATGCTAGGGCCGTTATTAATTTTCAATTCACCCCTGTAGACGGACCGACAGCATAACGCACATATTACAGACATTATCAAGAAATGCGTTAAATAAACTCAAAATTGCTCAGAAAATAAGAATGAGCTATGTGTAGAAGAAAACATAGAGATAGATCAAAATCCTTTAAAAAGTAAAGCCTCCAGTAAATTTATTCATCAAGGTACATTTGTATTGAAACCTTCAAAATAATTCATTTCGTAACAAATTTGGTGTTTTTTTGTCTTATTCAAATATTTTCTTTATTTATTTAATTTCTCTTTTTTCATATAATTCAACAATAAAAAACTTTGTAAAAGCTTTCAGAATTTTACTTAAATATAGACATTTATGTGTTCAAAATGCAAATCAAATATACATTCATGCATTATTTTCATATGTTACGTTTTACGTTCTTAAATACAACATCGTTTTAAGTCTTTATTGCTACTTTTGTCATGTGTTTTCTTTTTCATGTATAAAAAGAAAAATTTATAAAATAGCAATCTTTTGTTTTGTTCAACTACATTTTCATCATGCCAAATGTAGTTAGTTACTGGAATAATGCTAAAGTATTAAAATGTTGCTTTTTCGTGTTGTGTAATGATAATTATTATTTCATACATTTGTCTTTTGAATAAATTTCACATTTGAATAATACAAATTGTTTTGTCTTTTCTTGCTTTTATTTTACTTTATAAATGTTAAGACAATGTGTTTAAAAGAAAACAGAAGGAAGCTTAAAATTATATGAAACAAAGAAATGATAACTGTTTTTCCATGTTTCATAAATGTCACTATGATTTTAAATTATTTTCAAGAATTTTACAGTATTTTAATATCTTTTTTAATATGCTTTTCTTGTTGTTTTGAGTAATTAAATATGCATGAATTTAAAATGTAAGTAGTTCAAACAAAAAAAAATGTGATGAAAGAAAAATTCAAGAAAATTTTACTTAAATAAAAATTCACTTATAATTACTCAAACCTGTCGCTTTTCCTTCAATGTACGACAAGGACTCTGTCATAATTTTTTTTTAATTTTTTTAATTTAACACTTGAACGTTTAATTAAATGATAGGCAACAAAATAAAATCATAAACTCAGCTTAAATTTAACGGTTCAGTAAAAAAAAAGTAATTAACATGTTTATTTTTTGTTTTATCATCTTCATAAAATATTACGTGCGCTATACAATCAAGATCTAAATAATCATAATTTTTTTGTAGATGTATTACAAAACAGGAAATTGCTTTTTAAATGGTGTGCGCTCTCATTTTAATACACCTAAATTACATTAATTTTTAAGGGAAAACGAGAACGTTTTAAGCTATCTTGAGGTAATTATTAATATCATGGAAAAAAATTAAATATAATAATTAGATCAGATTTTTTTTGTACATTTTGTATCACCGACAGTCTACAATCATGGACTATTTAGCTCTAGAAGTAAACTGAGACAAAAAACTAAAAATTTAAATAAAATACCAGTCGCTTCCATTATTTCTCACAAACCGCACATTCATTTTGAATAAATATCAAAAGTTTTCCCATTTTATTTCTACCTGTGAATTTATTTTTTTTTTGCAAACTTTTCAACTTCATTATTCACTCGCAAATGACATTAACGATTTCACTTAAAAACACTTATTTAGCATATGGTGACATACTTTAATCACTTTTAACTGTTGTTTGTGATGGCCATTATGTAAAAAATATTACATTTTCTTTTGTCACCTCAACACATATTTTTTCAAGTGTTTTAGTAGATCATTCCCACAACTATACTGACAAAACATCGTTAAGCAAGTAAGTTGTCATTTTTTGTGTTTAAAAAAAAATATGAAAAATTGTACTTCTTTGGTGGAAAAACACCAGATGGGAATAATATTCGTGCATTCATTATGAATTTTACATTATTTTACATTTTTTTTTGTCTTAAAATGTGTTTATTGTTTGAAAACACGATCGTATTCATATTTCAACTTTTTTTAAAAAAAATATTATGACTTTAAAACCCCATTTCTAAAGGTATTTTAAAAAAGAAAAATTATTGTAATAAAAAAACGATTCTTTTAGTGAATATAAAGAAAAAAACCACACCACAGAAGCAAAACAAATGAAACCAATCAAAAAGGAGCAAAAAAAACAGTCAATTGTTCATCGAACTTAATAAGTTGTTTCCTTGATGTACTATTAAATGTGTGTGTATACTTTCATAATATTCCAATATCCTTTTTTCACTTATTCTGTTTCACGCTTTTATTCAACTCCTTTGTATCATGTTATTGGCAACCAATAAACATGACAGGAAATATCGCTTTTCCATTCATTTCCACCAAACAATTTTTTTTTCATTTCACTTTGATTCTTTTGTATTTCATTGTGCATTTTTTATTATTATTATTATTTATATTCTTCAGGACGCTTAAATTCTCTTAAACAGTCTCAGTTTCATTTCATTTTTTTTGTGAGTGTGTGTGTGTGTGTGTGAATTTTTTCTTTATCAACCACGATGAAGAAGACGAAGAGAAAAAGCAAACCAAAGTATAACAATTTCTTTTTCTATTCACAAAGGAATAAAAACCGTAAAAAAACTTTATTTTTCTGCTTTTCTGATGTTTATTTAAGTCGTTGGTTGTTTGCATGTTGGCTCAGACACACACTAAATTCCAAATATAGAAACGAATATCGTTTATTGAAAGGAAAATGATTCAGCAATAATAAGCCTTATTTTGCATTAGAATACAAAAAAAATGTATAAAATGAAGCGCGATTGTTATCTTATTCTTGTTATTGGCGTTTGAGGAGTTTGTTTTTCAAATGGCTTTTAAAAGGATATTGAAACTACCTAAGAAATTATTTTAAGATGCCTATATTTTACTTTTTGCCAGCCTTGAACAATGTTGAACAATTTTATTTCCATTGGGATAGTTAAATTTTTATTTTATTGGATCACCTTTTAAAGGGAGATTTGGTAACTAAGAATAAAGCTTTTTAAATTGTTAAAAAAAATGTAATATTTTTCGATTTTTTTGAAAAATTCGGAGAACATTTAAAAAAATTGGCCCAATCCGTATATTTTTATCAAATTTAACTAACTAAAACCAGAATGTTACATTTTTATTCAAAAAACTTCAAAGATTTTCATTTTTATGACAAAACGGTTGACAATCATTTTGACTCAAGAGATCCAATGTGCAAATGCTGCTCTGAACAAGAGGAGGTTGCTGCACATCTGCTTTTTGTATGTCCCAAGCAAGTCAGATTGCGTGGTATCATGTTAGGTGAGTACTTTCCCAGTCATGATTCCACCATAAAAGGGAAGGTGTTTGTCTTGCTTAGCTTTCTGAGAAGGTGTGCTTACTTTCCTGAACTGAACCAGGTCTAGTATACTTCTTTCTTTAGTTGATTCTCTAGATTTGGTTCCTTCTTCATCAGATATGATGATAATGGGTATGCACAATGGGCCCGTCTGTAGTTCTGAGTACTGATTCTCTTCTGTGGAGATATCCTGATTTGATCTGATAGAACCCCATTTTCCGAAAGAAGTTTAAAAAGAAGAAAGAAGAAATTTATAATTTTTTGTTTATTTTACACTTCGATTAACTTAATTACTTGCCAGTATTAAAATTCAAATTTCAAAGAATTGACTGTTTAAAATTAATATCAAAATAAACAGAAATTCAAAATCCAAAGGCAAAGTACGAAAATCAAAAACATCCAATTAACTCATTTGATGACGTAAATAAATAAACATGTAATGAAGTTCACAAATTACAAATTATTATTTCATGGAATTAAATTTAATATTAAAAAAAATATATGTTATTGATGTAAAACTAATAATGTTAAACATTAAATATTTACAAGTGAAAACCTCAAAACTTGTATCAATAAATTTGTTTACTTTCATTAAAATAAATTAATTTATTCTCATATATATTTTCATTATTATTATAATTAACATAAAAAAAAAATTATTTGTGATTGAATAAAATTGTTTAAATGCTCTTACAGGAAACAGAATCGAAAATTAAAATTCAATTATCATGCTGAATAAAATACATTAATGTGTCATATTTTCTACTTACATCATTAGTGTTATGATGATAATTATCATAATAAACTAGGTCTCATTTTAATTTTTAATGCTTTTTCATCACTGTTCTGTCAATTTATCAGAGTAATCCGTTAATTTATTCAAAATTTAATGATTTGAATTTAAATTGACATTTATAAGCTTTAATTTTCATTTAAAATGAACTTTGCAAGCTTTTATTGTAATCAAAGTTGTTTAATGCCCTTACAATGCCCCTGTAATGATTGAAAATTACAAATAATTAGCATTTATTTGTAAAAACATGAGTTATCCATTCATTTAAATCATTTAAATATAGAGTTAAGTAAATAATAAAAAGCATGGTTCAATCAAAATAATTACAAATTACATGAAAAAATTACTTGTATTCCGTCAAAAGTTATAAATTTTCCAACATTTTAAAAGTTAAACTAGTGTTTATTGTGTTTATTACTGTATTTTATCATAAATACTTAAAATGTGGTGGTAATGAAAGAAACATGTTAACATTTTAAAACCACTATCATTAAATATATGTAAAATAAAGTAATTTGTTGACATGCAATTTTAATTGCACTTTTTCAAAGTAAGTAGACCTTGAGAGTTTTTGTTATGAAAAAGTTTTACTTATTTCATGATATATTGAAATATAAATTTGAAATATCATAATTTTTAATAGTACAGGGTGGTTTTTATTTTTCTGGTGATCTTTTTTGATCATTAAAGCGCTAAAAAGTGCTGAAAAGTACAATAAAGAGCACAAAAGCGTTAAAAAGAGCTGAAAAGTGCAATAAAGAGCATTCAAGCGCTAAAAAGTACTTAAAAGAGCAACGAAGAGCAAAAAAAAGGGTATCATGAAGTGCAAAAAAGATCAATCAAGCGTCAAAAAGGACATAAAAGTGTAAAAAAAGCAAAGAAGAGCAGACAGGCACGATTTGCGGGTGCAACTAAGTGCTATAAAGAGCAAAAACGATCACCAGAAAGAGTAAAAATCACCCTGTATACCAAAAATGTACATGTCACTTCATAACTGACCATATTTCAGCCAAAATCGAGTCAGTGATCTATCATTCAAATCATGTTTTTGTGAGAAGCAAAAAAAATGGTTGAATCAATATTGAATATCTAACGAAGTGAAACAGAAATGTGTTATGAATGGTTCATTGAATATTTTTTTGTTAAATTAGACAGAGTTATAATTTTTCCTTTAAATATGAAAAATATTTTTTTTTCTTTTTTCGAAACATTTTCAAGCCATTACGGAAAACAGGTGAAGTGAAATTTTTCTGCTTACAAGAATTTTTGTTATTCCTGACTAATAAAATAAACGCTAATTTATATTTTTCTCTCTCTTTTTTATTTTATGATTTCTATTGAACACACGCAAATTATTTTTTTTCGATCATTTCAATTTTAACGCACACATCATTTTTTTGTTCTTATTAAATTGGCATATTCACATAATAACAAAAAAAACAACCCGCACGTTTTTCAGGCAATCAAAAGCTATTGTTCCTTAGATTTACTAACGACTGGCAATAAACTTAACACATAAGTTCGTCATTGTTTCAAATGATTATTATGATTTTCTTCTTGTATTACACACACTGCCTTGTTAACAGGTCTCTCTTCATTTTTTCATTTTTATTTCATTGTGATTCATCTATAAATGAAAAACAAAAAAAAAATGAAAGAAAATCACAATAATAATAAAAGGTTCACAATTTTTCATACAACTAAGTATTGAAAGAAAAAAAGGAAAAAGGTCCAATAAACAAAAAAATATCATATTGATTACGTGCGAAGAGTTTTTATATTCACATTTTTTATGTATTTCTTTTTTTTTAACATAATGGTGGTTGTTAAATTTTAGTAACATTTGAAGCCATGATTGTTTGATGTTCGAATATATAAAAAATGAGAAACTTTTTCAAAGCCTAATCATGTAGAAAAAGGTAAATTTCTTTTCGTGCAAATATGTTCTCCTTTGATCAAATATAATTTTTTTTCTTGGACCCACACAGGGACACAATTTACTGTGAAATGTAATGACTTTCCAAATAATAGATTTACAAAAAAATAAAAAATTAGCCAAAACATTGATTTGATTTATACTTTATTTATTTTCATTCCAAATTAAAAGTTCCTCACATTTTAAAATTGTTTTGCATCTCATATACATGTAAAAAGACATAAACACCAACTTATTGAAATTTATTTTATCGTTTTAAAAATTTATGACTTTTTGAAAAGTGTTCTCTTTTGCATATTCAAATACAAATAAAAAGTTGTTGGTTATTTGTTTTTAGATGAATTAAATTTAAAATAAACATTGTTCAAATGTTTTTCTATTCAAATTCTGTATACTGTAACAAGAAAATGTTGTATTAAAGGAAAACATTGAAGAAATAGTTTGAAATGAAGTTTTTGTGGAGTTAAAATTATGTTTCAAAACATGACTACAAAAATGTAATGAATGGATAAACTTCTCCAACTTTTATGTGAGACTGAAGTTATCTGAAGTCATCAATGACCTTGGTAGCTTCGGGAGGGGTTTTTCGGACCCTCCCTAATACGTTCCAGGTGTCATCAACGACTATTACCCTGACTGTTATTGTTTTGCTGTTTTATAATTTTTTTCACCGTGAAAATGACAGAATCAGCTTTCAGTGTCAGACTTTAGTCGGTTTCAAAACATTCCTGAAAAATTTCACAAGGGTAAAGTTGTTGATGAGCATACAGATCGGTATAGAATATAATTCCCTCTCAGGACCCTCTGCAGGGTCCAATTAAAAAACCCTGATAGATAGTTCTGCAGAATTAAATTCTCCAACGATCTGTATGCTTATCAATGACTTTGCCCTTGTTAAATTTTCAGGAAAGTCTTAAAACCGACAAAAATCTGACACTGAGAGCTGACTTTGTCATTTACACGGAGCAAAAATATTAAAATTCAGGGTAAAAATCGTTAATGACACCTGGAACGTGTCTAAGCGGGACCAAGGGACTCGAAAAACCCCTCCCAAAGACTGACAAGGTCTCAAATGAGATCGTCGATAACTTCAGTCTATTAACTTTCATTTGGTTCATTGTTAGAGTGTTAGAAAGGAAATTTATAGTATCATTTGAATGTGCTTGCCCTTTTATTTCATTGAATGTGTTTTGTTGTTAAAATTAATGTACTTAATTATTAATATCAAGCACCTTAAGTGAACAAACAAAATTTGCCATGTACAAGAAAAACCCACTTTAATGAATGATATTGACTTTCAACCAACGCACACAAGTTAAATTATAACGCATGAAAATAAATAAAAGAAATTCTCATGTATGATAACGTTTTCATAAAGAAAAAAAAAACAAACAAAATAAAGTTGCAATGTAATCACCTATTCTTCCTCAAAATATCCTTCTCATGCCTTTTTTCAATGAAATATTGAAATATAATCCTAACTTGTTAAAATAACAAACACATGTCATGATATTTATATTTTTTTTGAGACATAGACATACTCATGCAAGAAATGATACATGTTTTATAAGGAAAACATTAAAAGCTACACAAAAAAAATGAGAATTATGAAAAGTTTCCAAAAGTATGAGTTTGATACCATTTTATAAAGAAAGGATGTCTATGAATAAAGATGTGTCACTTTGATAAATGATATGTTTTTCTCTTCTTACACATCATTTGAGTTTTCCACACTTGCCTTTATTATCACCATATTAAAAATTTTAAAATTTTTTTTTTGACCCCTGTTCCACATTAAAGTATAATTTTATTTTATATCATATTCAAATAATATTATAATCATAATAAGATTTATTAAATTTCTCTTAATTAAACGCGAAAAGATAATCTGCTTTTCAAAAAAAATAAAATAAAAAAATACTTATTCCTTATTCTCCATTACATTATTTTAATTTTAATTATTTCTATACTCATTTTAACAAAGTTTTCTCGATAATTGTTGTTGTTACTTCGATTGAACGTCAAAACACATACAAAATAGTACAGTATCAGAAAGTTTAATAAAACTTTGTAAAAGGATCAGAAAATAATTATCTCTTATTCGTTATGTGCTCATTTTATGCTAAGAGAAAACAGTTTTATACAATTTGTTATGAAAAAAGCCCTCATTACACACGTATCAATATTAATTACGACCAGAGTGTTTTTTTTTGTAAAATATATCATGTGAAATGTTAAATAAGCGCTTATATAATATAATTTTACAGTCCATATTAATTTTGATAGAAACTGTTAAATTTTTACCGTGTTAAAATATCCTACGAATCTGAGGAAATTCCTACATTGACATTTTTCCACTCATTGTGATAATTTGGTCATTTTCCTTTCACGTTCAAAAATCCAGACGCTCAAAATTACAGCAGGAAAATTTTAAGAGAAATTTTTTAAGGCATCGCCTTAAACTCATATTTTTTGTACAACTCATATTTTGAAGAAAACAATTTTGGCCTGTAAAATTTAACAATAACATGATAACGTTTTTCACTTTTCATAATACTGTAACGTAGATAAATTTAATATACGATAACTTCTTGTTTATTGGCAAAAAAAAACATTCAAAATTAGGGTAGTAATTTGAGTAAAAATTTGTAAATTTTTTTGTACAATTTTTATATATTTTTTAACTTTCTATTGAATAATGTACGTTTTTAACCCTCTGTTTAGCGATGATTTTTACCCTGACTTTCAGCGACGAGGTCTGGCCTGGCCCCTAACAAATTTGAGTATAAAAATCATGTTATTGTAAGTTTAAGGTAAAAGTCACCTGAATCAAAATTATAGAGAATATTTCAAGCTACAACTTTGCTGAACTGACTAAGTCTACATTTCATGTATTAAGATCCCAAAAATGGCAAAAATGTAATTTTGTTCTAATTTTTCTGTTTTGTATGTTTTAGCTTAAGTTGCAGGTTAAAATGTTCTCTACAGCTATTCTTCAGGTCACTTTTACTCACATCTCATAAAATAGGGCTTTTTGTATAATTTATTAAGGGACTGGCCAGACCGCGTCGCTGAACCGTGGGTTAATGAATTTTTTCCGTTAAATCGTATATTAGATTTATCTACGTTACAGTACTTATAATAATATGATCATTATGACACCATCCTACACAATTTCTCAAACCTTTCAATTTTATAACATGTATTTTTATTGAAAATTCCTAGTTAGCATAAACACATTTTTTTTTTTGAAATGTAATATCATTGAAATATAAAAAGACATAAATGTTTAACTATGTTTTCCTGGATATTGCTATTTTATTATTTTTCTTTTTTTTGATGTTACTAATAGGACATGGCACACGGATAAAAACATGTTTATTGTTCTAAAAGTTATATTGTTAACTTTTTTTTATTTTTATATATTTATTTTTCTTCTCTCAAATTCACACATTTACTAGGACATTTTTGTGGTAAAATTAATGTATAATTTTTCGCAAAACGTCATGACAACATGTCTTGTATATGATACGATTATGACTTTTTTTTGCAAAATAAATGAATAAAAGTTTTGTTTTTCTTTTAAAACAAGAGAGTATTAAATTGAAAATTTACTAGATTTCATGGAATAAATTTAAAATTTCACATACATATACAATGAGAGACAACTTTTCACGAGATAACATTTCTGTTCACTGTGCATGATAATGTGGCTTTACCGAAATAATAAACATTAAATAAAAAAGTTTAATAATTTTTTATCATTATGAAGACATGTTAATGATTTTCTAACAAAAAAATAAAGTTAAAAAATTAAAAACAAGAAAGGAAAAGTGAAATGACAGCACAGTATTATGATAATTATATAGAAATGTATGTTCAGTGCTGTGTAAAAAATTAAATTTAATTATTATGAAGCAAGATAATGGATTAACATGAACAAGATTTTACATTTTAGAAAATTTTAAATTTTTATAAATAAATATACAATTTCATTAGATTACAAAGAGAATATTAAAGGATATTATTAACCCATTAGAAAATATTATTTCAATGTTATTTTTTTAAAAACAAAAAAAGGAAAACTAGGAAAAAAGTTTTGAAGGGATTTTATAAGTTTTTTACTTAAATCAAATACATTAAAATGATACTGAAAAAAAAACTGAATATGAGTAAGATTTTTCCCATATTTACAGAGTACGAAATTCTATTAGCATCTACCTTGTTGTCAATGAGATCATTAATCTTATAGGAATTTACTTGGTAATTTTTCATGCAATCCCACAAATATGTGTTATCCTTGTATCCTTGTTTGGTTGATACAAATGATTTTTACATATAATAGAAGAAAAACAACAGAATGTGGAGTAATTTTTCATCAAAAGAAAATTTGATTAATAGAACTGCTAATAAAAGAACTAATTTAATGTAAAAATAAATAAGAGAATAAATTAATTTTTAATTAAATATCACTCTCGGCCTCTTGAGACCAAACACGAATTACAGATTCACCATCATTTAAAAATGCATAAAAATCGAAATTGCATTATAAGCTAAAATTAAATTTAAAAAATGAAATATTCTAACCACTAAGCGGCTTAGAAAAATGCTTTCAATTGGACTAATTTCATTGAATAAAATTAAAATTTATTTTTAAAAACCAGCCATTTTGAATTTTTGAAAAAACCGTCAGTTTTACTAATTCCGTCATTATAAATTTTTAAAATTTTGAAAAAATCCGTAATTTTGTTTTTTTAAGTTCACCATTTTGAATATTTTTAAAAAAGATTTGTTATTTTGAATAAAAAAATAAAAATAATCTGCCATTTTGTAAAAATCGGCCATTTTTGGGAAAATCTGTGAATTTAAGCTTTTGACCGTTTTCAAGCTCTGAAGGCTCTGGAGTACAATCTCACAGCTAATGAGTTAAAGTTCATTCTTATAAGCTCCTTTATCCAACAAAAAGAATCAGCAATTTTTTTAAATTTTTGACCGTTTTTAACAGATTCAGGCAGCGCCTCCATCTGGAGCCCAATCTGAAAACTAATTAATAGCAAACAATCTTATGAGCTCCTTTAAGTTACAGAAAAACCCACTTCGATGGACCCTTTCGGACTTACTAATAGCGATCAGTGATAGAGTGTCAAAATAACGACGGACAAACCGTCTGTAATAGAGCATTTTTTCTTACGAAATGCACTAAAAAATACATTTCAGAGTAATTTAAAATTAAATTTTCCGAATGAATATGCAAATGAAATGTATTGAGTTAATGTTAGAATTGCTTAATCGTACCCGAATTCTCAAAGGTGTATTTAAGTGTAAATCTATAATTGATTACATTTAAAACATGTGTATTTAAAATTGTTAAATTCAAAAATAATTGAGCCTACCATGGATATTTGAAAAATTGAAAAAAAAATTGATTGAAGAACATTTTTCTCTTAAATGTTAACAAAAAAAATTAAACAATAAATTGCATTTTTAACCACATTCCAACACATATTTATGTCCATCATAGCCACAAACAGAAGGTTTAACCTAAATACATTAATTTTTCAAATCAGGCACATTAGTTTAGGCACTTCACTAACATACCTATTTTATTTTTACATAAACTATACACACATGTCCATAAAATGTGTGATTTATTATATATAAAAGAAATTATAGTTTAAAAATTTGCTCATAAATAAATAAATTTTATGCTGATTTAATAATAATAATTATGTTTTTTTTCCATTCATGTTATACGAGAACTAATATAAATGTTTTCAGCGTAATATTTAATTTTTCAAATATTAAAATGCATTTGCCAGCTGGTTGCGTTTTTTGCATAATTATGGTTAACCAGTATTTTTCATGTTTTGAGGAGGCTTTTCAAAGGCACCAATAAAAAATTTATATGAAATAAATTTTAATTTTAATCATTTTTTCAGTAAAATATTATTTAAAATTGTTTCCGTCCTTTCAATTATATTGTTTCAATATTAACATTAGAATTGCGAATGAAATAATTATTTACACAATTTTTTCCTCTATATGTTCAGTTATTTCTGTTATAAATGGTAATTTAATATTTTTTTTGCATTTCTCTTCTGATAGAATCATCCTATTTTGTATGTTATAAATAATGAAAAAGCTTTAAAACCGCAAAAGAGTAATAGAAAAGATAGTTGAAAGTGGATGTACAATATGTTTACAGCTCATCATTTATGCAAATCATTTGCCTTTTTATTATCCATTCAAATAACAGGTTGCTTGTACATTGTAAAAAGTTTTTTTGCTACAAAAATTGCATTCCTTAATGCATTTTTAGTATTCATTTTCTATGCAAAGTATAAGACAATGAAGTCTTAAAGGAACATCATATAGAGCTAGAAAGAAGAAATTGTGATCATCTTCGTTTTGAAAGTTTTCTTATCATAAAATGAAAAGACATAACCAGTGATGGTATGAATTGATACGAACCGGAGCTCGAAATTTAAAATTTGAATTGGAAATGAATTTGTCTTCAAAGTTTCCATTGAAAGGATCCATAGAAGGACCCATTCTCTTACTTCTTCGGCGCGTTACGTCAATTAGTAAGACTGGGACTGTTGAAGAATACCTTTCCAAGATTCTCTATCTTGCGCTTGCTGTTTCCAGTTTGACACCCTTAATGTTCGCTGGTCTTGTTGGATGCCATCGATCCACCTTCCTTTCGAGCGTTTAACACCTCGTTGGCCTTCAGGATCGTTTCGGATTAGCGCAGCTGGGACTCGGTCGAGGTCCATTCGCACCAAATGACCTGCCCATCGTAGTCTGTTAAATTTTACAGTTGCAACTATGTTTGGCTCTGCTAATAACTGCTCTAGCTCGAAGTTATACCTTATTCTCCATCTGTCACCTTCACGTATGGCACCAAAGATAGTACGTAGCACCTTTCGTTCGAATAACAGTACCCGCTGTTTATCGCTCTTGGTGACTGGCCAGGTTTCGGACCCGTATAACGCGACTAATCGTATTACCGTTTTGTAGATGACACACTTGGTCTTATTTGTCAACAGCTTTGAGCGGAGATGTCGTTGGAGTCCATAAAAGCACTTGATTGTCGTGACTATCCTTCGCTTGATTTCCAATGAAGTATCACCATCCGCACGAATAAGCACTCCCAGGAAAAAAATGAACCGGTATCCTAATTTTTCACATTACATCGCTACATATGAGCTTCAATTATGCAAAACATAAATGTTAAAGAGAATATTCACATATTCTTTAATAATTTAAATGTTACTTGTAAAATTATCATTAAAAAGTAAATTTTTCTATCTTTTACTTGATAACAATTTCTACTTTTCCATGTATGTAAATTAATTTACATTTGAAAATCTACGTATTTTATTACACTTCAGGTCACAGTTACGACTGTCATATCAAATTTATCTCAAACAGACCTGCTAATTTTCATTAAGTCAAAATGTATGCATGCATTTTCATCAAATTTACATATCTGATTACTATTTTACATGAATGAAATGAAAATAGAAGAGAAAAAAAATTGTTTTTCCATGCAGAAATCCAGGTAATAAATTTAAGACACGATATACAATTATTTCATTTTTATATACATTAAAATATTCACCCTCCTTGCTCATTTTATACGCATTTTTTCTGTCTTTAATACAGTATTATTACCATGAATGTGAATAAACTCCTCATTTTTGTCACTTCAGTTTACTCAATATTCATCACAATGTTCGTTAACGAAAAATATTTACTCCTTGAATAAACAATCTTATTTTCATATGTATAAAGCACCTTAGCATACAAAAATAAAAAAAGGATAATCAAACAAAAAAAAACTGAATAAAATAAAATTAATGCAATCAAATCATCACCTGGAGCGAAACAACGTTAATTCTACTGTGTTTTTTTTATTATTATATTCAACGTAATAAGAATACGCGAAATAAAAAAAAGAAACACAGACTTATCATGTAATAATAAAATATATTTGAAAATTTATTGTAATTTTCATTATTTTTTATCACATTTTAATCAAGCCAATCAATCCGGATTAAGTGATGTGTAAAATATGTTAAACAAGGTAATTTAAAAGTATATCGTTGGAAATGAAAGACATTTGAATTGAAAAAAAAAGTTTTTCTTGATTTACAACAAAAAAAGGTAGGGTCAAACTTAATTGAAAAAAAAAATAAAAATTTAATATTTATAATCAACGTTATAGGGTCGAGGTACCGGCTATCGTTACCTTAAGAACTCCTTCATTTTTACTGTAAATGGTAAATGTTCATTACAGGTGCTTCGGAACAAAAGTCTTAAAATTGTTTATTGCCTCTTTCCATTGACTCACACAATCGAATTGTTCAGTACTGACGCCAAGAGAATTCTGCCTTTGAAAGCTCTTCATGTATTTGAGGTTGTGAAATTTGTACGAAAGAGTTTGAATACTGAAATAATATGTCATAATCAACTTGTTTTTAATTCTGGCATTTCCAGACTGAGAGATAGCCATAAGCTGATTCAAAAAAATGTCTTGACAATTATGGGAAGCCGACATAAGGCTTTTGTGAGTCCTTCTTACTTCAACAAGCTGCCATTTTCTGTGAAGCTGATAAGTAACACTTCAGCATTTCTGAGAGCGGTTAAAGAATATTTGAATCAATCAATTAATTTCGCGATTTCGATTCGCGATATAAATCGTTAATAATAAGTTTTAAAATGTCCACTGCTTTGATTTGATTGCCTCTATCTTGACTTATAGTGGATCCATCTCTGAATCATCCTCTGGCTTTGAAATCTACGAACTATCTGTATGAATTACTTATCCGCCACAACCAGAGTGGAAACGGTAGACAGTTCCACGACCCTAGGATGATTTGCCAAAACAAGCTTTAAGTTAAATTCACCAAATTTTCTAGACAGAAAATTATAAAATGATTAAAAATAAATTAACCTACTCATTAAACATCATT
Source organism: Culicoides sonorensis (assembly GCA_900002565.1). NCBI lineage: Eukaryota > Metazoa > Arthropoda > Insecta > Diptera > Ceratopogonidae > Culicoides > Culicoides sonorensis. The sequence goes on along the minus strand of LN483649.1, from coordinate 175,654 downwards.
AAAACCTTACTAATTACATAAAATTCATTGAATCCCACAAAAATTTATCAACGTACCAAGTTTTTGGTGACACTCATAAGCATCAATTTAACTCGAAATTGCGATGAATGACTTAACAAATTGTTATTATAAAGCAAAGTTATGGCTTTCGGTTTGGCATTTCGATCATATAATTAATTATCATCATGTACGGAAAATTTTGGATACATTTTTGATGTAATAAATATTCGAATTTCATATCGAAATTGTTATTACCAATCAAATATTGTAATATCAAAGACTGAAAGTGTGTACGGTCACTGGATGATCTATTAAAATTTAGATGATAGCAAATATTTGAAGTATTTTATTTATGTTTAGTGTCTGTTTTATGGCGATATTTCGTTGAAATGCATGATTAACTTGCACAAAGCATACTTTTTGATTAAATTTTGGAATAAAATCATAATTAAGTAAAAATTTACACAAGTTTTTGCTGAATCACCTCATTTTTTTGTATTAAAATAGGAGGAAAAATATAATTATAACTTAAATGTAAGCAAATGGTACTTGAAAATACAGATAATTTCCTTCTCACTAAAAGTAATATTCATAAGCCACTTGTTTATGATTTCAAAGTCCATACAACGCAGTGAAAATGCAAACGCGTTTAGTTTTGCATCATAAATAAGAATTAATATTATATAATCGTAAGTATTATTAGAAGTTATGACTTAAGTTATGTGGGTTATTATGGAAAATCGCTTACTCTCGCATAAATTATAAGTAACATAAAGTTAACTAATCGCATTTAAAATATTTTACCAATACACAATTTGTTTCTTTTTTTTTCTTTTCATATTCACAAGTAAATTATTAACTATTCTTTTTTTGGTTAAAATACAGAACAAGAAATTTACTTGTATTGTGTTTTTGGCTCCTATTTTCGCCTTTAAAATAAGAAGAAAAATGAATGCACCCATTTATTTCAAGTATACAGACCATATCAAATGTGTGTTATTTTTAGATTCATTTTAGACTATAACAGACAATGTTTTTCCTTTTAAAGGCACTAAATCTCTGCAAAAGTATTCCATAAACTCACATATGAACACACATATATTCATGAGAAAATATATGAGATTGCGTTTTATGTTTATCTGTCTGCATTGTAGAACTACTTTCATACACACACACTGTTTTGTTTTTCTCGAGGATTTATTTATGGCAAATGTTTTTTTTTGTTCTGTTTTTTTCTTCTTGAAAGAGGAAATTTATTATTTTTAAGGGAAATATTACACCAACAAAAAAAGGAGATGCACTCACAGAAACGCACATAACATACTTTTAAAATAAAATAAAATAAAAATAATATAACAACAATCCAAAAATTTAGGTCAACCGACCATGAATATATTAACAATTGTTTTTTTTTTCGTGTGAAAAGAAAAGAAACATTTTTTTTTTTGTACTATTTATTTCATTTTTATTTTTACAAATTCTCTTGCACTACAATTTATTGTAGTTATACAAAAAAAAAAAAAAATCTCTGTATCTTTTGAAGCTAATTTCATCGCGTATTCATCTGACATGATTTTTATTTTATATAACAGTCATAGGGATACCATTCACTTTATTTCCAAATTGTATTTAGTTGGGTGGAATTTATGACTGCAAGGTTGGATGAATTTTGGGTGAGAAATTTTTTTGTTGTTGTCGTAGTTGAACGAAAAATTTCAACACTAAATAATTTGATATAAGTGAGTGTTGTATTTTATTAGTTAAATTAAATACAATCTACTTGCTTGCTTAATTACATGGAAAATTAAAAGAGTGTCGGATAATAGATTTATCACTGTTTCAGTTAAAAATGTCTTTTTATGCAAAAGAGATTTAACTCATTCAGGATTTTAAGCAAAAAAAAGTCTATTTTTCGATTTTTTGCAAAATTTGAAGAATATTTTTAACAAAAAATTGGTTCAATGACTGTATTTTGATCAAATTTAGCTAATTACAACCAGAATTTCATATTTTTTTTATTGAAAATAACTTCAAAAATTTTCATTTTAATGAAAATTCGATTAGGGTTTTATTGAAGCCCATATTCCGGAAAGAGTTAAAGTAAGTTACATTAATTTTCTTCTTTAAATTAAACTTGAACGAAATTTACAAGTAAAAAAGAAATCGATATGTCAATTTACAAAATCATCATGGTAAGTAAGTAAATTAGAATGACTTGTCAGATAAACCTTATTTACGCGATTTTTGTGTGTTAACGGATATCATTCAATTTCTGCTTATCATTTTTACTTCATTCTGTAAATGAAATTAGATTTCAACAAACCATTTCAGTTGATTATCATTTTCTAATTGGATTGAAGTAGAAATGAATATTACATTAGAAAGGGAATCATTTAAATCAATTTTATTCAAGGCCTATCTAGATTAAGAGCATGTAGTTTGAAAACGGGTTTTCTTCTTCATTTTCAACTAAAATAATATGGAGAATTAAATGGAAAGAATCCTCGTTTCTAAAGCTGTTCATTGGTGAAAAAAAATGATTGTTCTTCGCAATATGTTGATGTTAGATCAGACAGTGTCCAGAGTTGCGGAATGGAGTTTTTACTCAAAATTGGTCAATCGTCAAAATCACAAAAAATGCCCATAAAAAATCATCCTTCTAGAAGGGAGGCAAAATTTTTGTATTTTATTTCATCTTATGAAATGATCAAACTTACCCGATAGTTTTTTTTTATTTGGATCACCTTTCCAAAACCCGGCTCCTAGTTTATGGATAAGCCCTTGAATAAATAAAAAATGGTCCCACTCTAATTTCAATTCAATCGTAACAATCCTTTTGTTTTACTTTCATTATCGTTTTCACTGTATCATTCCATTTTGTGTATCAGTTAACACAGCTCCTGATGAAAATTAGATATTACTTGTCTGTTTTATTATTATTTCTACCTTCATGTTAAAGTGTAACCTCTGGCACACGGCAAAATACGACCACCTGGTTTGGCTCACGCCCAAATTATCCACACGTTTCACCAAAATAAAAAACGTTTTGTATATTTTCTGTGTAAAATATTATTATACATATATCGAAATGAAAACACTCTTGAAAAATTTCACTTTCAACCTTGACTCAAACTTAATGTTTATTCAATAGTGAAAACAGCTGTTACAAAGGGTACGAAACTATTACTTTGATAAACAATGAAATAAGAAGCCTCCTGGTTATTGGTGTTCATTTAAAATTAAATTCAAATCTTATGAAAACATGTCGATAAGATAAGAAAGTCCCCTATCTCTAAATACCATTAAATTCCAACACTAAATTCACAAAATGGAAATTGAGATAAAAATGAAACCCATTGACCTAATTATGCATCGTCTTTTTGTGCTTTCATTACAACAAACAAAAAAAAAGAGTACTTAATATTGTACATTTTTTTATATAATCATAAAAAAATGAACAAACAAACAGACGGACTGCAATATTACAATGAAATGAAATGAAACAAAAAAAGGAAAAGATAAGATAAGGATCCACTTAAATTGTTGCAGTATAAAAGGTAATTTTGCGATAATGATACCAGCAAATGATCTTAATTGCAACTTTATATTTGAAAACTTAACTAAAGTAAAAAGCACAAAAGTGTAAAGCCCCTCCTATCAAAATCTTATTTATACACAAATTGCGATTTCGTTGTTAACTGTATTAAATTATATGAATAAATGGAGACGCCTTGTTTTTTTTAATGAAGTTAAACAAATAATCTCGCTTCAAGACTCAATTCATATGTTGTTATCACTCGATTATTTGTATTTTAGTTTTTTTTTCACACGTTTTTCAAACAATTTTTCTCTATTTACATTCATCTGCCATGTCACATGACATACAAGAATGGCTTCTGTCAAAAGTGTCACAAAAAGAATGCTCAAACAAGTAAACTGAGTTATTTAAACAATAAAAATGAGACTTGAACATAAAAACAGGACAGTTAGACACTAACAAAAAAAAAATTGTGAATGTAACACAAATAAAATAAAAAAGAGTATGAGTTACATCATGAAAAAAAAAGACAACTCAAATACAAATTTAGTTTTTATACGCATTAAATTCATATAATAATAAAAAAAAGGAAAATTGTATCGCACTATATTACAATGTTGTCAGTGGATAAAATGTAACATGAATTATGATAACCATTTTTCACATGATAAAATATAATGTGTACAATTCTCTCTGTATGATGTAATGTAACCGCCACAATTCATAAGAGCAAACCATTTATGTCTGATTTTTATGAGACTGTTATTTGATGTTTATGATTATATTTTTTACATTTATTTTTTTTTGTATATGAATGTTTGTCTGTATATGTGAATTAAATTAACGATTATTTGACTGTTTATTTCCGGTAATCATAGCAATAAAATGAATATAAAACATGCCATCTTATACTTTAATTCTTACAAGCAGGCTAGAGAGGCAAGGCTTTTGCGAGAATGGTGGTCCAATCAGGTGAGTACTCTTAGGCAGACTCGCCTCTGTATGTAAGGAACCTGGTTATCTAGACAACTAATTTGATTGAACTGTACTGAGCTCAAAGTTGTAGTTGATATGTTCACTGGTCATAAAGCACAATGACTATAATCTCAATCATTTTGACTTAAGATCCAATCTGCAAATGCTGCTCTAAATAAAAAGAGACTGCTGCACATCTGGTATCACGCTGGGTGAGTACTTTCCCAGTATTGATTCCATCATAAAAGTGAAGTTGTCTATCTTTATTAGTTTTCTGAGAAGGTGTGGTCACTTTCCTGAACTTAACCAGGTCTAGTGGATTTCTTTCTTCAGTTATTTCTCTAGAATTGGTTCCTTTCTCATCAGATATGATGATAATGGGTATGACAATGGACGCGTCAGTAGGTCTTAGTACTGGTTCTCTTCTGAGACCGGCCTAGAAATCTGATCTGATCTATACTTCAATATATTCATAATCTTTAAATTCATTTATTAGGCACTTCGTTTCTCAATTCAATTTAATTTTAATTCAATTTTATTGTAATTTAATTTTCTTTACAACTACAAGTATGTCACAATGCAAACTCTAACAATAGCCAGACACTTAAAAAAAGTCATACTTTTATTTGAACAACTTTTTTCTCTTTTTTCATAATTCTATTTATTTTTTTTTCTTCCAATGTACTACTTAAAACAATTAGAAACACTTTTTGTTCTTTTTTCATCTTTTAAAGCACTTTTTCTCTCAATTCAACGTCTTTTTCATTTGTTTCGTTGTAAATTAAATACTTAAGAAGTAAGACAATGTAATAAAAGTTGAATATTCACACTATTCATCACAAAAAAATACAAGCCATGTAAATATATAAGCGATTCATTTTATTGTATAAGTTGAGTAACTATTCTTATGATGACAAAAAGTTTTTCCATAAAATGTATTTCTTTTCTCATTTTCTTAAATCTTTTGCTTTTATTTCTTTACGCGATTAAAAGAAATTGGCTTCTGTCTTTTAACTGCAACATATACCTAATAAAATAACTTAAATTATTATTGTTTAATGTCATCTTTGTTCATTAATATTTCATTTATATTATCACTTAGTCGAATCACTTTGAAATTATTGTTGATTAGATCATTTACTAATTTAATGTCATATTGATGAAAGTGAATCATAGAATACTTAAATTTAATGTTTATTTAATTTACATATACCCCAATTTTCACATCAAATGGAAGGCATATGTATTTTTCTCAAAGTAACTCAGACGAAAAAAAACTTAAATGAAAGTAAAATGCAATAAATTATTCTTAATTTTATCTGAGTTTTTTTGAATTTTTTTTACACATTCATTAAAGTAGACCATTAGTTATTCCATTAGCAATGTTATTGCTAAAATTGCATAAACAACACTTTACTTTTCTTTTTCTTCTTACATTTGTGTCTCTCTACATTCATAATACAGAAAAAAACTTAAAGAAAACAGTACAACCAGAGCAAATGCTGAAAATTACGTACGATGAGTATTTAAAAAAAAGAATTTACTCGTCGACATACGTATTGATGTAGTTTGTTATCATAACAATGTCTGGAAACTTGGTTAGCGATGATATTTTCTGTAAATTAAATTATTAGAAAGACATATAAATTGTTAAGATTAAAAGAAAATACTAAAGTGCAAAAACTTCTTCATTGAAAAATTTTTCAATAACGAATTTTTCAAGACTGGCTCCAGATGAACACTCGAACATCTGATGATTAGAGACTAGTTTATCTTGGAAACTGGATGTGATCAATTGGTCGTAAACTTGAACATTTCACAAGCATTTAGTGTTCTATTTCTGAGCCGCAGTGACAGGTCTGAAGCTTTTGGTTCCTTACTAACAGCTTTATCTGGAGACTGAAAGGCCTGTGTCACTTACGGAACACTCAAGCTACCATCAAAGCTTGACTTTTAAGCAGACTCGTCTCTTTATCATGGATCCTGATTTCGGTTTATCTAGACAACTGATCAGAGTTGTATTTGGTATATTTATTGGCCATTGTACTTTAGACTATCACCTTAGTCATTTCGTCTTCAGAGATCCAATATGTAAATACTGCTCTAAACAAGAGGAGCCTGCTGTACATCTGCTTTGTGTATGTCCTAAGCATGCCATATTGCGTGGTATCACGCTGGCTGAGTACTTTCATAGTCATGACTCCATCATAAGAGTGAAGATGTCTGCTCTGCTTAGCTTTCTGAGAAGGTGTGGACACTTTCCTGAACTGAACCAGGTCTAGTGAACTTCTTATTACTTTAGTTGATTCTCTTGATTTGGTTCCTTCTTCATCAGATATAATGAAAAATGGGTATGCACAATGAGCCCACCTGGAAATCAAATTGATTGTTCTCTTCTGTGGAGACCGCCCTAGAAATCTGATCTGAAAGAAAAAAACTCATCATCAAACATAACAAAATCAAAGATCTTTAATGTTAGAAATTTAGAATGAATTGATTTAAAAACAATATTACCCGCTACATAATTCCATTAATATTGAAATCACTTTCACCAAACTCACCTATAAATTGTAAAGGTGTTTTCACGTTGAGTGGGATGTAACATCATTGATTTAACTTTTCTTTATCATAATACTTTTATTTTGGTTTCCAATAATATTCATTCATACTTTTGACAAGTTTTTTTATTGAATTGTTTTTCTTTCCCTTTTCATTTCATTTTAAGTTTCATACCGGCGTCACAACCGGAGACAGTTCACCAATAATCTTACTTTCATTAAATATTAAAAAAAAAAAACAAAAATTTGTTGTTTTTATTATGTGTGTTATCTATAAAAAAGTTTTTATTACCTTTTCTCACGTGGTTTTATTCAAATTTTAGTCCAAAATATACGAATATTGTTTTGGAAAATTTTTGAACAAGGGTGTCCTTAATATCATATACATTTTTAAAATCAATGAAAACATTGGAAAAACTTTGTATCAACAAAAAAACACTCTAGTCAATATTAATTTTAGGGTAACTTTTAAACTGCCAAATAAATCAATGAGATTCGGTTCAAATACAATAAATATAAAAATAATAATAACAGAGGAACCATAAAATTTTAAATATAAATTTGTTAACATTCAAATGATAGCTATAAATAGTTGAATTTAAGGGCGGTAACATCGGTCAAACAGTTATGATTATAATCATCATCATCATGATTATAATCATGAAGCACCAGACAGGAATAATTGTTTAAACGACCTTTTCTACAGGATACCATAAGAATAGTTGCCAATTATTTTAATTCAAATTAATTTTCACATTTTTATGCAGAACTTTTATTTAAAAAAATGTAATTTTTCAAAATGGAAAAAGTGTTTTGTTTTAATGTAACCACAATTCCAGTCTATTTCAAAAACAGAGGTAACAATTTTATAGCTTTTGGTCACGAAGCTCCTAAATAACAATGATTACATAGAAAAAAAAATACATATTTAAAATATTTTGTTTCTGTTCTAACTAAAATTAAAACAATATTATTAAGTTGAAGCATTTAGTTAGTTTGAAGCAATACCATTATTATAATAAAATTTATTGTACAATATTAATAAAAATCATAAAAAAATTAGTTAAACATATCATCATAAATGTTAAATACCGAAAATGGTTGTTTGATACTTTGGCTGAGTTACCTTTGATCTAATTTTAAATATAAAAAAAAGGATAACGCTTGAAGTCTTGGAAACATAAAACTAATGGTTAATGTTTTTTAAATCTTCTGATTTTTTCTCATTAACTTTCATTTAATGTGCTTCTTTTGCCTTTGGTATTAGGAGGGATTCAAATTGATGTTTTACTGGTATTTAAGTAATTTTTAATTGCGAATAATTTCAAGATTTTTTATTTGTTATAACTTTTAGTGCATATCGTAAGAAAAAAATGACACTAGCTCCATAATTCCGTTTTATTGGAGCGAGTTCGGGTTTTTTCTGTATGACAGAGGGGCTCATGTAGATTTTTTATAACTTATTAGATCTGAGAATTAGCTCCTTTAACGTTCTCATAAATTTCAAAATGTTTCCCATCAACACAAAACACTCAACATTCTGTTTCGTGTCGTTTTTTAATAACTTCATTTTTAGCGAAATCACTGGCACTTATATTTCAAAGAAAGTGTTATTTTTATTTAGCACTCATAATCAGGTCTCGCAATACGTTATAGAGATAAGGTATTTCAAAATCAAACAAAATCAGAAAAGTTGAAAAAATGAATTACATTTAACTCTTAAAAGTAAAATCCACGATTTTTAAAATATAAAACCTCTTTTATGATCCCTGTCTCCTTTTGCATGATATTGTCATTTCAATATAATTTGAATGAGGAAATCAAATCAAATTGGTATCTTTTATGGTGATAATATTTCATCCTTTTTGATATACTTTTCACACCCAAATAAACTTACTGTATTGACAAGATTTTCTTTTCAGATATGCACTATTTTTGTCTCTTGTTGATACAAAAAATACTGAAAATATCATTTTTATAATGTTCAAATAACAACCTACTTATATTTTCTGATGTGATGTAACATATTTTTTTTTTTTTTTTAATATTATTTTAGAAAAATCATCATCAAACGTCATCTTTCAGTTCGATAAATATGCAAGGAAGAAAATATAACACAAAAGTATAGAGCAGAAAATGATTATTCAAAAAAAAATTAAAATGATGACATTAAAACGGTTTGACTATGCCCATTTAATTTTGTTCCTATAAGAAATATATTTTGTAAAATGCAAAAGCAATTTAAAAATAAGGAAAAAATAACATTTAAAGTAAATAGAAAAACTTTGCTACAAGAGACTTTGCTTAGAAGAGAAACACACAAATGTGCAAAAACACGTTAAAAGAAGATGTTTATTATGAAAATGTCATTTTTAGAATGCAACTTTTATGATGTGCTGACTTTCTCATAACATTGTTTTTCTTTGAAATCTAAAGAAAATATGATCAAGGTGAAAAGAGGCCTATTATAAAAAAATTCTTTTCAAACAAATCAGATAAAAAAAAAATTATTTTCAACTAATCATGTTTTAAAGCGTATCATCATACAAAATTCCCCAACTAATTTAATGTTCAGACATCAAATAACCTGCTCAACATCAAAAAACTAATATCATATTTCATTTAAAAATAAAATTCATTCTTCTTATTAAAACACGAAATAAACTGAAATAGATTTGAAAGTTAAAGAAAGAAAAAATTAAAACAAACTCCCTCATGGCAAGATGTTTTTAAATTGTACTGATTCTGGTAAGTTCAATTACAATTCAAACAGTATTCACAGTATAAAAAAAATGTGAAACAAGCAGTAGTTTGCAATAATATTAATATGGACCCACACACATGCATTTATTTTAATAAACGAAGAAAGCTAACACAACGTTTGAACTCGTGCTCTGCTCCAATGTGCCCGATAGGTACAAGATAACTTTTGCTACTTCTATGAACATTGAACAGTGTTATGTGGCAAAAGTTGATTGTAGTTTTAATTACTGTGCTGTATGATCTTCGATATATACAAAAATGTTTTACAGTAACACACAAATGTTGCACTCTGATGATGATGATGAAGTGAAAATAGTGCAAAAATTACTATTAATGTGAGTGTGTGGACACTTGTTTCGTTAATAAACAAGAACAGTGTGCATCATACTTTATCTTAACTAATTTTCATTATATTGTGAAAACGTGTTTTAGTTTTTTTTCACATCTTTCGGTAAAATATTATGAGTCCTTGTTGTATATTTAACGTATTTTACATCAACTGTGTATTGTTAGATAAGTTTTACTGTTGCTTTGCTTTGTCTTTGCTGTAATTTAAAGGAATTTTTAATGTTATTTATTGTTATGCTGCTGATAAAAACAAAAAGTTTCTTTGAAAACTTAAAATAAAAAATTATAACGAATGAAAAGTTAATTGAATGTGATCAGATTCAGCGACCTTGTTCAAATTGCACGTCAAAAGTTGTTGAGCACATTTTTTGTTGTTAACTGAAATGTAAAAAAATTAATGTAAAAAAATGGATCACAGTTGTCACACCCTAGAAATATGATAGATATTAATTTAAAAAGTGACTTAAATATGATGGATTTATTGCTTGATTTAGTGGATTAAAAACGGATTAAGGCATAAGCGTCAAATATCAAATTATGTTTTTCCACAAATATCTTATTTGTAGTATCATGTTGATTTGATAATTTAGGTAAACAAAAAAATAAGAAAAATATATTTTTAATAAATTTCGTCAGAAAAAATGCACTTTTGCAGACGGTTTGTCTACCGTCACTCCGTAAGTCGGATGCATTCAACACTCTAAGTTAAAAACGCCCCGCAGACCACCCCACATAATATGCATGGATGAAAAGAGTACCCATAAAAGTTGTTTTTTTTTACAAATTAACAGGAAATGCGATAAACATGCCATTCATCAAACGCCCTGTAAGCGTCAATCAAAGATATCTGTGTGCGAACCAAATCAATTTGTACTGCAAGTCGTTTTAAACTTACAGTGATTCACTGTAATGGTTCATCGAAGTGAGATACAGGTTTTTTGTTGGTTAAAGGAGCTTTTAAGGATTATTTTAGTTCAGTTTTTTGACTCCAGAGCCTTTAGAGCCTAAAAACCGTATACTCGAAGTTGAAAACGCCCAGCAAATCACCGGCAACCGTTAGTCCCGCTAGAGGAGTAGTTTTCGGGGCGTTTGCGGGGCTATTTTTTAATGTCTTTAAAATTAGACTGTAAAAAAACGTTATATCAATTTATACATACAGGGTGATTTTTATTCTTTCTGGTGATCTTTTTTGCTCTTTAAAGCACTTTATTGCACCGGTAAATCGCGCCTGCCTGCGCTTCTTTGCCTTTTTACACTTTTATGTCCTTTTTAACTCCTAATTGATCTTTTTTACACTTCATTTTACCCTTTCTTGCTCTTTTAAGCTCTTATTTTGGAAATTTCTCGAAATAACGTATTTTTTCAAAAAAATTTCAATTTAGTCGATTTTCAAAATTTTCCAAAATGACAGATTTTTTAAAATTGTGAATTTTTAAAAAATTCCGTCAAAAATAGTTAATGGAAAAGTTATTTTTAGCAAACTGATGACTCAAAATGCACTTTTTTAGACCGCTCAATGATTAGAATTTCCCATTTCTATACTTTTTAACAAGGACGGATACTCGTTTGACCAGAAGCCAAAGTTTTAAGAGCTAATTAGTAGGTTTATCAACTTGTACTTGTTTTACACATTTATGTATTTTTTTTAAAAAAAACTTTTCATTTTTATAAAAACTCTTATAAAAGTAACAGGAAATGAATTAAGTATTTTGCAGTAAAAAGAAAAAATAAAAGGAAAAATTCTTTGAAACAAGTTTTCTAAAACTTTAGTGAAAACTGTTGAATGAGATTATTTATTTTAATTTTCCGAAAACATTTATGTTTTAAAAATAACTTTAGTTAAAATTTGATTTCCCAAAGGAAACTTCCTTAGAAACTATATTAAAAAAAAAATTAAGAATTTTACCTTGCATACTTTACACAAAAAAAAATTCATTTGACTTTCCTTCTTTAACTTAAATCCCTTAATTCTGTACAGAGCAATAATCATCGTCATGATTATAATGAGGTGAAAAGTGCAATACATGTTATTAAGTGCATTGGCCTCAAGTAGTTGTACTTTTATTATTATGAGGAAAAAAAATGTACCACAAGGAATCTAAATCCATACCATAAATCAAGTATACAGGAAAAAGTTTTTCACACAAATTTGCTAAAGTAAGCACATCAACTGTAAATGAATTGTTCGTGTAGTTATGAGCGACAGAATACTAAGAAGAAGAATAACAATAATAATGGCATATATAATAATAATAACAAGAAAACAGAGCAAAGTGCAGAAATAATAACAATAATATTGCAAGTTTTATATATAAAATTGCAAAATCTATGATGATGAAGGTATGTGTGTGTGTGTGTGGTATTACTATCAAAAAGTATATCATGCCAGTGTTGGTAGTGACGATGTGCTTAACAACATTATAAAGTTTTTAATCTTGTTTTATGTTTTTCTCTACGCGTATAATGTGAAATGAAAAATAATAATAAACTACTGGTGGCATGTTATCACGATATCTTAGTATCTTTTGTTGTTATTTTACTATTATTATTGTTGTCGGTGGCTGGCTTAGCTTTGTTTAACTTACTGTCTCTTAACTTTAACAACAACAATGAAATTTCAATGAAAAATTGCAGATTTGTTGTTCGGCTTGTCCTGTATGAATTGTGAATTAATTAAGATGTTTATTTATGTCTTGTTTGTATTTCTGCTCACATTTTATGGCATTCCAAAGATAAAGAGAAATTCAATATTTGTATTTTATCTTTAAAAAAAAAACAAATAAATAAAATTAAGTAATTGTATTAACAACATAAAATGAAATAACAATAGAAATTTAATTCGTAAAATGTCAAGTCAATAAATCAAGTTATTTTTACAACCGCAAAATTATAAATGGATTAAAAAAATATGTAAAGTAATTTCAATTTTATTCAAAAACATGTTATGGATTAACCAATGTCAGCTTTTGTAACAGAAGCAATAAATTTCATGAAATTATAAATTTTTAAACACAATTTGTATTTAAAAAGGTCATCAAGCCATAAATTTAATGTTGGTTGCCTTTAACAACCAAATTATCAGACAGATTAAATGTTTTCGTGTTCTTTTGCGGTTAAATTCCTTCTTTTCCTTTAATCACTGTCTTAAAAATGAATTATTGTGACAAAACTCTTAAATTTATATTTTTAACAGCATATGGACATAATTTAAAATTAAAATCAATCATTTGATTAAGTAATTTCTGATAATGTTCAAAATTCAATTTCATTTCAAAAAAACCTCTTCAATGAATTTTATTTTAATTTTTAAATTAAAGTAATTGATTTGCCTTCAATTTCTTTAACTATTGAATCAGAAAACTTAATTTATTATGCAATTATTATCGTTTGCAGGGAAATCTATTCAATATTCTTCTTATTGGAGTGATCTCTTATGCGCATTTTCTTTAACGTAGTAAGTGATTAATTGGATAGTAAAATAGTTATATAAGGCAATAAATACTTGGAAAAAAAAATGTTAAAACGTATTGAATTTGATCCAATTAAAAATGTTTATAATTTTTTTTTGTATAAGAAAATTATCGATTTATGTATCATTTAAAAAAAATAAATAAAAAACGTATGAAATTTAATCGAATTTTTAATTGCTTTGTTTCCAATTTTTATTTTATTACCAACATTCATGCTCAAACTAATGTTTACCCCGTCGGAAGTTAACTCCTGAATTTCAGGAACTCAACTCCTGGCGACAATTTTTCAATGATTTGCAATATTTTTAAATAATTGGCGACATTTTTTAAATGATTAGCGACATTTTTCAATGATTAGCCAAATATTTTTAATGATTGGCTCTTCAAAATCAAGATTTTGCTTCCAACAGGGTTGTTTATTTTAAATCTATAAAAATGAGGCTACACATAACTGAACTTTTATTATTATCTTTTTTCAAATATTAAGTATTTTTCCACTTTATATTTGATTTCAAAGTCTTAGTCAAAGCTTAGAACCTAAAATACTTATGTAACATAATTGTGTTAAAATTTGTAGAACAAACAAAAATTATAATAAATTATAATTCAAACAGAACTCATCTAAAACATTTTAAGCCAATTCCTCTGTGATCAATTTAGAAGCCCCAAATAACTCAAAATATTTTTTTCATTTTTTCACAAACATCTCATTTTGAATCTCAATAATACACATTTATTATTCAAATTCACTTATTTGCTTTCATTTTCTTTTTTTTTTTGAATCCAATTTTTTAGTTACCTACATAAAACGATATATGATACCCTTTCTAAGCTCTCCAAGGAATTTACTCTGTACTCTTTAAAGGCAAAGTCACATTTAAATAGAAGGCACGTCATCACATCATCATTTCTTTTTTTCTTCTCTCTGTGCCTTTCCTTTTCATTTTCATATCTTGTCTTCTGTATCATTATTATCATAATATTCACTGTATTTCATTATTTTTTCCTCTCATTCGGTAAAATGGAGATTATTATAATACAATATTCCCAAGTTTATTCAAATTAGAGTTCATTAAATTTGTATAATGATAAAAGAAAACATGCAAACATTATTATTAGTATTGCGATTATCATGCATCTTTTAGTACGTTTATAAAATTTTTTTTTAAACAAAACATAACAAAAGTTTATTATATTAGAATTTTTCATATTTAAAATAATAATGAAAATTCCTTTTAAAGTTTATATTAAGATTTTAACTCCTTATTAACAGACAAGAGTGAGGTAAAATAAAAGAATATGTTGAATAATTTACATGCACATAAACTATTTTTTTTGTTTGCTTTTTTTAATTTCAAGAATTTTACATGAATATTTTATGTTAAAGATCATCATTTTATTTATTTTTTCAAGGCTATTAGGAATTTCTTATGATCATGTGAATCAAATGATTGCAAGAGCTAGCAGAATCCTTGGATTAGTCCGTATGACCTTGCTCCGTACGAACATAGGCTGTCGCTTCTTGGTCTGAATACTCTGACTGAGAGGCGTGAAGCAGCTGATTTCTCATTTTTTTCTGAAACTGCTTTACGGATCTCTAAACACCCATCAGTTACTTGATATGGTCGAATTTAATCATAGCCCTACTCAACCAAACGTAGACTGCCTTCATCTATAGTTACTCATTGTACTAGTTACGGTAACAATGAACCCATGACCAGGATGCAATTGGCTTTTAATCAACTTAGAGATTTAGTTTTGTTAAAAAAATCATTACGGACGAAGAGAAACGAACTTTTAAACTTGAGACGTGTAGGAACTAATGCTTCATGACATGAACATTTTATGTGATAGACGAAAGGTTGACAATTTTACGTTCTTAGGCAAATTGCTTTCTGATGTCATTGACGTCCCATATCTTGTTCAACAAACATGTTTGAATTCAAATCCGTATGTCACAAGACACTGAGAACTTCTCTCAATCGGGACCTACTCAACTAATTATGGTATGAACGAGCCCCTGACCAGGATGAAAAATTGTTAACTAGCATAGGGAAATTGCTGCATCTAACCTTAGTTTACGTACTAAAAAAATTGAATTATGGACCACTAAGCCTACAAAACCATTCCTACTGTCAGGGCTTAGACGTAAGATTTTTATTGTGTTTTAGAATAAATAATTTGAGAAAATAATAATGCTGTCTTAAAGCACAGAATAATAAACTAAACTTAACTAAAAATTTACGTAGCAATAAGTGACATTAAAATTTCTTGAAGTAATTAATTGATACATGTTTCGTATTTAATTGTATCAAAGTATGTCGAATCAAAATCGATTTTCTTTTAATTTTCTTTCCATAATTAATCAATCCATCAATTCATTATTTTATGTGTTTTTGTTCCTTGAACTGTTGTTAATCATTCAAATTATAAAAAATCCAAACAATATCCATAAATTTTTACATTAAACGATCAACCAGAAAATAATGTAATCGATTTATTTTCTCTCTTTTTAATCAAAACAAAGACAAATTGAATTTCTTTTGTACACCGAAATAATAAATAATTAGAGTAGTTTATTAGCACAATTTTATTTTATAACATAAAAAGCTAGTTAAATAAATAAATGAGAATTCATAGAAAAAGAAAATAAATGGTGCTTTATTGTTCATAAAGACACAAAAGAAAAGTAATTTTATCCCACCCAATTTCATTTTCAGTTATTCATTATTATTATTTTTTGATTATTTATTTTCTGTTGCATTTATTGTTGAATTGGCTTCATTTGAAGTTGGTACGAAAAACGAAATTATTGTGCAAAATATTTTCGTAACACTTTTATTACACTTATTTTATTGTTTTGTTTTTATTATTTTATGCTTACCTATGCTTATATAGATTTTTTATGAGAAAACTTTGAATTTCTTATTAAAGTATTCACTGAAATAGAGTTAACCATAAAAATATGGATTATGATATCAAAAAATTTAGGTAAATACCATGGTTAATGGACATCCTACAGATATTCTATCAAAGAAATTTGAAGTAAAAAAAATATTATTACTTAAATCAATCGTCCTTACGTTTAATTCTAGTTTATGTTCTGAAAGGGGTTTGTACACATGCAAAAACAGATGTTACCAAATTTTTTTTTCTATTATACAAGTAAAGTATAACAGACCGTATAGTAAAAGCTATTTGGAGAATAATAATGAAGCAAATAATATTTTTATTGCAAAAAAGGGGTGAATAACTGCATATCTTTTCATACATTTCGTGTTTTATGATATTATTTCTTATGATGTCTTACTTGATTCAAATAATACAAAAATACATAGTAAAGATGACACAAAATACCTTTTCAAACATATACCTTATAACAATTGCAGCTGACACGTAATGCATAATGTCATAGAAGGTGTATGGAATCCTAAATATAGTATAGCTCTTGGATAACATTTGATATGAAAAATAGTTTCAGTAATAACGACATTTAGTCTACTAACTACCACACAATGTTTGTTCATAATAAAAATAATATTAAAATGTAGCAGTTCTATTCTTAAAATGAGAAATTTGAACTACTGAGCGGCTTAGAAAAGTGCATTTTGATTCCATCATTTTAAAATATTTCGCCTTTTTGAAAATTTTTGAAAAATCTGACATTTTGAAAAAAATAGGGATTTTGAGCTTTTGACCGTTTTCAGGCTCTGGAGTTCAGTCTCTGGGTTCAATCTCAAAACTAATAATTTCAATTCATTTTAATAAGCTCCAATTTATTCAATAGAAAATCAGCATTTTTTAAATTTTGAACCGTTTTTAACGGTTTTCAGCGGTTTTAGAGGCTCTGGAGCCCAATCTCAAAACTAATTTATTATAAACAATCTTTATGAGCTTCTTAATATTATAGAAAAAATCCAACCTCGCTCCAATGAACGATTCCGGAGAAATGGATAGCGATCAGTGACATAGGGATGTCGGACAAACCGTCTGTAATAGTGCATTTTTTTTTCTTCATACGAAATGCACTTAAAAATAGTTTACTATTTGATATGTTTGTTGGAATTTAAACCAAAGCATCACGAAAATTATGAAAAGATGAGATCACGTGCACATTCAGATGCCTTACTTTCACGTTGATGATCTGTTTCATGACTCCTCTTTTTTATACCTTATCTTCCCTCTTTATTTTTTATTATAGAGTATCTCAAAGAAAAATGCATTCCAAGGTGTATAAGATTGCAAGTGCATGTGACAAACTTTATAATAATAACTCAAAATGCTAAAGTATGTCTAATTCAAAATAATTGTCTATAAAACTCAGAAATGAACCAATAAAAGTTTTTCTATGAATTATTTTAATTGGTTCAGTTCCCATAAAATATCAATAAAAAACTTTTTTTTGTTCTCACTACTCTCCTTTTTTTATTATATTTCTTGAATACATTTTTGTTGACCCATAAACTTCTGTAAATAATAATGCAAAAAAAAAATGAAATTAAAACTTGGTAGCGTAAACTTGATATATTTTTTATTTTATTATTATTCGAACTTGAAAATTTCCTATCGATAACCAATAAAATGGCATATTGAGTAAAAACTCATTAAAGTTTTGATGAACTTTTACAGTTCATTTTATTTTACTTTTTTTTCTTTTGTTTTAATGTAAATCGTGACTTATTTTTAAGGTGGAAACGAATGAATTGAGATGAAGAACGATTGTTTGAAATTTTATTTTAAATAGTGAATTGTTTCATTCTTTTAATTGACTTTTGATATTCAATTTTTATTAAATTTTAGTTTAATTTGATAATGATTGGCGACATTTTTCAGTGATTGGTGACATTTTTCAATGATTGGTGACATTTTTCAATAACTGACGACATTTTTAAATGATTAGCGAAATTTTTTCAATGATTGGAGGCATTTTTTCATTAACGATATTTCATTAACGATAAGTGACATTTTTAAATGATTGACGACATTGAAACAGACAGACGGACGGACAACATGACCGCTCACTCATCCGGCATTTTCAAGAAATGCTCATAAAAGAGCAATTTGATAAATATTTTGTTTTACTTTGGCATATTTAAATTGTTATGGTAAAATAACACAAATTATTGGGTCATCATGACAAAAAAAATTGTATATCAACATTACTAATTGTTGCGTCTCCCAATATTTAACTTTTGACAAAACTGATCTGATAATAAAATTTGAACTGCATGTAAATAAACAAAAAATTCAAATAACAACAACATTTCCTTTCACAGAACCCGAAATTAATTGTTATTTTCATTCAAATATATTATTACAATTGTAAATTTTAATTGAGCAACATTTATTTCCACAGAAGTCTGATGAATGAATTGTCGTTGTGTATAAATGAATTGAGTATATTTTGATAATTTTTCATATATTTTTTTTATTTACTATGGAATTTGAGGACATTTTTTGGGATGAAATAGTCTTTCATTTGGTTTTAAATGTAAATATTTATAAAATACCAGGCAACTCCATTAAAATTAAGTATTAAGCTTAGAAAACCTTTACATAAAATCATTAAAGACTTCATATTTTTAATATCCTTGAAACATTTTGTTTAAATAAGTGAAAAATAAATAAGGCTTTTAGAGCGTGAAAATTCACATGCTTAGAAAATTCAAATGTATATTAATAAATTATGACGTAACATTCATATTTATCATAATATCATAGCGTTAATAATTAGAATCATGACATATCACTTTGCACAAAGCACATAAGTGGTTGCTTTTAAATATTAAACAACATTAAATGATGAATCTGTTTTTTTTTAAATGAATGTAATTTAAATTGATACAAAAAAAGTGATAAATGAGAAAAAAAAATGTGTGTTAATGGAAATCCCATTATTTTGATAACCTCAACCAAACTCAATACAATTCATGGAGGTGGAAATCTGATAAAATTCTTGGTTTTGTATTGATGTGGTTACAATCACAAAATCACAGCAAAAATAAAAAAAAAAAAACAAGTAATTCAATTGAATTTTTGTGTCATTGCTTGTCACTAAATGTAAAATGAAATTTATTTTAATAATAAAATCTGATATATTTTATTACAAACAAACAAACAACATTTTAATTATAAAACACTTAAAAGCCACAAATTACCATAATCAAATGCATTCACGTAATTAATTTGGAATTAAGTGTAATGCAGGCAAACATTCATAAATATTTGTTAAAAAAGAGGTATACATATACTTTGTTGCAACCATCATCATACTCATAAAGGTATGTGTTTTAATAAAATTATTCGAATACTTTTGAAATTAAAATTTAATATAAAATGAAATATGGATTAATGAAAATCTGTATGGAATAGTGAAATGCAACGAACACGCTAGACCGATAATGATATGGAAATGTCAGGAGATTTTGAATGAAATCACAATGGAGCTTATCTGGTAAAAATTTAGCCTTAATTTGCATATCAACATTTGTCACTCGAATATTTTTTTTTTGGTTAATGGGTAAATGCAAATATGCCACCGTGTTGAAATATCCTACGAATTTTTAAGACAACGCAATGCCTTAAAAAATTTCCCTTATAATTGCCTCTGTTTTCTAGTTCTTCGTTTTCTACTATTTTCTCTCGGAATTTTCGCTATGTTGAAATATTCTACGAGGTAGAGGAAATTCCTACAAATTTTTAAGACAATGCCTTAAAAAATTCCCTTATAATTTCCCCTGATTGTTGGCCCGTATCTAGGCCTTCGATTTCCACATTTGTATCGTGGAATTTTTTCCAATCGCCAGAAAATAGTTAAATCTAAAGGACTTTAACAATTTAGAACGATACGACGAATTTTTCATGGATTTTTGAGCGTGAACGAAATATGACAAAATTCTCACTATCAATGTAAAATCGCCAAAATATATATGACAAGATTCTTATTTTGAAAAATGAAAAAATTGAAAAAAAAAAATGAAAAAATTCGTCGTATCGTTCTAAATCGATAAAGCCCTTTAGATTTAATTATTTTCTGGTGATTGGAAAAAATTCCACGATACAAATGTGGAAATCGAAGGACTATTTACGGCCCAATAATCAGGGGAAATTATAAGGGAAATTTTATAAGGCGTTGCGTTGCCTTAAAAAATCGTAGGAATTTCTTCTAATTCGTAGGAAATTTCAACAAAGTAAATATGCCTGTGAGCATTAATTTAATGTCAGATAATTTCAAATGTGGTTTATTCTTCTGAAAAAGTTCTGTAAAATAAATTTTCAAATTTCAATTAATTTATATGTACAATGCAAAAAGTAGGTCATTCCCATATGAATTTGTATTTCAAAAGTAAACTTAAACTTTTGATCCAACATTAAGATCATCAATTTTCTTTTACCTAAGTAATCACAAACATGACTGAAACAGAGCATATAACTAGAACAAATGTCTAATTTATGCATGCTCTTGATACAAAATTCTGACATTAAATAATAATGCAAATAAAAAAAAGTAAGAGAAAAAGCATATTTCTACATTTGAACATGAAAAACATGCTTCAGTAATTCCATATTCCATAATTTATGCTTATGACGTGTCAAAAATTTTTCCACTCATACATATTTATAATGTGAAGGTTCAAAAATAACTAAACCAGACTAGAGAGATATATATTTTAATACAAAAATATTTGTCACATGTATCTTGAAAATGCAATGCACTTTTGGTATGTGCATGTCGGTAAATTGCATATCTGTATTTGTATCATCATGTATAAACAAATGACTCTTGTCTCTAAAGTATGTTTGCTATTTTATTTTAGCAGTTTTTTTTTTGAATCCTAATTCAGAATAACACGCCATTGCCTTATATTCATTAATATTGTTTTATTTAGACTAATGCACTTTTAAGTGATGAAAAGTAATGTGATGTATGAAATATCTTCTTATTATTTTTACTTGAACTTACCATTTTCCATTGAAGTAAAAAAAGAAAACTATTTTCAAAAAAAATAAATTGAATTAAATTAAACTTTTAAGAGCTTCGATTACTCTAATGAAAATTTAATTAGTGTGAAAGGAATATTTTATCCTAATGAATTGAAGTCTCTTATCCTTAAAAATAAAAGTCCATTTTTCAAAATTCAATTTAATTTAAAGCTACATGAATGTCCCAAAACAACAACAACAAAAATAAAGTTTTGATATGTAGACAATTAATTAAATAAATCAATTTCTAGTAGCCAGAATAAATATATAAATAAATAATAAAATAAAATAGTATATCATTTTACTTTTAACTCGGATTAAATTTCTGCAATGACCAAAGAAAATAACGAAATAAATATTTAATTCGTCCCACGTCAGACAGAAATGAAATTTGTTATCTTTTTATCTCCAGGAAATTGAATTAATTAATTAATTGAAATATAAAATGTAAATAAATATACAAGGCAGATTGAATTTCAAAATATAGGAAATGAATAATTTTGATTGTGTATCATTTTTTAATCCAAAATGTAATTTGAGAATATGTTTATTGTTTAAAATAACTGATTTTTAGCCCAATTTAATCAATTCTGCTGTTCCAGTTGGCCTTATCTCACAAAAGAATTTAATTTCTAAAAATGTGTAATTTTTAGCTGTATGCAATCTATGATGGAATAAGAAAACACCCTCAGGCATTATAGGTGGAAAAACCTTAGGAGCTTCTTTATCAAATTCCCAATCTGTAAGGTTAAAAATACCGGAATATGGACAACCTTCCTTCAAACCAGGAACAATCGCTCGAAAAAAACCATAAATCTTCCTAAGAAGCTCGAAAGTTTAGCGTATTTAATGGAGCTTGGAGCATCACACGCTGAAATGAATTTTTTGTATATTTTAAAACTGTTAAAAAACCATTTTAGACAAACCATTCATATCCAAATTAATTAGCCATGGTTGAAAACGGCCAGTTGAGGTTTTTGTGAAAACTTGAACGTGGTCCTATAAATGAAATTTTGATTGAATAACACAAAAAAATGATATTTGAATCGTTTTCACCCAAAAATCATCTAAAGGCTTTGTTAAATTCAAAACCACATTCAATAATCCTTTTCTTCCTCTTTCAGCACGAATGAAACATTTAATTGGGCTGATATAACTTTTATCGTTATTGAAACACTTCACGCTTTGTGCTTGAATTTTATATATGGCCTTAAATATAAAAAAGTTTGATAAACAAGTTTAAGACTCAAATCTCATTTTTAAGGATTCGACATCAAATGTAAAATATATCAGCAGAATAATCCAAATCAACAATAAAAATTTCATTTTCTATTTGAATCAACTATTAAATTGAAATTAAATGAAAACAAGCGATTAAAATATTTTTAAATATAAAACTTTCATCAAGCAAATAGGCCGGAAGTTTGATAAATAATTTATTTATTATTTTAATTTTATATTATTTTATATAACTGATTTTTAGCCCAATTTAATCAATTCTGCTGTTCCAGTTGGCCTTATCTCACAAAAAAATTTAATTTCTAAAAATGTGTAATTTTTAGCCGTATGCAATCTATGATGGAATAAGAAAACACCCTCAGGCATTATAGGTGGAAAAACCTTAGGAGCTTCTTTATCAAATTCCCAATCTGTAAGGTTAAAAATACCGGAATATGGACATCCTTCCCTCAAACCAGGAACAACTCGCTCGAAAAAAACCATAAATATTTCTACTAACTTCGAAATTTTAGCGAATTTATATGAACTTGGAGCATCACACGCTGAAATTAATTTTATGTATATTCGAAAGTGTAAAAATCCATTTTAGACAAACCATTCATATCAAGATCAATTATCCATGGTTGGAAACGACCGGTTGAGGTTTTCGTTGAAACTTTAACGTGATCCTATAAATTAATTATTATAAATGAAATTTTGATTGAATAACACAAGAAAAAATGGTATTTGAATTGTTTTCACCCATAAGTCATCTAATGGCTTTGTTAAATTCAAAACCACATTCAATAAGCCTTTTCTTCCTCTTTCAGCACGAATGAAACATTTAATTGGGCTGATATAACTTTTATCGTTATTGAAACATTTCACACTTTTTGTTTGAATTTTGTATATGGCCTAAAATATAAATTATAATATTAGGTTAAGACTCAAATCTCATTTCTACCGATTCAACATCAAATGGATAATTTATCAGCAGAATAATCCAAATTAACAATAAAATTTTCATTTTCTTTCTGAAACAACTTTTAAAGCGTAACTGAATAAAAACAACCAAATTTTTTAAGTGTAAATCTTTAATCTGCATGTTCATCGAGTAAATAGGCCGGAAGTTTGATAAATAAATAAATTATTTAATATTTTAATTAAGGTCTCTAAATTATTATTTTAATTTTATTTTAATCTTTTAATTTTCCTACCACGTTAGTCTTTGTACATGATCAGTTTTTTTTAAAATAACTTTTTAAAATAACGTAAAAATAACTGATTTTTAACCCAACTTTATTAAATCTGCTGTTCCAATTGGTCTTATCTCACAATAAAATTTAACTTCTAAAAATGTATAATTTTTAGCCGTATGCAGTCTATGATGGATTAAAAAAACACCCTCAGGCATTATAGGTGGAAAAAGTTTTGGAGCTTCTTTATCAAATTCCCAATCTGTTAGGTTGAAAATACCGGAATATGGACAACCTTCCTTCAAACCAGGAATAAATTGCTCGAAAAAAACCAAAAACATTTTAACTAAGTTCGAAATTTTACCGTATTTAAATGAATTTGGAGCATCACATGCTGAAATGAATTTTAAAGAATTTTATGTAATTTATTTAAAACCGTAAGGGCATGACAATTCTCAAAAAAGTTTCAAGTTTCACTCGTGGGAAAAAAAAAAATGGGGGATCCAGGATGTATTTTTTTTAAATTTTCTTTCTAATACGGGCTTAAACTAAGAAATGGACCATATTAGTTTATTTGATGATTTTTGAAGTGATCAGAACACGACTTTGAATAATTTGATAGTTTTACGAATAAATTTTCAAGCGTTTAAATATTTTACATTCGTCATTCGTAACCTCCAAAGTCAATAAGCTAGAATTGATTTTGAAACTTGCGAATTTAACTTACATAATTTTGAGGTGTTCCAAAGTCGAGAGGATAGAATTTCACTTGACATTTCATTTGACGTTTGTTTTCTATAGAAACACTAACGGAAACTTCAAATTTTATTGTGTGAACTTAGTCCGTATGTGTATCTATAGAAAATTAAATAAAAGTATTCATAAAAAAAAACAATGGGGGAGAAACGTGAAATTATTTTGAGACTTGTGATGCCCTAAAAACCATTTTAAACAAACCATTCATGTCCATATTAATTATCCATGGTTGAAAACGACCGGTTGAGGTTTTTGTTGAAACTTTAACGTGATCCTATAAATTATTTTTTTTGTTTTTGAATGTGACTATAAAAAATAATATTTGAATTGTGTTCACCCAAAAGTCATCTAAAGGTTTTGTTAAATTCAAAACCACATTCAATAATCCTTTTCTTCCTCTTTCAGCACGAATGAAACATTTAATTAGGCTCATATAACTTTTATCGTTATTGAAACATTTGACGCTTTGTGCTTGAATTTTGAAAAGGGCCTGAAATATAAATAATTCTTATGAGGTTAAGACTCAAATCTCACTTTTACCGATTCGACATCAAATGGATAATTTATCAGTAAAATAATCCAAATCATCAATAAAAATTTCATTTTCTATTTGAATCAACGATTCAATAGGAACTAAATGAAAACAAACGATTATTTTAAGTGTAAATCTTTAATCTGCATGTTCATCAAGCAATTAAGCCGGAAGTTTGATAAATTGTGTGATTGATAATAGATAATTGTGTTAATTTTATAAATTATCCTACCACGTTAGTCTTTGTACGTGATCAGTTTTTTTCTTTGTCGGTTTTATGAACCCTAGAAATTGTAATTCAGCTACTGCCTTAGTGAATCTTGCTTGAATTTGTGGATCTATCGTAGTATCATCCTCTTCCTCTTCATCGACCGATTTCTCATCAACAACAATCTTGAATGATTGCAGCCAATCAAACATATTTATCATTTTGCCACATTCCAAATGTAATTTGTACACAATTGAAATATCCGGCATTGTTGGCAGTAATGTTGACTCATCATTCTCAATTTCACAACAGTCACACTGCAAATAATGTGCTGGATTATTTAGTGCTTGATGAATTGCTGCTCTAGGGACACCCATAATATGTCTTTTAACCGAAACATGGTCCATAAACACGAAAAGTTCAAATAATGGTGGTGCTTTTGAAAGTGGACGTAAGTGTAATGAAATGAATTTATTTATTTTCTCCACTGTCTCAGTTACGATTTTGGTGAATGGTGACACTGATTTCGGTTGTTTTGCTGCTTGCAGGAGTTTTTCTTTCAATTCAAACCGATTCGTAACTTTAAGTGAATTCGTAACTGGATTTTGGTCATTTTCGTTACAAGGCACCTCCATAGATGCTCCTTCAATTTGGTTCATGCAATGTAAAAGGTCCTCTCTGAATTCTTTTGCAAATGATGAATTTTTATCAATTGTGTATTTTTCTAAAACTTTTACGATTGATTGAATTTTCTCAAGAATTTCATCCCTAGACATGAACGTCAATAATTGAACTATCTCCTTATATTCAGTTGATTCACTCACATCAATCGATATGCATGTTCGATAAAATTCACGAAGCTAAAAATATTATATTCAATAGATGATTTCAAATAAAAAATGATTAAATTGACTTACATGCTTTCCAAAATGGTTTTTTGGTAAATTAGCACACAGTTGGAATATGACCTCAAGACTACAATGAAAATTTTTCCAGTATCCATTTAAATCATCAATGAATTTAGGTAAAGACTTCTGCAAGTATTCGTCGTTAGTGAGTAATTGTATAATTTCTTTGGGATTTTCTCTTGTTTCAATAAATTTTCGAAATGAGTGAAGGCTACGAATTTCTTCCATCTCTTCATGATTCAAATTTTTAATTAAATGTTGGATGTTGAGATCATTTGAGCTGAGAGCATAAATGTTGCCTTGACTGAAATGCTCCAACATGCAATACTAAAATAAAAAAATAAAGAATAAATTTCTATTAAAAGGTTGAAATCAAAATATTTTACCTTAAATCCTTGGACAAAGCCATGAACTGAAAAATCATAAAATAAAAAGATATCTGTCAACATTCGAAACGTAGTTCCAGAGAGATGAAAAGGGCAATCATGCGCTAAAATGACTTGATCTATCACTTGGTTCAAAGTAACGGGCGATGCTTCAGACAGAAACACTTTCACTGAGATCTTGTTTGTCACATTAAATGGCAATGTTTCATGGATTGTATCAAATGATGTAGCAACTCCAAACACAAAAATAAAGGGCAATGTTTCTTGATATCCATGGAGCACTAATATCAAGTTCTGTAATACTTCTGGTAAAAACCCCTCGAAGTCTGGCATCATTATTATAAGTTTTGGTCTATCTTGTAAATCAATATGCTCATATCGTTTTTCATACCATTTCATTAAACACCAAATATTAAGTTGATTTCTTTTCAATTTAATTTCCTCTTCATCATCTTCATTCATTGACTCACTTGCATCAATTAATGCATTGACAATAGTTTCAATTGCTGCTTTGGGTGTTGGACAATGACGTGACTCCAATACAACTATGAGAGCATCAAGTTCTGATCGTAATTTGACACATAATTTATTGAATTGACTTATGTGATCCGATTGATTGATTCCCGTGAGAAGAGCAGCTGTTGGAATTGTATCAGAATAAGTGCAATTACATTCTTGAACGAATTTCGTAAAATCTTGATAAATTTTATTGTAACTTTGTTTCTGAAGTTCATCGATTTTAGTATCAAGGCGAGTCCACAGTGAGTTATACGCTTGATACCAAGGAGCTGCAAGTGATTCAGTGTCTAAGAGATTTTTGAACGGTTTGGACGATGATTTTGATTTCGATTTCTTTCTTTTTGCTGATGTTGCTCCATTTTTGAATACAAAAATACCCTGAAAAAGTTCAACATTTAATTAAATTTCACTTAAATTTACAGTAAGAACTTTTACCTTTGAAATTGAAACAGTTTCCATTACAATTGTTTTTTTATTTTTATTTTTTGATGATTTAAAACTGGCGCGAAAAATGAGAAATTGGATGTTGCAATATCAAGCCGCAGCCTATACAAATTTCAAATAATTCGACCGTTAAAGTGATATGGTGAAATTTAAGGTGATTTAATAAGAAAAAAAAGTGAATTATGATTAAGTACGATTTTTAAGTTAACTCTGAAACATATTAAACTCAAAAAGTGAATTATAAAATATGTTTATTTAAAACATTAACAATTTTCTTTACGTAACATGAAATTTTTTGATAACTATGAAAGATTTTCAGTTGCAGAGCTTCTTCTTTTCTTATCTTTGTTCTTATGTTTCTTAGACTTTTTTTCTTTCTTCTCTTTCTTAACTTTTTTACGGTTCACAATAAACACAACCATATCATCCCTTTCTTCCACAATATATTGAGTTCCTTTAGTCTCGATTATTTTTCGTTTGGCACTCGAATTCAACGAATCGTCGTTAGCTGTAGAATTATCTCCATGTGACTCCTCCATGACTTCTTTACTCGAATCTGGAGTGGGATCTGTAGGACCACTGTTGAGTTGTGCAATCAGCTGTTTCGGTTCACTTTTATTCATTGTTTTGGGAGTCGATCCATGATGATGATAAACTTTGTCTGATGATTGATTGACAACTGGGGTGCAAATATTTTCTTTTTGACTATCATTGCTATTTGTTGTCTCTGGACTTATTTTATTAGGCGACGATTCTTGATCTTTTGCATCGAACCCTAAAAATGGTTTAACTTTATCCTTATTTTCAGTTATTTTTGGAGTTTCATTATCAAAACTCGTTCCTTCACAATTCTTTTCAGCACTCTTTTTAACTGTATTTTCATTTTGTAGAAAAATATCTGCCGCAATCAACAGTGAAATGTTCGACTGATCCCCAATTAAATCCTGATTTTGCATGTAAATTGTTTCTAATGAATTCATTTTCAAGCTACTTCGGATTAATTGGGCTTTCGGAGTTGATTCCTCATCCGAGATTTGTACATCAGTAACTTCTAATAATCGACTTACTTTAGTTTCAGTTCCTTGTCCTTTATTTTCTGGGTTTGATTCAATTGAAGTGTGGTTTTGATCACTGTTTACTGTTTCAATGTCATTTTTATTTGAATTTTTAGTTTTAATTGAAATTTGATCATCATTCTGTGCCATTGACGATTGTTTTTGAATAATTTCACCCATATCACATGCACTATCGTCTACAGTTCCAGGCACAATTTTACTTATTGAATTTTTATTGGTTTGTGTTTTGACAGATTTTTCATCACTTTTACCAAAATTACTCATTTTCTCTTCCAAAACATTTTTTGGATTTGAATTTTGTCTTATCTCATCATTGATTTTTGTTCCTAATGTTGTAGAGTCTTCAACTAATTCGCCATCTTCCAGATCTTCCTGACACACTTTTTGTGTACTCTCGGAATCGGAAAATAAGTTATTAATGATTTTGTCACTTTTTGATTTTTGACTCTCATCAAATTTGTGTGACAATGATAAGTCACTTATACTACCAAAAATATCCAATGTGTTTTGAGATTCATCTTGCGTTGTTTCAATTTGACGTTCGTTCCTACAAAATATTGAAAAAATAAAATTTTTTAACTTGTAATTTAAAAAAAAATAAAAGAAAATTACCAAAGTAATTGTAATGGAGTCTTTTTCGAGTGATCTAATTCATGGTTTTTTTCATTGTCTTTATCATTTTTGGGTGTTTTATTCACATTTTTCTCAATTGGAGAATTTTTACTTTCTCTGATTATATCAATGAAACTATTTTGTTCAGATTTTTCACTTGCAATGGGATCTTTTGAAGTGATTTTTTGATTTTTAATTTTAACATTTTCATTTTCACTTTGGGCCTCGAACTTCTTGGTACGTTCCGAACTTTTTCTTAGTCGATGTTTTTCTTTTTCGTTGAAAATTGATTTTTCTTTCGAATCCTGTTTATTTTCATTAACAGGTTTTTGTTTCGGTTCAGATTTTTGTACTTCATTGCTTTTGACTTGAATTTCATGTTTAATTTTTTCTTCGATTGTATCAGTTTTATTTGTCAAAGTACGTGATGAAATTTTGTTTGACTTTGAAATAGTTTTATTGTCGTCCAATTCTTTTGATATTTTTACTTTTTCATTTAAAGCAGGTTTTTCTTGATGTCTTGATTCTTTTAGTTCACTAGGCTTACGTGATGACTTGCGAGTGTCACTTCTTCCATCAGATTTTTCTCTCTTTCTATCACGAGACGTTTCATTTTTAATGGGTTTTGAATTTCGGTCATCATTCTTATCACATTTTGATCTTTTTCTATCATTTTCTCTCGTATTTGGTTTTTTCGTTGATTTCTCTTCAATTTCAAGACTTTTTGAACGTAATCGTTTTCTTCTTCTTGGTTCTGCTTGTTTTTCATCTTTAGTGTAAGTCTTTACCTCTTTAGAATCATTTTTCCTTCCAATCTGAACCTGATCAGTTTGAACTCCAAAATTGTATTTTTTGACTTGGTCTGTCTGAGTTCCCAAAGTATTCTTTTCTACACTTGAATCGTATTTTGGACGTGCTCGTCGAAATAGGACATCATCCAATTCTTTCCTCATAGCGGTATTTTGTCGTTTCAATCTTTCGATTTCATTTTGGGCAGTCAATTGTAGCGAATCGTAATTCGTTTTGAGGATTTTTAAAGCACTTTCAGAAGATTTTACATTTTTTAATGTTTCTCGTAATTCATCTAACTCTACTTTTACTGTGTCGTAGTCTTTTTTAAGTGTTTCATATTTTTGTACAAGCTCTTGCTTCTCCTGAAATTGACGAAATTAAATGTAAATTAAGATAAGCGGTGTTACAAGAAAAAACAAACTTACTTGCTCAAATTTATTTGGAATTACTTCCAAGTCATCGTATAAATCTATATCAATATCAGTCATTTTTAAAACATTGTCCTTAAATTATTTTAACATTAATTTGAATTGAAATATTTTACAAATTATTTACGTTTTTATTTCACAAATGTTTGACATTCACGTTTCAGTTTAGCATATTTACTAGGGTGACAATGAAAATTGTGTCCAAGCAATTTTTTTTTATGACACACTAATAAAAAAACCCCTGCTAGCCGTTTGTTTATGCTAAGTGAAGTGCAGCACCTGGTGATATCCAGCGCTGTAAAATGCAATTAAAAAACAACCTTCATTACGATTTTGACACAGTACTCAAAATAAACTGCGACTAAACACACATTCTCATTTTGCATTTTTCCGTCACACACAGGAAAAAAAAATATATATTACACTGAATTTTTAATTAGTACAGTTCAAGAACAAAAACGAAATTAATGTCATATTAATAAAAATGCTCTTAATAATTTTCCTTTTTGCCGTGTTATGGGGATATGCTGGAAAATATATACCATTAAGACGCATTTATGTGAATACATTAGTAAAAATATTTGAATTTGGTTCATCGGTGGTGCACGAAAAAACAAATGGCAAGAAAAAACATTCAACAACTAGCAGCAACAGTTCTGAAAATGAAAATTGTGTTGAACAGCAGGACAGTACTTTGACCAAAAATTATGAGACAAGTAATGACACCTCATTGTTAAACCATATAAAGAAAAATGACGACATTGCAAATAACTACATTAATTACAATGGCAACAATACCAACAACACTTTACCAAATAACTGTAATAATGGAAACAATGACCTAGGCTATGAAGCGGAAAAATTAAGGATAAATGGAGATTTGAATAATCACCATGTCAGTACAGTAATTACGCGTGAAGCAAAATTAAATGCACCAGATTTACCAGTATCCGATCATGTGCATGAAAATGGGGATTTACCAAAGAAAAATGAGGAAAACACAGAATTAGATTTCCAACTCGAAAGTTGTTTTGATTACATTAAATCTGGAGTCGAGGCAATCATTGAAGACGAAGTAACATCACGATTTGAAGCTGAAGAACTCAAAAATTGGAATTTACTTACAAGGACAAATCGTCGTTACGAATTTATATCATGGAAATTAACAGTGATGTGGGTTTATGGCTTTTTCATACGATACATAATTCTTTTGCCACTTCGTGTTACAATTTGCTTTGTTGGAGTTTGGTATTTGACGTTTTGCACGGCAGTAGTTGGATGTTTCCCCGATGGTGATTCTAAACGTAAAATGGTGAGACGTGTCTTGATACATTGTTTTGAATTCTTGGCCAGTGCATTGTCCACTGTTATAAATTATCACAATTTGGAGAATCGGCCAACTCATGGTATTTGTGTTGCTAATCACACAAGTCCAATTGATGTTTTAATGCTGATGTGTGATAATTGCTATTCACTGATTGGACAAAGTCATGGAGGATTTCTCGGTATTTTACAAAGAGCTCTTGCACGTGCATCACCACACATTTGGTTTGAACGGGCCGAAGCCAAAGATCGCTTAGCTGTTGCCAGAAGATTAAGGGAACATGTTTCTGAAGCAACAAATCCACCAATACTCATTTTTCCAGGTAATGTAAAAAAAATTTAATGTTTAATTTGAATGTAAAAATAATTTTATTTAAATAGAGGGAACTTGTATTAACAACACATCTGTTATGCAATTCAAAAAGGGATGCTTTGAAGTTGATAGTGTGATTTTCCCAGTTGCCATCAAGTACGATCCACGATTTGGTGATGCCTTTTGGAATAGTTCACGTTACAGTATGATGCAATATTTATACATGATGATGACTTCTTGGGCTATTGTTTGTGATGTTTGGTATTTACCGCCAATGTATCGACAAGAAAACGAGTCAGCAATTGATTTTGCGAATCGAGTTAAAGGAGTGATTGCAAAACAAGGTGGATTAGTGGATTTAATGTGGGATGGACAACTTAAACGAATGAAACCTAAAAAAGAGTGGATTGAGAAACAACAGGAAGAATTTTCAAAACGACTGAAAGGTGAATGAAAGTAAGTGATATTATTTAGTTTCAAAGTAATGCAACGTATGATTTAAAGTAAAGTTATTTGGAGAAGGATATTATTTATTTTTTACATACAACAAAAAATGTGTAAAAATTTCTTCGTTGGAGACGAACGGGTACTTTTTTGAATTTCTCTTCTATTTAAGTCATTTCAATTTGTAAAAATTTCTAGTATGGACTTCAGACGTGTACTTATTTACCTTCATTTTAAAGAATCATTTAAAAAATATTAAATTCAATATTTGTATTATCATCAATTATCAGTTGAAAATTAATTTTAATCGCAAGCGATTAAATATTGTTACCAATTTCAAAGTTATCAAAATTGTAAAAAAATAATCTTTATGAATTTTTTTTTTATAAATTGGCATGTAAATAAAAAAACATAAAAATTAATTTCAAAATTAGAATTTAAAACAAAAAATAATTGGAAAAGAAAAAACTTTTATTTTTCCATTGAAACGAAATGTATAAGATAAATAATATTAAGATTTTTGAAAATGAAATATCGAAAAAGAGTGATGAAAGTGCTTGAAAATAAAAATTCATGAAAAAATTTGCATTAGACAGGATATGAGATTCAATTTAAAATTATAACAAAAAAATTAGCTTATAAAAGGCATGTAATCATTTTAAATTCCAATCTTATTGTCATTGTTAGATATTTTTTTTCTGTTATTTAAAAAAAACCATTAGATTAGATTATAAGATAAAATTATAAAAACAGAGTTCAATTTTTGTTTTACAATCCTTTTTAATAGAACTCAGACTGATTTGATATTTTGATTATTAACTTTATTTTTTTTAACATCTCTTTCCAAGCACAATATAGAACACTGTGACAAGGCACTTACAAACCATATTCATTAACACTGACCTTTATTACATTTGACAACTTTCTTCATTGCCAAATGTCCCTTGAATTTAACAAAAAAAAATTAGGACGTAATAGTGAAAGATATATACAAGCGCATTTTCATTTCACCAATTTTAAGAGAATTTTACAGACTCTTGTGACACAGAAGATGAGCTCGTTGACCGATTTGCTTAATCGCCTTTTATGATTGGTAAGAAACTTGCAACGGATGCAGTGGCGGACTTTAAAATTATTTTGGTTTTTCGAGGTCCAAATATGCTCAGTTTTTCTTACGATACATAAAAATCCTTCTGGGACTTTTAGGGGCTCTGAGTGAAACCTGGGCCCAACTGGATAGGATGACAGTATAAATTGTTGGTCCCACGTGGTTAGACCATAGATAAAAGTCGCTTACTATGGAAGCTTCGACTGAAGTAGTATGAACACAATAAGACCTTTGTGTCCGCGGTAAAGCTAGTTCAAAGCTAATCTAATCTGACACAGAAGGACAGACAGCCGAGATGAGTGCCCACAATACTCGCTTAGTTTCAAATCGACTGGAAATGCGGCTCAAAAAATGAAATCACTTTAAATGAAAATGTGTTAACATTAAAATTAAAAGATATTGTCATATAACAAATAAAACAATGATATTTTTTTGCGAGTCAAAAGGTCAGTCTAATGTCTTATTATATTTTTTATTAACAATATTTATATACAATAGTATTGAATACTTTGTTTGATTCAATTTCTATATAATTATTTTTATGTGTATTTTAACAAATATTCTACGTTCATATTTTGTTTACAAAAAAATTACCCTCTGGACATCGAATTGCTATATACATAGTGAAAATATTACCATATAACCACATTTCCAGGACTATATTTTGGCTTATGGTCTTAGGCTATTTATATGCTATATTTTTAATTCATTAATTTAATTTGGTGGTTGAATTTTTACAATCCCACGTTACAAGACGTTTTGCGAGGCGAATGCTCAATATTTTAAGGAGTACAAACAATTAAGAGCTTTTAAACCTCCCCAAAGACCCTCGCTCTTTGTTGAGTAAGTATATTTTATTAAAGGATATTCTTTATTCAGGCGAGAAAAGCTTAACCCTCACATTTTCAGTGTAAAAAGTTTTTAAGGTATACAGCACATTTATTCATTAATATATAGATAAAAAATAGTCAAAAAAATGATGTGTTTTTCTATTAGACTTTTGCCCAGGGGGTAACAGAAAAAGTACAAGTATCAATACTCTTATTGAAAAGCATTCTTAAAAACTTCGGAACCAAATCTCAAATAATGTTTAATTTTACAATAGATTTCAATTCAATTCCACGAACGTAGGATTTTTTTTTTTAAGGTAATCACCTAAATAAATTTTAATTTTATTTATAATTTTAATGTTATTTAACAGATTTAAGTGAGTGAGTAAAAATAAAAAAAAAATGAAACATAGAGCAGACCAATATTATGAAAAAAAAAATATAAATCCTTTAAAAATAATTTTAAGTTATAACATTAAAATATTGAAATAGAAAATAAAACAAAATAAAATAGACATCAATATTATATTAATTTATGTTTAACTATAACGATATAATTTTAATTATAATTTTAAATGATATGAAATGAAATAAATAATAGTAATAACTAAGTCCTAAAAAGTCTTGTCTCATTATAAATTTTGATTGTTAATCTGTATTCGTCATATCAAATCCACGTACAGTGAATGCATCGTTCACCTGGCAACAAATCATAGAGCACCTTAATAGATAAGAGGTGATTAAAAATTTCTAGAGCGAATTAAATTTAAGACAATTTCATCGGATTTCCTTAAAAAATTCTTTAAATCAATTTCATTAAAATTCAATTCGATGAACAAACTTTTTTGAACAAGTGTGTGTTTAAAAATACGTCATTTATTTTAAAAAATATTACGTATTACATGATTATCTTGATAGCCTTGACTTTGTTTCAATTTTGTACTTCAAAAAAAAAAACAAAACAAAAAACGTTTAATCACCTTTATTGCATATAAATAATTTGATATAATTTTACGATTCTTTAAATTAATAATTTAAACTTTGAAATTGAGTTTCACTTTTATGATAATAAAAATGTGTATTAATGAATGATAATGCAATCAATGTAGAGATAGGTAAGTAACGTTGAAGTTATGAATTATCACTATGTATTACATCATTTTATTTTTTACATATAAATTGAAGTGAGTGTAAAGTCAGTGATATTAAACTTTGTTCGGTGAATCAGATTGAATTGCGATTTCTTTAATCTGAACTTGAGACATGAACTTTGACCTACAGTCAAAATCAGACGTTTAGAAGTTCCAATAAGACAATGGTAAGGTTCAAAGTTTTTTAAATTTCATCGTTTTAATGTTTGTTTATCATAATGAGCAAAAGTTCAAGAGATATCGTATCATGATGTTTTTTTGAGACTATATGAATGATAGGAAATTATTTTATTGGTTTATATTCTTTATTGTTCATCAATAAAATATTATATCATTGTCATTGATCAACAACAGTCATCAGAACTACATAAGATATAATCAGAATATACCTTTAAATCTAAATTGAAAATTACACTGTACAACAAATAAAAGATATTATTTTAAAAAACTATGGACTATGGAGTTTATGTGATTGAATGTCCCCTTAAAGAGGTCTACAGCACGTCAAGCTATGAGTATTGACAAAATTGAGACTATTTTAGTTCATTCAGAGATTTTTGTTTGCACTTAAAAGTAAAAAACAAAGTTTAAGTGAATAATATGAAAATAAGATTTAAAAGCCTTTTTTTCACTTTTAAGAGTAATTTTCTTAAGATATCAAATTCAATTTCCATGTTTCACGAAATAGAGGTTTTTCTACCGACTTTAGTTCAATTTTCATGACTTTCCTGTAAGAAATTCATCAAAATGGTGTATGGCAACTTTGTTTCAAATAAAAAAGCTATATTTTTGCAGAAGACAGTTTTATTTTATCTTAACACCTTCATATTGCACTAAAGTTGAAATATTGAGCTATTCACAGTCAAATAAGAAAGAAGGTACTTTCAGTTTTCAGAAAAGCATCAGATCTTTAAAATCGCTTAATGTATACGCTAGTGATATCATTTTTAAAAAAGCAGAATTTTGACAGAAGAACGATGCCACTCTCTCATCTTCCACAAAAAAACATCAACTTGTAGTTAAAAAATACTCATATTAAGAGTTATGTTTCCCCATAATTTTATTTTTTTTCTAACCCATTTTTTCAACTGTCTCAACTTCCATACTTCAAAAGGCCGACATTCAGTCAAAGTAAAATATTTTTTATTTTTTTTTTTGCAAGAATCATTTAATTTTAATCTATATTTTCGGAAAGTCATACCCTCACATCGATTAAAATTTTCCTGCGAAAAAGTATGCCTAATCGTTGGGGAAATCCCTCTTAAGTATGTTGTATGGATTTAATCAAATTAGGTCATTCATCAAGTATTCGATCCCTGTCCCATTTCATGACGGGTGGGTGACAGCTTCAACCGTCCTTTTTCAAAATATTTTTCAAAATGAACAATCAAAATACATAACTGACATTTTAAAAATATTTTGACATAATTTGACAACGTCAAAATAGAAAAAATACACATAAACAAAATCAAGAGGTGGAATCATTTCTAGCAAAAAATGAGTGTTTATTGAAACTTATTGGAAGAAACAGGTAATTATTAAAGAAATTCCTTGTTATTGTTGTCTAATCTTTTTAATAATAATCTAAAATTTATTAAATATTTAGGTTTAAGCGGAAAATCCCTGACGATTTTGACGCTATTGAAATTGAAGATCCAGGTAATTTGTTTTTTTTTTTTATTAATATTTAACTTAACCTTATAGTTTTAATTTTATTGTTTACAAGAATGTGAGCACACATCATTTCAATGCCAAAATGCCTGTGGTCGTGAGTTGAATTGCAAAAATCATTTTTGTAAGGAAATTTGTCACAAGTCGGATTGTCGAGAATGACTGCTGCTTCCGAAATTTATCGCCATATGTAATTTTGGTAAGGAAAAACTTGGAAAAGGTCAACCAACATCGTGCTTAAATGAAATTCCAGTTTAAAAATATATGTTAGAAAATGAGTGAGGATCTGCTTCAAGTCTCCATTTTTGTGCTGAGTTTCCTCCATCTTAAAAAAACTACAACAGTTTGGTGTCGATGTGGGCACATATAACAAGAAGTGAATGTTAAAAAACGATGTTCAAAGCTCAAGACTTGTGGAAGACACAAATGCAATACAGATTGTTGCATCGACATAAAAAAACCTTGCAAATAAAAACCTGACTTGTGGAAAACAAAGGTAATAATAATTGACCCTTAATTTAAAGTAAATTTCAAAACTAATTTTTAAAACCCTTTAATTTAGATATGAGTGAAACCTCGTCGTATCGCTCTCAATCAAGTGTGTGCAAAAGAGTCCCAACTTATCATGTTCTACATCCCATTTTGTGTTATTCGACAAGAAAAGTCTTTATGCAATGAGCAATAAGTGTGCAAATCATATGAACCAAGGATATAGAGATGTTTTTAATTTTTTACGCAATTAAACAAGGAATTGGTTTATCTTCTTGTAATATAGGTAGATATTTTATTTAATTAAACTTTGATACTCATTTTTTCTTTGTTTTTAGATTGCCGATGGACTTTTTTCTGAACTATTACATCGTACAACAGGTTTGTTAATAGTTCAAGAACGACATCAGTGGCTCCATTAGAATTCCAAGCATTCAGTTTAATTCAATAAGAATTGTATATTGTTTAAGTTTTTTGTTAAAGTTTTTGTATTTTAATGTTAAATAATTTAATTTATGAATAAATGATAAAAAATATTGAACATAAAAACAGTAAGCATAAATAAAGCCTTGAATGTACGGTATGGTATGGTATGAATGAATCGAATAAGAGAATGAACGAATGAACAAAATTACTGAACGAATGAATGAATTTTCACCCGTCATATGAATAAAAAATCGGCTCATTAGAAGCTGGAATGGGACCCGTAATGACAGCTTGAATTACGGCTGAAATGACAGCTGAAAATCGAACAGGGTATATTTCACTTTTAAATCAGAAATAACGGTCAAATAATTCAAATTTTTAATTTAATGCTAACTGGCATCAAATTATTTTTCAAATCAATGCTACCTGGAAAATTTTGTCGACAATCAATTTGTCTACTAGGTCACATAAAAACTGACATTCCAAAAAAAATATTCATAATACGAGTTTGAAAAAAACTACTCTCAGTGAAAAAATTAAATTTACCCGAAAAATTCAATAAATTAATTACCGTGTGCCTATAAAACGTATCAATAAAAAGCGTCTTGTGCTAACAATAATATTTTTAATTGGAAAAGTCTAATAGAAAAGGCAGGAAACTGGGTCTTAGGTAAGTGTTTGGAAATAGTGTATGGAAAAAAAAGATTGGAAAATTTTGAAGCAGATGAAAAATACACACTATAAAAGTTGGGTGGAACAAAAAATGTATATTTATTACGTACATCAGTCAGGTGTAATGTTTTCCACACATATTTATTTATACAAAGTCTGTTTACACACGGAAAATAGTCTGTACAATAATTACATGATTACTCGCAAGGGATTTTTCATCTGTTGATTGTTTCCTGTCTTGGTGTTTGCGTGCATTCAATATTTAATGTGATACGATAATAAAAAAAAACTATATTGAATTAACAGTCATAAATAATAGTTTACACATACAATTTTATTATTATCAGTTGTGAGTCATTTAATTAAAGAGAAAAAAAAATAACATTTATCAGTGGATTTATTTCAATTAATATTCATTTGATCAATTTTTTTATGATTTTTAGATGCAATAATGTTTAGAAGGTAAAACACACATTCAAAAAATATTTGATGTTACTTGCAATTGCAATGCATTGTATATAAAAAAAAGCGAACTCTAAAATTAAATGCTTTTAGATCAATATCAGTTACATTGCAATATCCTGCTATGATGCTATAACCCTTTTACTTTTATAGATGTAATGATAATAATAATAACAAATAATTTAATTTCCTTTATTTTTTTTCTTTTTTTTCCTCCTTCTATCTTCATAAGTAGCGAAACAAGTAAAATGGATATGATGGCATCGAATTTGCAGAATACGCGTCAAGTGGTTGAACAATTGAGACGCGAGGCATCAATCCAACGGATCAAGGTCTCACAAGCATGTGAAGACATAATGAAATATGTAACAGAACATGAACAAGAAGATTGTTTATTGGTTGGATTTTCCAGTCAAAAGGTAAATCCATTCCGTGAAAAGAGTTCTTGCACCTTATTATAAACAATCACAATATGCTACAAACAAAAGTCAATCCATTTCAACAGAAGAATGGTTGTCGATTATTATAAACATACAACAAAAACAGTATCATTTTGTTTTATCTGAACTTAAATGAAAATTTTATGTTATACAAACTAAATTTCTACTAATAAATATTATGATATACATGTTAAATTTTACTTTAATAATGATAATATTTACACATTTACACATAATTATTAGAGAAGAAAAAAAATATATCAATAAATGGGTACCTCAATGTCAAATAATTATAAAATAATAATATGAAATTGCTGAAAACTTTATAAATGTCTTAATATTAATAATAAATAAAAAAAAGTTTCTAGAACAAAGTATATGTTGCTTATAAAATGGAGATTGATATCTTTATACACACACATAAAAAAACGTTAATGATGAAATTTAAAAAAAAATAAACATACTATTAAATAATAATAAAATTATTTTAAAATTCACACTAGCACCATTACAAAACACCGCACATAATCATCAATTTTTTAATATAATTGAATAGAAATAGAGGAAACAAAAAAAATTTCAGCAAAATTTTTGTATTTTGAGAATCTTATGTGAAATTTATATGAAAGAAAAAAATAATTTTATATGAAAATAGAGAAATAAGAGTGAAATGCCAAAATTTTTCATTACCCTGAATCCTTAGGAACACTGTTTCCTTTAAAAAATTTGATCATATGTTCACAAGCTGACTTTCAATCAATAAGTTTCCCCTTTTTTGACAATATTTTGAATTAAAATGTAATGTTATGAAATTCACAAGACTAAATGATATCTTGGACTTAAAGTAAATTTAACTTATTGTATCGAATAGAAATTTATGTGCGTTCTCTTTTTTATTAGAAGAAAAAAAATTCTATATTGACTGTTATAGCGATCGAATCAATCAATAATAAATAAATATAAAAATAATAATTAAAAAAAAATAACATTTAACGTAATAACGTAGAAAAAAATGTGCGTGATTCAATAGAAATATATTATTAGGAAAAAATACATATTTTTTTAAATGAATTTAAATTTTTTACTTAAAATTACTTCTTCCATTAATTTTTTTTCCTTTCAATTGAAATTTCATAACTGAATTAATTTAAATTTAAATTTAAAAAATATTTTCCTCAATCAATTAATAATAATGATTAAATGAATAGAACTTAGATGAAAAAGTAGATGCAAAAAAATTTTAGTGAGCAAAACCAAGTAATAATAGAAGAAAATAGTGTATAGTATCAATCACCATTCATGTCACGTACCACCAAAAATAAAAGTTTTTTTTTATACATAATTTTGTATTGTAAATTCAATGAAAAATCAATTTCCTTTTCCAATATCAATATAAAACACAAAAATTCCCATGTTCCTCAATATGACGTTTAGTTTACGATACTTTTCGTTTTTTTTTCATTAAATATACAAAAATTACACCCATATCAGTTTAAAAATAAAATTTCAATAAAAAAACTTACACAATTTTGTTGTACATGAACTATCCGAAATAAGGATGAAATAGAAATAAATATAAAAAAAATTGAAATGATAAAAATTCCTGTGTGAAATAATCTGTAAAATTGAAATCAATAATAAAATGTATAAGAATCTGAAATTATTGAACCGGAAATACAAATAAAGGAAAAAAAAAGAAAATTGTGTCTAGAAACACACTATGTATGTATGTGATAAATGTGTTTTATTTCTCTTTAAACTTTTGATAAGAAAAACCGCCTATTGTACAAATGAAGTTATAAATTTTAATAAGGGTAGGTGAAATGAAATTGGAAAAGGGTAAGATTAAAATTTTTTTGGCTTGTATTGGTTTGAAATAATATTTGATTGTTTTTAGATCGTTTAAAGCAACGGTGGAGGAAACTCGATGTTTCAGATAAATAATTAAGGCCGCGACAAATGCAAATCAAAATTTTTGTTCTAGTCTAATTAATTGTCAGATGGGGGAGGGCCAAAAAAAAATGAGAAATACTGACCACTGGGCAATTTAGAAAAGTGCCTTTGATGTGACCCTTTTGAAAAATTTTAGAAAATTCCGTTATTTTAAAATTTTGAAAAATTCCGATATTTTGAAGTTTTGGCAAGATCGAATATCTTAGCTTTTGACTGTTTTCAGGCTCTGGAATATCTGGAGCCCAATTTCTGGGCCTAATCTCAAAGCTTATAAGTTAGTTCATTTAAGAAAAACTCCTCTATCCAACAAAAACATTAAGCAATTTTTAAAATTTTTAACAGTTTTTCAACGGTTTTTAGGCTCTGGAAGCTCTGGAGCCCAATCTCAAATATAATGAGTTTAAATCAATTATAACTAAAGAATTGTTTAAATTTTTAAAAAAACATGAATTTTCAATTGAAAATCTTGTAAAAATTTTTTTTTGCCCCTCGTTTATTTTGACCTTTCAGACAAAAAATTCATTCGTCGCGGCCTTACCTACAAAAAAATTTATTCGATTCTGAGTCAAAAAATGTCAATTAATGACTTTGAGTTGAAAAAAAACCGTTATAATGTGTTAATGAAAATTTATTGATTTCGTTCCAATAAAACAATTAATACAAAGTATAAAATTTGAAACAAAATGCATCTTAATCCAAGTCCTCATCATCTTCCATAGCTTCTTTGCCAGCTTTATTGGCTTCTACATACACATCATTTGGTACCAATTTGTGTAAACCTTGTGTGTCAGCACCAACCCAACTTAATTCCAATTTAAACTCCTTATCTTTCAACTCATCATGTACCTGATAAATTATTTTGCTAGCTTCAGATGCCAATTGCCTTGCAGTGAGTTCGGATAATTTGAGTTTTTCAATTTCTGTTTTAGCACTTTGTTTAGCTTTCCCCACAGCACATCCAAAATAACCAAGAGCTAATCCAGACGGATCTAACATATACATTTCAGATCCATTTTCTGGAGTCCATGCAGCAATAATAATGCTAACACCAAATGGTCTCACAGCACTGTATAAGGTGTAAGCATGTAAATAACTAGATAATCTATCATTCAGTTGTTTCAATGGAATTGGACGATCATATTGTTGACGGTAATTTGTGGCTTCTTCTCGTGCAATTTGAACAATAGCCCGGCCATCAGCATTTAAACCGGAGAAAGCCAAACCAATATGTTTGTCAATTGTAAAAATACGACTTCCAGAATCCTCTTCGTACAATTTACTTGTAATTAGTTTTTCGACAGCCAAGACAACACCATCCTTGCCTCGTAAACCAACAATTGTTCCACTGTTTTCAACTGCCTTACATGCATACTCTACTTGAAATATACGACCGTCTTGTGAAAATTGAGACGCAGATAAATCATAACCGGTACCAATTGAACTCATTTTATTGGCTAATTTATTTAAAAAACTTGATTAATTGTTCTCACTCAGAAAATCTGTAAATATTAGAATGAGTTTGCAGGATTGAAATGTCAAAAAATCCAAGTATGTCAAACTAACTGACCTGCAAAAATTTATCGCACAGTATGACTTGAATCGAGAGCATCCTTCAAGTTAATTCCTCATTTTCTAACATTTTACATAGATCAATGAAAATTAATAAAATTCACGTTGAAATAAAAAAAAACAAGTCTCCAAAATTGAACTAAATTCAAGTTTTTATTTCAAAAAAATCGAATTTGATTTTAAATTCCAGGACATCGAAAAGTGAGCCAAATAACACTTCATATCATTTAACGTCAAATGCGAATTTGCAAAAAAAAAATATAAAAATTTTTGGTCACTTTGCATTGAAATTCGTGAAAAATCAAACATTAACATTAAATAACAATACCCAATGGATCAATTAGGGATTATGTAAACCAATATTAAGTTAATTAGTTCTAGAAATTAGTTAAGTGAAT
Source organism: Culicoides sonorensis (assembly GCA_900002565.1). Classification (NCBI taxonomy): domain Eukaryota; kingdom Metazoa; phylum Arthropoda; class Insecta; order Diptera; family Ceratopogonidae; genus Culicoides; species Culicoides sonorensis. Next base: position 131,695 of record LN483649.1, on the reverse strand, counting down.
TACTTCCAGTGAATGTCTATAAAAGTAAATATTGTACAAATAAATACATTAAAGAAAAATCAAACCCAAATAAGATTTAAAAATAAATAATAAAAAAGATGACAAATCGCAATAGAAATACTGGAAAGATTGAGACAACAATCGAATTATTTCGTACTGATGGGAAATGGTCAAAGGTCATTGAATTGGCTGAAGAACTGAGAGCTGGATCTCCAAATAATTGTAAATATTGTCATTTAAATGTAATTTAATTGATTGAACGAAATTATATTTTTTATTTGTAGCTTGTCTTGCAAACTTTTTGATTGGAGAAGGCAAATTGGAAAGCTATCTCGAGGAAAATCCACCAACAGAGGAGAACTTTTTTAAAGCTAGGACTGCGTTGCATGATGCTAAACAAGCATTGTTGTCAGTTACGGGAGATGAGGGTCGAAAAGCTGGAATTGCATTGGATTCACATCTCCTGTTAGCCAAATTGTTGTATTGTTGTGGAAATTATGACGAAAGTTTGGAACATTTTGTCTCAGCTGAATTGAATACTTTAGCAGAAAAAGCTTTATCATCGTAAGTTTAATGTTAATTACTCTTTAAATGAATTTTTTTTTTATTTAAATTAATAACTTCAATCAATAGACGAAGTCTTCGCATACTAGCCGAATCGTATGCAATCAAAGGTCTTTGTTTGGAAAATAAAACTGGAAAGGCATCATCCAAATTCAAAATTGCAGAACAAGAACAGGAGATGATTTCATGTTTTGAGAAAGCTTCCGACCTTGGTCTCTTGTATCTTCAAGGTCAAGATTCCGGTTCTCACAATGCATTTACAAGCACAGGAACGTTGACTTCAGGTTCTCAATCATCAGAACCACGACGAATGGGAACGATATTGGAAACAATTCTCCAAAGAGCACCTATCATTTTAATTAAATCAGGTAAACTTATGGAAGCAATAAACAGATATCGTTGTTTATTGCAAGCTGTTGAGACACGTGCGACTCAATCACTTAGACTCACTCTGACACGTCAATTGGCTGAAGTGTTATTACGAGGCGTGTCAGGACAATTGTATGTACCACCAACCGGATTATCCCCATCGAAAAATTCCACAAACAAACGATTGTGGGAGCCAAAACGATACAGTCAACGACAACAATTTATTCCAAAAAATCTTGAAGAAGAGACAATCTTGTTGTTATTAATTGCCGAATCTTTAGCGGTCAAGGATGCAGTGCTCACACAAAGTCCTGAAGTGCAAAAAGAACGAGCGCATTCACAACGTCAGGCTGATGCTGTATACGATATTATGTGTTTAGCCGTAGCAAGATGGGATCAAAGTCAATTTTTGTGTGAATCATTTGAGAAAGCGTTAAAATTTTCATTTAGGGAACAACATGTTTGGAAACAGTATTGTTTGAGTTTGGCCTCACTAGGAAGACACAAACTTTGTTATCGTGCTCTAAAAGAAGCAATTCCAATAGATACTGAAAACAATTTCCTTTATTTATTATCAGCACGATTATGTTTTGAGCATCTTGATATGGTACACGAAGGACTCGATTGTGCAAATAAAGCTTTCATGAAAGAAAAAAATCTACAAAGACCATCACGTGCTCAACTTTATGTTGGAATCGGCCTTATTCAGATGGCATCATCGTCACATCTGAAGTCTGATCGTGATAGATACAATAAACTTGCATTAGAAGCACTCGAAAAAGCAGTTCAAGCTGACTCAAATGATCATTTGGCAGAGTATTATCAAGCTTATTATCATGCACGAAATTACAACATTCCAGAAGCACTTGTCCATATTCGAAATGCTTTATCAATGCGTGCTGAACATGAGCACAGTCTTCATCTGTTTGCACTGTTACTTACAGCTAATCGTAAACCAAAAGAAGCACTTGCTGTGATTCAAGATGCCCTTGATGAATTTCCAGACAATTTACATCTTCTGCATTTGCGCGCACATCTTGAACTTTACCTTGAAGATGTTGAAACTGCCCTTGAAACCATGCAAAAAATGTTCACAGTTTGGCGAGAACTATATGAGTCACAGGTGTCTGTCACAAATGAGCACGATCAAAACGAAAAACACTCGGATTCGAAAAGTGCAGTTTATCAAATGCACACATCACAGTTATCAGACAAAGATTCAAGTAAATATAAAAATTAATATGGGAAAAAAGTCATAATAAAATAAATTTCTTTCAGATTCTGTGCATGCAGCATCACTAGCAGCATCTCGAATAGAACATGCATTATCCGAAGCAGCAAGTTCCTTGAGTTCATTTAGTCCCAGACCTGGTCCACAAAAGCCATGGATGATTCAATTAAAAGTAAGACACTTCTTGAAATTATTTTAACTTTATTATTTAATTCCATTAATTTTATTTCAGATATGGCTTCTACTGGCAGACGTCTATTTGGCAATCGATCAACCAAATGAGGCAATGAACTGTCTAACTGAAGCTAATTTAATTTATCCAATGTCACATCAATTGATGTATATGGTAAATTTATTTTTAAAATAGTTTAAGATTAATTATTTTATCTTATCTTTAACTTTTACTTGAAGAAAGGACAAGTTCACGTGTATCTTAGACAATGGCCTGAAGCAAAACAATGTTTTTTGAATGCTGTATCTGCAAATCCATATCACACCGATGCATTGAGAGCTCTTGGTGAGACTCATTTAGCATTGGGCGAACCACGTTTAGCTGAAAAAATCTTAAAAGATGCTGCCAAAATTGATCCTAATTGTCCAAAAATATGGTAACACATCAAAAAAATTTAAATTAACCATTGAATGCAATTTTTTCTTTTAATATCAACAGGCACGTCTTAGGCGAAGTAATGGACAACCTTGAAGATTACACTGCCGCAGCAGATTGTTTAGCTACTGCACTACAATTAGAACCAACATGTCCAATACTTCCATTCACATCAATTTCATTCACATTTGAGTAAATTCATATTATTATTTTGGAGTGATGTCATGTAAATTCTTCTAAACTGTCCTGATATGTCTTTCAAGTCCCACATTTCTTCAGAGCCCTTGTAATGACATCGCAAATTATAAACCAAATATTTGTATTACTATCATTTTAAATATTTTCAATGGAAATGGGATCAAACGGTGCTGAATTACAGTAGAATTGAATTTTTTTGCATACAGGGTTAATTTTTTTAGCTGTACATGATTTTGGACGTAATTTTTTCTGCCCTAAAATAATTGGATTTTATTTCGATCTCGTGGATGCTAAATTGAAAATACATAAAAAAAATTATTTCTATTTTTTGGATTTTGTAAACCGTTTTCAAATTTTTTAATGAAATAGATCTCAAAAAACAACTTTAATGATATCCTGGTTCAAATAAATAACTTACTTTGTTCTGCAAAGTTGTTCCTCGTAATATGAGCTTAAATGTTTTCTTGAACCATTTTTTGGGTTTTCATACAAAAATATTAAGAAATCATCCAAAAGCTGTTCAAACTAAGCTCAAAATACGTGAAAAGTCGTTGATTTGTGTGAGAAATTTTTTTTCCAAGCTAAATAGGCTAATGGTTCCTTCTGAAAAGTTTAATATTTTGTAAAATTAAGCAACTTTTTCATACATTGCTTTTGATGTTTTCATACAAATAATTGAAGTTTTCATACAAATAGACGATTTTTCATCGCTGAAAATGCTCAACTTAACTGTTCAAGTTTTTGGATGATTTCTCAAAATTTTTGTATGAAAACCCAAAAAGTGGTCCAACAAAACATTTTAGCTTATATTACGAGCAACAACTTTGCAGAACAAAGTAAGTGATTTATTTGAACCAGACTACCATAAAAATTGATTTTTGAGATCAATTTCATTAAAAAAATCAAAAACGGTTAAAAAATTCAAAAAAAAAATCATGTACAACAAAAAAAAATTAACCCCATATTCATTTTAATCAATCAAATTCACTTAAAATTTATTTTTTATTTACAAAATATAAAATTAAAAAAAAATATAGTCTGATAGTCTACATAACACATACATATAGTACTATTTAAAGAATTCTAGATGTAAATTAAAAATATATACAAAAAATTAAATAATATATTATAAAATGAACAATAATAATTGTAGTAGTGAGATATTAAAAAAAAAATAATGATATTAATTTTAACATTATTGAACAAGAAAAACGGAGACATTCTACAAAAAAAAATTATTTTAAAATTATGATGAAACCAGGAACAAGGATTTTAAAATTTTATTCTAATTGTTAACTTGAAAATTAAATAAATACTGTTATCATGGTTGATGCATGAAAAAATTGTTGATTAATTATATTTTAATTGTTTATTATGAAGTTTTTGAATGGTGTCTGTGTCATATTTATTATTCAAATTATTGTTAAAATATTTCAATGAATTGTAATTATTATTGAAAGGAATAAAAAAAATTAAATGAAAATCTTAAAGAATGAAAATTGAATTTTTAATGTAAGGTCAGGTGTTTACAATCAATTGAAACATATGTCATATGGCTTATCAGTGATTTTCTTAGATAAGACTGAAAAAAATATAAAATCAAATAAAATTTTTCATTTGGTAGATAATTCAGGAATTTAAATGATATGACCAATCACGATGTTTATGAAGAATCAATCCAGGTCATGTAATTTCCCCTTTTATTTAAAGTTTCGTTCTAAAATTTCTCTGAGAATTTAATTTTCAAATAATGTCATTGTAATTCAAGTCTCTTTATTTCATTGTTAAGGTAATCAAGTAGTACAATTCCAATAAAACACTCGAACTTGCGTACTACAGACTAATTATTGTTTATTGTGTTAATCTTTGATCATTCAACTACTAATCTCACACACTTATAGATAAAATGAATTGATAATCGTTGAATATATAAAGCCAGGGCTTTTTCATTGTTCCCTTTAGTTTAATTTTCAAATTGGTTTGGTTGTGAATATTTTTTTAAATTGGAAGCATTGCAATGAAATTACTTATTTTCACTGTAAGCTTTATTTTGATCTTTACGATTGGAGGAATTCAAGCACTAGAATGGTGGGAAAATGCAAATTATTATCAAATTTATCCAAAATCATATGCAGATGCCGATAACGATGGCACTGGAGACCTTCAAGGCATAAAAAGTAAAATTCCTTACTTGAAAGAGCTTGGAATGGATGCTGTCTGGTTATCGCCATGCTTCAATTCGTCATGGAAAGATGGTGGTTACGATATTTCAAATTTCAAGGAAATTGACCCACTTTTTGGAACAATGAAAGATTTCGATGAATTACTTGCAACATGTAAGGAAAATGATGTGAAATTGATTTTGGATTTTGTGCCAAATCACTCATCGAATGAACATGAATGGTTTATTAAATCGGAACAACGTGATCCAAAATATAAAGATTTTTATGTGTGGCATCCAGGGAAGATCAATCCAGCAGGTGGTCGAAATTTGCCTCCAAATAATTGGAATAGTGTTTTTCGAGGCTCAGCATGGGAATGGAGTGAAGTTCGAGGAGAATATTATCTGCATCAATTTGCCATCGCTCAGGTAAGATAAAAATGGTGTGAATTAAACATTCATGTGACTTACATTTTAAAAATGTATTAGCCCGATTTGAATTATCGCAATCCAGCTGTTGTTGAGGAAATGAAAAACGTGTTGAAATTTTGGCTCGACAAAGGTGTTGACGGTTTTAGAGTTGATGCAATACCACATTTGTTTGAAGAAAGAGAAGACAACGAAGGAAATTATCCGGATGAACCGCTTTCAGGAAATTGCCAGGACGACCCTCTTAAGGTAAAGTGTTTTAAATTTCATTACTATTGTGATCAAATTTTTATATTACAAACAGCATTGCTATTTAAATCACATTTACACTCAAAACTATCAAGAAACGGTCGAAATGGTCTATCAATGGCGAGAAGTTCTGGATAGTTACAAGAATTCTCCAAGGCTCATGATGACTGAAGCTTACACATCACTCGATAATTTAATGAAGTATTACGGAGATGGAAAGAAAAATGGAAGCCATATTCCATTTAATTTTGAAGTCCTGACAGGAACCAAAGCAGATTCAACTGCAAAAAATCTCAAAATTGTATCAGAAAATTATATGAATCACATTCCAGCAGGAAAATCTCCTAATTGGGTCCTGGGCAACCACGATCAACGTCGCATCAAATCACGACTTGGTGGCGAGGCAAGAGCAGAATTATTCAATTTTTATCTCCAAACTATGCCAGGTCATGCAATCACATATCAAGGTGAAGAAATTATCATGGAGGATGTTTACATATCATGGGCTGAAACTCAGGATCCTCAAGCTTGCAACACAAATGAAACTGTATTTGATGAGTATTCACGTGATCCTGCAAGGTAAAAGAAAAATTTTATCATATCAAATTAAATTTAATATCATCTGGAAAATTTAATTTCAGAACTCCAATGCAATGGAACAACAGCACAAATGCTGGCTTCAATAATGGAACAAAAACGTGGCTGCCTGTTGGACCTAAATACAAAGAAGTGAATGTGGCAAAACAGGAAATTGATGAAAATAGTCATCTTAAAGTATTTAAAAAATTAGTGCAATTGCACAAATTACCTGCATTCCGTCATGGCTTGTATGAAAGTGCAAATGACCTTGATGAAAATGTATTTTCATTTGTACGCTCCAATGCCGAAGATTCTTATTTAGTTGCACTCAATTTCGCAAAACAAAATAAAACTGTTAACTTTTCAAAGAAATTTAGATCATTAAAACAACATGGTGATGTGGTTGTTTCTTCACTCAATTCTAGAATCAAATCAGGGTAAGAGTTTAAAATTTTTCTTATAATTGACATGAAAAATAAAGTTTTTGTTTTTTTATAGGAATCACATTCACGTTGATGAGGACGTTGTGTTAAGTCCCGAATCTGGAATTGTTGTAAAATTGAATGGTGCTTCAACTTTAGTAATAAATTCAATTATTTTACTCGGCTCGCTGATAATGACTATGTTAAAAAATTTTATTAACTAAAAGTTAAGTGTAAAAAAAACTGAAATAAATGATAACAATTTATTTGTAAACTTGTTAACTCACTATAATTACAATTGTTCATCCTTTTATCTGTCCCCTTGATCATTCGAACAACTCTCATGATACTTATAGATAAATATAATTAGTTGTTCAGAATTTTCCATATAAAGCCATTGAATTGACTACACGACAGTAGTCACAATTTGAAGTTCACTGCTTGACGAAATGACAATTATGCAATTAATCATATTCGTATTACACTTATTTGGTGGAATTGAAGCGCTGGAATGGTGGGAAAGTGCAAATTATTATCAAATTTATCCAAAATCGTTCCTAGATGCTGATAATGATGGCACTGGCGACCTTCAAGGTATTAAAAGTAAAATTCCTTACTTGAAAGAACTTGGGATGGATGCCGTCTGGTTATCACCTTGCTTTAATTCGTCATGGATCGATGGTGGTTATGACATTTCAAATTTTCGCCTAATTGACCCAATTTTTGGAACAATGAAGGATTTTGATGATCTACTTGTGGCATGTAAAGCGAATGATGTGAAATTGATTTTGGATTTTGTACCGAATCACACATCAAATGAGCATGAATGGTTCATTAAATCTGAAGCAAGAGTTCCGGGATATGAAGATTATTATTTATGGCATCCAGGGAAGCCCAATCCAGCAGGAGGTCGAAATTTGGTACCAAATAATTGGAATAGCGGTTTTCGAGGCTCAGCTTGGGAATGGAGTGAAGTTCGAGGAGAATATTTTTACCATATGTTTGCCACTGCTCAGGTGAATCATTTGAAAGATTAAGTTAAATATTTTACTAATCCATTTACATTTCAAGCCTGATTTGAATTATCGCAATCCAGCTGTTGTCGAAGAAATGAAAAACGTGTTGAAATTTTGGCTCGACAAAGGTGTTGACGGTTTCAGAGTTGATGCGATTCAACATTTATTTGAGGCTCAAAAAGACAATGAAGGAAATTATCCAGATGAACCACCCTCGGGTTCATGTCAGGAAGATCCGTTACAAGTATATTTATATAGGGCATCACAAGTTTCAAAATAATTTCCCGTTTCACTCAAGAAAAAATATGATGGGGCATGGCGAATATGTTTTTTCTAATTCGGGCTAAAAGTGAGAAAATTTTGGGCAAAAATTTATTTTTTGATTTTTGAAGTGTACTGAATACGACGAAAAAATGTATTCTGTTTAGTTTAAGTTAAAAAAATCAATGGGGGTGGAACGCGAAATTATTTTGAGACTTGTGATGCCCTTATTATATGTAAAAAATCAAATTTCATTGCATAACTTTGCAGCATTGTTATTTGGAACATATTTACACGCAAAATTATGAAGAAACTTACGATATGGTTTACAAATGGCGTGAACTTTTAGATAGTTATAAGGACTTTCCAAGAATAATGATGACTGAAGCCTACACTGCACTCGATAAATTAATGAAATATTATGGCGATGGAAAGAGAAATGGCAGTCACATTCCATTTAATTTCGAAGTCCTTTTAGCAACCATTTACGAATCTTCACCAAGAGATCTCAAACTTGTATCAGAAAATTATATGAATCACATTCCATTAGGGTACTTGCCGAATTGGGTTTTAGGAAATCACGATAAACGTCGCATTGCTTCGAGATTTGGAGGCGCAGCAAGAGCTGAGTTATACAATTTTTACTTACAAACAATGCCAGGTCATGCGATTACATATCAAGGTGAAGAAATTATGATGGAAGATGTTCACATTTCATGGGAAGATACGCAAGATCCAAGTGCATGTAATACAAATGAAACGATTTACGATGAATTTTCACGTGATCCTGCAAGGTTATTATTGAATTGCGATAAAAAGATAAAAGTTTTAATTTTTATCACTTAATTATAGGACACCAATGCAATGGAACAGCAATATAAATGCTGGTTTTAATAACGGTACTAAACCATGGCTTCCTATTGCACTTAATTTCAGAGAAGTAAATGTGGCTAAACAAAAAAGTGAATCAAACAGTCATTTGAACATTTTTAAAAAACTTGTCAAACTTCACAAACTACCAGCATTTCGTGAGGGTTTGTATGAAAGCTCAAGAGGATTTGATGACAACATTTATTCATATGTGAGATCAAATGGAGATCAATCGTATTTAATTGCTCTTAATTTTGCAAATAAATGTAAAACGGTTAATTTTTCAAAAATTTATCGCTCACTTAAGCCACATGGAGAAGTGATCGTTGCTTCATTGAATTCAAATATCAAAGAAAAGTGAGATATTTTTGAATAAGTCAATTTTTTCAATCACATTTTTATTAATAATTACAGGCAAATCCTTAAAATAGACGATTTCATCGTATTAGGAGCTGAATCTGGAATTGTTCTAAAATTAAACAGTGCAACAACTCATTTAATTAGCTCCTTTATGGTATCTTTATCTATCATTATTACTTCCATTAATCATTTTTAAATAAATAAACATTTTTTGATCAATTAAATATCTTATCTAATCTTAAATTTATAATTAATCGATAAGCTGCTATATAAACTCGTTGAAAATGCTGCGTAAGTTTAGTCATCAATACTCGATTATTCTGAATTATACTCAAATTAACAATGAAAAATATAATTTTTGCTACTATTTTCCTTGTCACCTGCCTTAATCTTCAAGTTCAAGCCCTTGAATGGTGGGAAAATGCAAATTACTATCAAATTTATCCAAAGTCATATGCAGATGCCGATAACGATGGCACTGGAGACCTTCAAGGCATACGAAGTAAAATTCCTTATTTAAAGGAACTTGGTATGGATGCTGTTTGGTTATCGCCTTGTTTTAATTCAACATGGAAAGATGGTGGTTATGACATTTCAAATTACACAATGATAGATCCACTTTTTGGGACAATGAAAGATTTCGATGAATTACTTGCAACATGTAAGGAGAATGATGTGAAATTAATTTTGGACTTTGTTCCAAATCACTCATCGAATGAACATGAATGGTTCATTAAATCGGAACAACGTGATCCAAAATATAAGGATTATTATGTGTGGCATCCAGGAAAGCCCAATCCAGCAGGTGGACGAAATTTGCCTCCAAGTAACTGGAATAACTATTTCCGAGGATCAGCTTGGGAATGGAGTGAAGTTCGAGGAGAATATTATCTGCATCAATTTGCAGTTGCTCAGGTATGATTAAAAATTTATCTGTATGATAATAAATTTATCAATATCATGTTTATATAGCCCGATTTGAATTATCGCAATCCAGATGTTGTTGAGGAAATGAAAAATGTGTTACGATTCTGGTTAGATAAAGGTATTGATGGAGTGAGAATCGACATGGTGCCTGCTCTATTTGAAGTGTTACCCGATAAAGATGGAAATTATCCAGATGAACCACTCTCAGGATGGTGTGAAGATGACCCTCTGAAAGTAATTCTATTGAAATATTTTTTTTTTATCAGTTTCATTTAAGTTCCGACAATTTTTTCAGCATTGTTATTTGGATCACATTTATACATTGAATCGCGATGAAAATTTTGATATGGTCTATCAATGGAGAGAAGTTTTGGATAAATATAAAGAACCGAAAGTAATGATGACTGAAGCTTACAATTATGAAGATATCTTGATGAGATATTATGGTGATGGAACTAGAAATGGAAGTCACATTCCATTCAATTTCATCGTATTAATGGAACAAAAAGCTCTTTCAACTGCAAAACACCTCAAAACTGTATCAGAAAATTATATGAATCGAATCCCTGCAGGAAAATCTCCAAATTGGGTTTTAGGCAACCATGATCAACGTCGAATCCAAGCACGACTTGGTGGCGAGGCAAAAGCAGAATTGTACAATTTTTATCTTCAAACTATGCCAGGAAATGCAATCACATATCAAGGTGAAGAAATTATCATGGACGATGTTTATGTAACATGGGAAGAAACTCAGGATCCTCAAGCTTGCAACACAAATCAAACTGTATTTGATGAGTATTCACGTGATCCTGCAAGGTAAAAAGAAAAATTTGATCAAATCAAATTAAATTTAATGTTTTCAATTCAATTTCAGAACTCCAATGCAATGGAACAACAACACAAATGCTGGCTTCAATAACGGAACAAAAACGTGGCTGCCTGTTGGACCTAAATACATACATGTAAATGTTGCAAAACAGGAAAGTGATGAAAATAGTCATCTTAAAGTATTCAAAAAATTAGTGCAATTGCATAAATTACCTGCATTCCGTCATGGCTTGTATGAAAGTGCAAATGACCTTGATGAATATATTTATTCATATATTAGATCATATGAAAGTGAATCATATTTAGTTGCAATGAATTTCGCAAAACAAAATAGAACTGTTAACTTTTCAAAGAGCTACAGATCTTTATCGCCACATGGGGATGTTGTCGTTGCCTCATTGAATTCAAATTTCAAGTCGGGGTAAGATCATGAAATTACATTTGTCTTAAAATTCGAAAATTATGATCATTTTTAATTTAATAGAAGTCACATTCATTTTGATGAAGACATTGTTTTAAAATACGAGTCAGCAATTGTCGTTAAATTGAATGGTGCTTCAATGATGGTTGTCAGTTCATTGACCTTGATAGCTTCAGTTGTTTTGAGCTTCTTTAGAAGTTTGGTTAATTAAACATGTTTTTTTTAATAAATAAATAATAAAAGGAAATAAAAATCACTTATCAGTTCAGTAGATTATTGAAGCTTATCAAAAGTGTGACAACAATAAAATTTACGTGATATTGTCGCGTGCTTAAATGTGTCAAATCAAAGTCAACTTATGATAAGTGGAATTAAAAAAATGAATTTAGATTTTTATTTAAAGCTTTTGGTCATTTTATCAATTGGTCAAAATTTAATTGAATAAGGTGAAAAATATTCATTTTCATTACGTTTCATCGTTGCCTGATAATGATTTTCATTAGTTGGCTCAAATGGAATTTTGCTTTTCATCAAATAATCTAATGGAACCTTCTTTCCATGCATTTTAAAGTAAGACCCACTGTCACATGTGAAATTTGAACATATCGAACTTGAAGCTGATGAAAGGCAAGCATTTGCACTTGCTTGTTCATCGAGGATTTGTTGTCGATAAAGGTCAGCATCTAGATACTGGTATTTTGGTAGAGTGAATTGTCCATTCGCTTTGGGCAAATTTTGATTGAATTTTTCTTTAATAAATTCATTGAATTTTGATTTTTCGTGTTTTTTAAATGAATTTGTATCATTTGTATCATTAAGAGTTGTTTTCTGCATCAAATGTTCTAATGGTGCATCGTGAGAATCTTCAAAATTTGTATCTTCCGGCACATATCGAGCCCAATTAATATTACATTGAGGTGTTTTTAAAGGAAATTTCACCTCATGTTTTCCCTCAATTTTAATCAATTTATTTTTTGGAACGGCATTTAATGTCTCACTAAATTTTTGTACTTTTGGAATGTATTTGACACGAACTAATTTCTGTTGAGTGTGATCCACGTGATCATGATGGTGTCGACTTTTGAAATACTGGTTAATTTTACTTTTGCCTTCCGAAATATTTGATTGTTTGATCAAATCATAATCCATTTTTTGGAGGCGTGGAACATCAAATGGCGCTCGAGAGTCACAGCCTTCAATTTGTGTAACAGATTTATGTCGTAAGCGTCTATTTTCAAATGAAAAAAAAATAAGATGAAAGTAACGGGCGAAGTCCGTGGAACAGAATTCCTTTGACGATTAAAGGTGAAAGCAGATTAAATTTGATAGCTCATTTTGTATAGATACACATATGGAAATGTCTAAAATCTGACTTACTGGGTGAAAGTTTGACACTCTCTATTTACGTACAAGATTTTTGACATTTTCATATGTGTATCTATACAAAATGAACTGTCAAGTTTTATCTGCTTACACCGTTAGTAAAAATTCACATACAAAATTTTGAAGTTTCCGTATGAGTTTCTATAGAAAACAAATGTCAAATGAAATGTCAAGTGATCTTACCTTGGATGTCGTCTGAGAGTTGGTTCACGGAAATCTGGAGCACGTAAATTTGAAGTTTTTAAAGGAATAACTTCAGTTTTCAATTGAATATTTTGATCAGATACCGTATTTGAAGCGTCCTTGGATTGATTTTCAGGTAACCAGTCACTACTTGAATCACTTTCAGACGTTTCTACCTTTAATGGATTAATTTCATTAATGTAAATGACGCGTAACTTGAAAAATATACCTTAATATTTTTACTTTTGCAAGGAAATCCTAAATATTTCATTCTTTGCAATTTAATTTTCCTCATCTTGATCCTTTTAGTCTCCTCAAAATCTTTTACTCGTTCAAAAAGGTCATCTTTGTTCTGAATTTCAATTTGTCGATTATTTTTGTTATCATAAGTAGATTTTTTCGATTTTTTCTCATTTTTAGTTCCATATAAGTACTCAGTCAAATTAAATGATTTAATTTTTTTATATTTAGGTGATTTAAATTCAGGGACTTTATCCAAAAATGACATTTCATGTAATTTTTGATACTTTCTTTCAATATAATCTTTCACTGGACTTTTAACGTTAAACGGTTTCACATAACACCATTTCTCATAGAAAATATCATACGTTTCATCAGTTACATCATTCGTGTTTCTATGAATTTTTCTTAGAGTCTTTTTTCTTTGACAATCTCCAAACGATGACTGAATCCACTCCCATCGATTGAGACAAGTTTTAGTTGTGCGAATATTTCCACGATTCAAAAATTTTCCACGCGGTTCACTGCTAAATTTATCATGAAAACCTCGTACAACAAATTCATGTGAATTCCGGTAACCAATTTCCAAGCCATCTTCACCGTCTGATGAAGCAGGGCTCATATGGGAAATTTCTTCATCTGACATTTCATCAACTTTGAGGTATTTTTCTGAGCAAAATTTATTTTTACCTAATTCATGGAAAAGTTGTGTACGAACTATGCATTTATCTCGCGCTTCACGTCTTTCACGATTAAGTTTACGCTTGAAATATGAAAGTTCCTTGAATGTGTTCGGATATTGAACTGATAATTTTGGATTTGGATGAAGTTCTTTTCTTTGAATTTGAGTTTGATCATTTTTTTCCTCGAAAAGTTCATTAAAATCGTTTTGAGCTAAAATGCTTGATATTTCTTCAGTGTGTTCTAATTTTATTTTCTCATCAAGTTTTTCCTTTTCTAATTGTTTCTTTAAACGATCTTGCAAAGCTTTAACTCTTCGATTTTGTTCAGCTTCAATGATCGCTAGATTTCGTGGCTTATCTTTAGTTCGCCACAATTCAACATTTTTTTCGACACTTAGTTGTTGTTCTTGACCTTCATTAACTTTGATACTAATTTCACTTCTTCCGTAAATTGGATCAATATCAATGTTAAATAAATCTGGAAGTTTAAATTTATCATTTCGTATTTGCTCTTCAAATCGTTCTTTTTCTTCAACCCTTAGCTTCCTTTTATCTATCTCACGTTTAATTATTTCATATTCACGTTGCAGTTGAATGCCTTGTTCGTCTTTGCGATATGTTTGCATTCGATCAATACCTTGAATATCTAGATTTTGAGGATTATCCAAATCAAATTCAATTGCAGATTCACACTCATCATCTGAAGATGATGAAAAAGTATTCTCTGCTAATGATACAATACGAACAATATCCTGAATTTGTGTTTGAGATGGGTGAAGTTTATTTTGTGAATTTTTTTTCCATTTAATTTTTTTGCGATACTCTTTGATGGTCTTTCGTGGTTTAATATTATAATCATTTTGTTGTTTTACAGGATAAGAAATTTTCGGGTCATTGCTTGAATTTTGAAAAGAATTATTTGGAACAACATTTGACTGTTCATCAAGCATTTTACGTATAATTTAAATTTTGAGAATTAAGTCAATGCTACATTTCGGTATTTTTTTAACAAAACACCATTAAAAATTAAATTCTTGGATGCATTTTCTCATACCGCGTTGTATTGAAACAAAATATTTGAATATTTCATTAAATTTAACTTAATATTTAAAACTAACACAAAATAATGAATGAATTTAACTTCATTAATGATTTTCATTTAGAAAAATGTATCAATATGAATTGTGAAAGACTAAAACAAAAAAGAAAATAGGTAAATGTACTTCTTTTTTTTTAAATTCTAATTGACGCGAGAAAGAATTTATTTCAACATAACAAGAAATGCCGATACTGCGAAACTTTTAAAAACTTTTTGTGCATTTCGTATGAAAAAATGCTCTATTACAGACGGTTTGTCCGCCGTCAGTCTGTTACTCTGAGACTGATCGTTATCCATAGCTCCGGAATGGTCCATGATAATATAAAGGAACTCATAAGGATTATTTTTAGCTTATTAGTTTTGAGATTGATCTCACAGATTGGGCTTTAGAGCCTCCAAAACTTAAAAACCGTTAAAAACTGTTAAAAATTTTGAAAAATTTCAATTTTTTTTCATTAAAAAAAGTAGCATTAAGAATGAACCTCATTAGCTGTAAAATTGGGCTTCAGAGCCTTTAGAGTCTGAAAATGGTCTAAAGCTTAAAATTCCAGGTTATCCCAAAATGGCCGATTTTCCAAACTAGAATATTTTTTTCAATAAACTCTAAATGGTGAACTTAAAAAAAGCCGAATTTTTTCAAGTTTTTTTTCAAATTTTTGTATTGAGGCAATTTTCCAATATAAAGGTTTTTTCAAAAAAAATCAAAATGACGGTTTTTTTTCAAAAAAAAAATTCAAAATGACGGTTTTTCAAATAATATCAATACGGCGGACTGTACAGAAATTTTCAAAATAACGAATTTTCAAAATAAATTTTAATTTTATTCAATAAAAACGACTCCTATTGAAATGCACTTTTGTAAACCGCACAGTGGTCAGAATTTCTCATTTTTCATTAAAATTTTTATACTACAACAAGGATTAGCTTTCAATCAATCCATTTTTTCAACAGACTTCATTCATATTTCACTTTCAGAAGATAATAAGAAAAAAATAAGCTAGGTCTGATGCAATGTAAATGTAAATAAACTGAATAAAAAAAAACAAAGGAAAAGATCAAAGTAACCGACAAACTTAATAATAATTTTACTTTTAATAATTTTTATTGCAGAGTCGTAATCATCATGCATTTTCTTTTAACTTTTTAACTAAGTTAAGTGATTTTTAAGGCTCTGGTTCAAAAATCTTATGAAAAAATCGGGTAACGTCTTCCAAAATTCAAGCAGATTCGATTTAACATCAAAGGTAACTTTTATTGCACTTGGCATCATGTAACAAATAATATCGGTAAAGAAACTAGAGCAAAATTCTTTTATCCTAACAAAATACAATAAATATTAAAAAAAAATATATAAAAGGAGTAAAATGTTAAAAAATAAATGGAATGATAAACAAATAAGGAAAAAATCTTACTCCTTTTTATTGCCCTTCATAATATATTCAAAAAACTTTTACGGTGGTCAAATAAATTTTATATTATCGGCCCTTTTTTATGTGAAACACAAAGAAACAGGAAAATATTATAAAATATAAATAGTAGAAATAGTTTCTTACAAAAATATAATTTAATCCCTTTTTATGATGCAATTTAGGGTAATTATATGCAACCTTATCTATCTCAGGTCAGGTCTTTTGGATTATCTCCAGATATGAATATTCATGTAATTAAGCCGACGGATTTAATTAAATGCAATGAAAATTATTTTTTATTTCTTAAGATATTTCATTGAAATTCATATAAATAAGATTCTTGATCACACTTTAATTGAAAACGATTTAATGAAAATTTAATCCAAAAATATTATAAAATTGTTCATTTTGCATAATGCAAAAAAATTTAACTGAACCAGCCATACTTTTTTAACTCTTAACATAATTTTTCATGACAGTTACTGAGTCAAGTAAATTTCAATCCAAACGATGAGAAAGAGAAAAAGATACAAAATCAATTTATATTGGTTGAACAGGTGAAACTGACAATGGGCGTTTTTTTTAAACCGGATCAATTCAATCTTATAAGATGAAAAAGTGAGTTAATGACATACAAACTTTTATTAAACAAAACTCTTATATCATTTCATTTTTTGATTTTTTTTCCATGGCAATACTTGACTAATTCCATTGAGAGTAAATTCAAAGTGATCAGTCATTGGTTTACGGTCAACCATCATAAATTATTCATCTAAAACTTTGGTAATGGCTATTTACACAAAAACTAACTTCATCTCATAGTCACATGCTCATACACTTGTCCGTTATTGATACAGGTAAAAACGAAGATGTATGAAGTGCAAGCAGGAGAGAAGATTCATTGTATTTATTTTTATTTTTTTTACAGGTAATAAAAGGTGATCTTGATCAATCAATACACATGTTGTTTAGTCAGTTAGCAAGAGGTCGTGAAATAAAGACGTGTTAAATTTAGATCAATTGTTTTTTTCCTCTTATTTCCCTTTTCATTGACGTAACAATTTGTGATAAAGTGTAAAAAGTTATTTAAACAAATAATAATTAAAAAAAAAATTTAAATTGATAGTGATAAGGATAATAATCAAAAATTAAATATTTTATGATTAAAAGGATACTCACAGATATAATTGAATGATATCGGTTAAAGAAGGTGTGTGTGACAATAAATTTATAATTCTTTTAATTGTTAAGTGTAATATTTAAAATTATAATGCATTTAAAAGTTCGTTAATAACGCTCAAAGTCAGGATTTAACACTGATTTGACCTTGAGATAAGATTCAAACTGATAGACCGCTAAATCGGTTATAAAAACGTTTATTTTATGATTTTCAAGGTTTTTTGGACACTCCGATTTTTGAGGTCACTAGGATTTGGAAACCTTAGCCAATTTTTAATGAAAATGAGAAATTTTGATAATTTTTTCATAAAAAAATTCCAAATTTTGCTTGTAATCAGTTGAATTTGATAAAAATACACTCATTGAGCCAATCTTTTTCTAAAAATATTCCTTGAATTTTGCAAATAGTCTTAATTGGTTCAGGGCGGTTTGAAAATTATTTACGGCCTTGGCGTTCTGTGAGATTTTCTTTAAAATTTACTCTAAACTTAACTTTTACAAGACGATCGACTGCAGCCTTTTGTAACATTTGTCAGACTGCCCGAATGGCCAATCGACCACTGAATTGATTTAATTTTTTCTGTCAATTTTTGGCCTAACCATCAAAATATGTCATTTTCAATCAAAACTAAGATTTTTAATTGCTTCTGTAAGTCTTGTTAGTCGAAAGAAGTTAAATCTCAACTGATATGTGACAAATTCCGTCTTAAAAAACTAGACTCGGGAAGAGGTTTTAAACGGGCAAAGTATAAATCGATGTAGAACGAACAAAACTTCTCAAAATTTACATGAAAAATCATATCAAACACCCTTTTGTTCATTTAAGCTAACATAATTTAACAGTATTCTAAACAGAGGCACGCGTCAACACATTAAATTTAATATTTTTGGCTATCTTTTCAAATAAAATCTAACTTTACTTTAATTACAATGCATATTTGAGTGTTTATTGAAACATTTGACGAATACATACTAATTAATTTTTATATGATGACTATTAAAAAAAATAAACTTTTGTCACTGATTTTTTTTGTGTTTTTTTGACAGTGTTTGATTTTCCTATGAATTAAAGGAAATTCCTTCGAATTTTAAGAATAAGGCGACGCTTTACATAAAATTGCTTTAAAATTTCCCCATTGCTTCATATCCTAAATTTTTCCATTTTCCACTATTTTTTCATAGAAATCATTGCAATCGCTAGATAATAATTTTATCTAAAGACCTTTTTCTAATTAAATCAATATGACGTATTTTTCAGCTAAAATCATGCAATACGCAGTATGAATGGAAAAAACACCCTTTCTTCTTTTTTTTTACACGAAATAATACTGAAAAACAAAAAACTAGAAACAGCCTGAATAAAAGGGGAAATTTATGTAAGGTGTCAGGCGTAAGGAGGGAGCTCGTTGACCGAGTTGGTTAAGTGGCTGGTATGATTGGTAAGAATCTTGCGACGGGGGTTCGAATCCAGTCCCGGACATGAAATTTCATTTGTGTTTTTCGAGTTTCAAATGTGCTCAAGTGTCACTTAGAATACATAAAAATCCTCCTGGGATTTTTAGGGGCGCTGACTGAACCTGAGGGCGACTGAATCGGATGACAGTATAAATTGTATGACCCACGTGGTTAGACCATAGATAAAAGGCGCTTACTATGGAAGCTTAGGCTGAAATAGTATGAACACAATAGGACCATTGAGTCCGCGGTGGAGCTTGTTCATATCTAATCTAGTCTATGTAAGGCATCGCCTTAAAATTTGTAGGAAATTTCAACACGGTCATTTTTTTATATCTTAAAGGAGATTTTAATATTAAAAGGAGACAAAACACCTCATTATTTACAGAATTAATGACAACTTGTAATATTATCAATAGTTTTTAATAGTTTTTAAATAGTCAAATATGAACATTGTTTGGCTCTGTTATTTATTGAACACGATAAAAAAATTATTATTTTAATTTATTTTATTTTTTTAATTTTTTTAATTTTAATTTTTTTATATCTCAATGATAATTATAAAAGAAAACTTTATCTTAATTTTGGGATATCTGTCATAACATTGTGATACCACTAAGTTTTTTTTTTTGTTATTGGTTGACAGATGCTTGTGAATTCAATTCATTGTTTCTTGTTACTTTTTTTTTGACTATTTTAACTTTATTATCAAAGTGTGAATTTTTGTGGGAATTTATATGCTTTATCTGTTGAGATAGAGTCTTGGTGTCAAATACTTGGGGAAACTCTTCTTGTTAACTTTTTTTTTTGGTAAATAAATGAGTGTAAGTGATAATTTTGATGGTCAAGTGTGATGATAACGGTTTTTAATTGGGGTGCAATATTTGACAATTCATTATTTTATCATCGCTAAATAAAAATTACAATCATAATAAAATTTACAAACAAAAAATTTTAATGCGTCATCAAGCGAGGAAACTCCATTCATTTGATGATAAAAAGAAAGAAAAAAAAATAAAAATACAATAAAACTTTTACAACAGTCGGCTATCTTTGTCTCTCACCTTCTTAATTGCAGTTCGTTTAATTTAAAAAAAATTATGTTATAAAATTGTATATCAATGCAATATTGAAGGTGATAATTCCTTCCTGTTCCCATCATTTAAAATCACACACATCACAATTAAAAATCAATAATTTTGATGACATATTAAGATGAGAAAAAATTTCAGATAACGTTCCATGGGAAACACTTATTAAAGATGATTTTTTTTATGAATATAAAACTACAATTCAAGGTATTTGATGAAATGTGTCGGTAAAATATCTTAATTTGATGCTATATAATCCTATATTATGAATCTAAATGAAACGGTATAAGTCATAAAAAATACTGAATTGTTGCCAGTGCTACTCATTTCTTTACATTAAATTTTTTGAAGATAACGATTCAAAACTTATTTTTAAAAAAAATACACGAACTCATGTCTGAGACCGAAAAAATCTTAACACTTTTGATCAATTATGGCAAAATGCACTTTCAAACAACGCTTGAATATACATTTTACATTTTTTTAAAATTTATTTCAATCATTTTTTTCCTTATTGAATGTTAAAGTGAAAAAATAGCTATAAAATTTTGTTTGGGTTGGCCGACAACTCTGAAATAAACAATAACACGAATAATACGATGAATAATAAGCGAGAGTACAATTTAAATCATAAACTCATAAATAAATATAAAAAAAATGAATTTCTATTGCAGATAAAAGGAACATTATAAAATTATTCATATTAAATTTATTACAACCTTTGAAAATTATAAATATTTTTACGTTAATTTAATTGAACTATTGAAACATAAATGAATTACACAAAAAATTTTGTTACTTTAAATTATATTATCATAATTTTATAGTCAATATTTATAACTTATTTGAAATTTTTAATGCTTCATTTTTTTTATTATTTTTTAAACTCAATTGAATAGAAAATTAACGTAATCAAAAAATTTAAAACCTAGGAACCAACCTTTTTATTTTCATGATATCATGACTGGTTACGATGACAAAATTTTAAATCGTGTTTATTTCATTAAATTTTTCCAAGTAAATTTCGACCACGTGATGTCATCGTCATACACAATCCAATTAAAACCACTTAAATTTGGTCGAAACTATATCATGGCGACTCAATTAAAAAAATAAAATGAACTATATTTTTACTAGTTATTTTTACATTTAAAAATGTTTTTTTTTTGAGTAAACTAATTAAGTTGAAAAATTAAATTTTAATAAAAAATGTGTCCAAACAAGATACGAGAAGCAAATAAATGAGTTCATCACGCTCACAAAATGAATTGTGTCCATTTTGTGTCTTCGTGTTATTTATTTTTTTGATGTATTATTATTGTCCAACAAATATTTAACCTTCAGTTCCAGTTTACTTGGATATTGCTCGAATTTTATTTAATTTAAATTTTATTTTTTTTATTTTCCATAAGGCGTTGAATGTATTATTGGTTTTTTTCATGAATAAAATAACGTATAATAAGTTTTGTGTCAGACTTTTAACAGTTTATTTGCTTTCTATATTATTTCGTTATTTTTTTACTTTAAATTTATATCGCTGCAAAGTTAAATATTAATAAAACATATCAAAGTTGTTTGTGAATCTTAAATTAATTGTTTGAATACACACATTTTTGCTTGCACTGAAAGTGGAAAACGCCCCGCAGTACTTGGTTCCGCAGACAGAGATTTTTGATTGACTCTTACAGGACATTTAATGAATGAAATTTTTATCGCATTTCCAGTTGATTTGGAAAAAAATACGAGTATTATGGGCATTTTTGTAGCCTATGCTTATTTTGCGGGTTGAATTGCGGGGCGTTTTTAACTTAGAGTGTGCGGAGATCATCAAATTACTTACTTCCTACAGGCTATTAAATTGTGCCTCATTTACCTCTCTTAAAGAAGAGTAAGAGCATGAGAAAGTGTGGAGCCTCTTGTTCAGCTTCCTTGTGGATTATATACAAGGGCCTGGTGGCAAACTTCTGAAGGATCCTCAATCCAACCAAATTTTTTTCTACGTATCTCCACAATTTTATTTTGCATTTCGGATTTTCTCAGCAGTTCCTCATTCGAAATTCAAATCGGCCAGAAGCGGTTACCGTATACTTACAGTCTTCTTTTTGTGTTCTCTGTCACGAGCCCGGTCTTAGAATTTTACGAAATGACAGAGAGTACGCACGATCTAAAGGTGTTAGTTTTACCGGTTAAATACGGTTAAGTTTGTTTAGGCTATTAATTTATTTTGCTGGCTTTATGCCACTTTATTTAATCTCAAATTAATTAAATTGAACAACAATTTTGGGAGACGTCTTGTCTCGTTGAAAACACGATCAAAAAGGGAAGAACCATGACATGTCACTTTGACATTCGGTTTTTGAGCTACACTGCGGCTTTATTTAAAACGGCAGTTACAATGTAAAGACAACCCTAGATTATTTTATGCTAGTTTGCAGATATTTAGCTGCGCTACTATCTACGCTCACTACATTGCCTAGAAACGTGAATTCATCTACTTGTTCGATAGGATTTCCGTCGAGCGGCAAAATAACTTGAGATTCTGAATAAGGATGCATTTCTTTAGACTTGTTAACGTTTATCTTCATTCCTAAGTCGGATGGTTTCTCTTAGAAATCGTCTTATCTGTGGGACAGCTAACATTTATCTTCAGCGTAATTCAAGCAATCAAATCGACTTTTTGGTTTTAGAGACCCCTAGATAATACCCTTTGCCTTGTCTCTTACTGCAGCTTTTGTCACTTTATCTACCAAAAATTACCAAAAACAATAATGGAGATAGCAGACCGCTCTGTCTGACACCTAAAACTGTCACAAACAGGTCAGAGAGGTTTGAATCGTGAAGTACTCGGCAAGGGAAACCCTCGACACTACCACGTATCAGGCTCACGATCTTTTCAGGCATGACTTTTATAAACTTGAGCAAGAAAAGATTGAAATGAGTATTAGCCAATCTTCATAATGCTTCATCAAAACATGCCTTATGTTAGCGAGGGGCAAGATTTTTCAAAATATTGGAAGTTCTCAATGAATTCCAAAAATCACATCATTTTCCGATGTAAAATTGGCTTCTAAATCCGATAAAAAAATAAAATTTGGGGGTCTTCATACAAAAAAACTTGCGACTGGCCGATTTTCGGTTTAATTTTCAAGTTCTTCGGACTTTTCTATCAATTTGCATCATGAAAGTCCTCATCTAGATATTTTAAAGTATTAAAATCAAAAAGGTGAGAATTTTCTAATGTGATTTGAGTATTTAAACTCTTGTGTAGCTTTCTTAGAACAAAAGTTATGACCATTTTTTGAAAAACGAGAGTTTTAGCCAAAAAGTCGAGTTTTTTCATGATTTTTTTGTAGTAATGCGAGAAAAAGTTGAAAATTACAGAATTTTCTATAATTTTGCCAAATAAACTATCGATTTTTTTCTTAAATTCATTAATTTTTGACCAAAATTCAAAATCTCTTTGAAAAATCAATTAAAATTGTTTAACCGACCTCTTTGAACAAATTTCATACCATTAAAGCAAAAATACTTGTAACTTTTGATCTACAAAAGGTACTAAAGTGATTAGATACTTAAAATAGGTTAGAAAAATCTCAACTTTCCAATTAAAACATAAAAAATTCAAAAAAAATTATAAATTGTATAATTTTTTTATGAAACATGATGCAAAGCCCTCAATAACACGAAATTCCTTAAAATGGTCAGTCGCAAAGTTTTTTGTATGGGGACCCCCAAATTTTATTTTTTTATCGGTTTTAGAAGGCAATTATACATCGGAAAATGATGTGATTTTTGAACTTCATTGAGAACTTTCAATATTTTGAAAATCTTGCCCCTCGCTACTTATGTATTTATTTTAAATAAAATATCGTTAAAAACGAAGTCAAAAGCAAATGAAGGCAGTTTAAACGTCCATTTATTTGTTTTAGATAAAATAAATCATTATTTGTTGTTTTCTCTTCTTTACAATTAATATTTTCCATTTTGTATATTACTTTTTTTGCTCTAAAGTTTTGACTCTCATCCAGACATCGACAGAAAACAATATTTGTCTTGTAATATTTAAACAAATTAATGACAAATCGTTTATACAAATAGTATATTAACTATTATATTATGATATTTTTTTTTACCACACACATATTCCATAATAATTTTATTTATATATTTGGACTTCATTAAAATTAATATGGAAGTGAATTGTAAATAGTCGTAGAAAAATTTAAATTAATGACATAAAAATTTATTTTTTATTTCAGAAAAAACTGAAAAGCAATCATCATCATCACCATCGTCATCGT
Organism: Culicoides sonorensis; assembly: GCA_900002565.1. Lineage (NCBI taxonomy): Eukaryota > Metazoa > Arthropoda > Insecta > Diptera > Ceratopogonidae > Culicoides > Culicoides sonorensis. The sequence goes on along the minus strand of LN483649.1, from coordinate 107,180 downwards.
CATCACAAACTTTGATACAAATGAGATCTGTTGAAGAAATGGCTGCACCTCATATTTTGTCAGCAATAGAACCGATGGTGTCAGCAACTGGTATGTCAATGGGACATCATCATGGTAATAGTCGTAGTCCAGATATTGATCGTAATTTGAGTATTGTGTTGGATGATCGTGATTTATGGATGCGATTTCAAAATTTAACTAATGAAATGATTGTGACAAAAAATGGAAGGTATGCACTTGAATTGATTGAAATGATTTATTATTCACATTGATTATTATTTTATTTTATTTACATTTTTATTAGCAAATGTATTTTTTTCTAAATTATGTTCATGACAGTGCAACTGCGTTAAATGTTCAAATATATTGAAAATGCACGATTTTTCTGTTCAAATGCATTTATTTTTAAAAATAAATTGAAGTAATAAAATCAATAGCATGCATTTTGTTTGTTTGAAATAGAATATGCAATCGACTAACTTACTAATAATAATTAACGCCTATACCAGTTTATTTTGTTTCATTTAACACCTCAGCATGGTACTAAGATGTTAAGACAATAAACGTTCGCAATATAAATAATAATGTAAAGTCAATTCACGTGTATCTGATTTTTTTTTTATTTTTTATTATAGACGAATGTTTCCTGTTGTTAAAATAACCACAAATGGTTTGGATCCTGCGGCAATGTACACAGTTTTACTGGAATTTGTGCAAATTGATAGTCATCGTTGGAAGTATGTCAATGGAGAATGGGTACCAGGTGGTAAAGCTGAAGCTCCTCCTTCAAATCCAGTTTATGTTCATCCAGAATCACCAAATTTCGGTGCGCACTGGATGAAAGAACCAATTTCATTTGCAAAAGTTAAACTTACAAATAAAACCAACGGAACTGGACAGATAATGTTGAATTCATTGCATAAATACGAACCACGTGTCCATCTTGTCCGTGTTAACTCTGAGCAACGTCGTGTTGTGACTTACCCATTTCCTGAAACTCAATTTATCGCTGTTACTGCGTACCAAAATGAAGAAGTCACATCGTTAAAAATCAAATATAATCCTTTTGCTAAGGCGTTTTTGGATGCAAAAGAGCGTCCTGATTCCACTTATGCTCGTGAAAATCAAACATATGGTTGGTTTTTGCCACATACAACATATTCGGCGCCACAACCATCATTCAATACAGCAGAACGTTATCATTATAGTACATCACAGATGAGAAGTAATCGAATGACACCTTATTCAACTCAACGTCCATCTAAAACTACTTCCGTTTCTCCAGCTCCAGTTTCAAGTGAGTTCCCTTGCAATTAAAAATTTTTAATTTCCAATTATAATGTATTTTTTTTTACCTTTACAGAATCGAGTCCTAACACATCAACTGCATTCTCGGTTTATCCACCAAGTTCAACGTCCTGGCAAAATTCTCAAGCAACTCCAATCAACAATTGGAACAGCCCAGCTCCAAGTAGTCCAAGTTCAATTCAAACTCACAATGTATCACCAACACATTCAAATGGATCACCCGGATATTCAACGGCATCTCCAACATACAATCACTCACATTTGCCATCGCAATATATTCCGACAATTAACCAAGCTGAAATTTATCAGACAGGAACTCCACCACCCCAAATTTATAGTGCAACACCACATCAAGTAATTTTTTTATTTTAACGAAAAATTGAAATTAAAATCACAATTAAATGGATTTCATTGAAATTTCAGATTTATCATCCTCCTCCAGCAGTGAGTCCTTCAACTCATCATATTTATGGGAATTTAAGTTATTCCACGTCATGGCCAAGTGATTATTTTCAATCAACTTATCACTATTCAACTGGCGAATATATTCCAATTATCGGTGATTTAAAGTAAGATTTTCATCTTAAATTAAATTGAAACAAATAAAATTTAAGTGATTTTTTTTAACATATAGCACTTATACTCAATCGGTTGAACCAATTGAACCTATCAAAATCCATCCTGGTTTATCTCCAGGTGCGTTCTATCAAAATAATAACAATAATGATGCAATTGTAATCGGTGAAACATCTGTAATTCAAGAAAATTGTTCCAATCGAACACCTGATCGAGAAACGAAAACGTGGACACCTTTGACTCCGTCTACTCCAGTAACTAATAGCTAAATTAATCTATTTAAATGTATTTCAATCAATTTCGAGTTAGTTTTGTAAAAATTGAAATGTTCGTGATTGACGACGATATTAGTATTAAGTAGATATTAAATTTACTCACTATAGATCTTAAATAAAATTGACGTGTCAATGTACATTACAGTAAAAAATAATTAAATTTAAGTTTTTATTTCATCTAAATTTCATTTTTGTATCCTTCCTTTGAAGTCACCATTTACCAGATCCCCCTTTTCCATCATCAGGTTTCGAAACACGAATTCGATTTGTATTATCATATGAATTCACGACAAATCGTCCATTATCGTGTCTATATCCAAGTCCATCATGAATTGTGAAAGTCCAAAAATGGAGAACATCACCAATTTTCAACTTTGTGGTCTTATTTGTATAAGTAAATTTTCCGTTTTTTGATTTAATTCTATCTTGAGACCATGTTCCAGCTTCCAAGCCGTCAAATTCTTTGTTTAATTTTCCATGAAATGCAAAAACGCTTATTCCGGCTTCAGCTGTGAGTTGATCATTCAATGTATTATTTTATATAATTTGAGTTACAAAAAAAATTACTTACCAGGAATTGAAACCGTGAATCCTTTTGGTTGAAGAACTTTAATTTCAATTGGTGGATGTTGAAAAGTAGAAGATTCAGTTCCAAGACCTTTTCTAATGGCACCACTTTGTGTACTTGATATGAAAGAAGTGAGAACAATTGTGAGGAATAAAAATATTTTATTTTGATGCACTTTCATTGTAATGCGATCTTAAGAAATAGGAAGCAAGAAAATAACTGATAATAAAATGCAAAATACACGTCTTTTTATTCATTTCAATTAACCCATTAAGCGCCTTTTTTAAAAATATTGAGTTGAAAGGAAAACTTTCTTCTATGAATTGTTCTTTGAGTAAAAGTGAATACTTTTCATTTCGATGGAAATTTTGAGTTTCATACAAAAATTTTACAGGAGAGCCGATTTAAAGCGTCTTATATTATCACAGAAATACGTACAGAAATTTTGTACGAAGAAGAAGGTCGAAAAATCGACCAGCGGCGGTTAAAAGGTTAAATTCAAAGTCCATTGGAAATCAAATTAACTCATTATAGGTCGTAGAAGAACTTTTTGTTCAAAACTCAATATTTCTAGGAGCGGCGTCGAATGAGTTAATATAATTCCTATGAATTGATGCGTTATCTCTGTAATTTGTTTGATTAATTTTAATATAACAAATTCACTATCGATTATGCACTACCCTTGAACGCTATGTTTTTACTCTGTAGTTTCAAGGGAAAGTTCAATTAAAGTGATCAGTCAAAAAATATTTAATAATTTAATTTACACACACATTTTATTGAAAAATTTTGATATTATTCATAAAATTACTAAATTAAGATTGTTGTATTTTCACTTTTCACCGTTGTCGTTGATGGAATTTCAGTTGTCGTTAAATTTATAGTACTTAGAGTCGTTTGTGGTAAAATATTTGATTCCTTTTCAGTGATTGCAGTACTGATGTTAGTTGTACCTTGCATCACCATTACGTTTGATTGGTCATTACTTGTTTCAACAGTGTAATAACCTCTGCCTTGTGAATATTGATCTTCTTTCCATGGAGTAAAATCAAATGTATCCAACGATCTACAATCTTCAAGTAAATTAGTCCGTCCCGAGCGTTTCATTACATAGCGTTGAGTGAATGTGACTTGATCTGAATTACGACAAATAACTGACGAAAGTAAGGTACTGTAGATTTGGTTGAGTTGCGACCTTGAAAAGCGTTGAGGTCCGATTTTGCGTTCATACCAAAACGAATCACCTTGTTTAAGGCGAACAAATTGATCAGCAATGAGACAAGTGAAGAGAGGTCCTGAGAAGAAAAAAAAAACAAACATGTTAAATGAAATTAATCTTATAAGGGTAATGAAGAAATTTACCTAATATTCCTCCATTCATGGGAGGCTCACTTAATCCTCCGGTATATGCATCAACATTTTCAGGTTCTCTGAAAAAAAAACAATTTTTTGAATTTAACTGTGATAATCAATTGAATATTAAGACCATACCGGTAAATATCCATCATTCTTCTTAACGATGCAGGATCAACAGCTTTTGACATTTCTTCCCATGTATCAACTGATGGTAGCTTGCAATATTTTCTGAATTCTGGATATGAAGGTAGTCCATGATCACGTCCACGTTGAATGTTAAGAGACACTAAATCCAATCCACATGGTTTTAAAGCTTTTTTCGCCGAAGACATTGAATCATCCGGCTTTTGAAACAGTTTTCCTTTCAATTCATCATTGAAGTATGGATCTGCCTTTTCGAGTGGTGTATTCATTGCTGAGTCCATTGCAGAATCCAATCCACCTTTTTTATAAAGTGAATATGGATTGAATAACATTCGATGCATTGCAACTCCTTCTGGAGAAGTCGTGTCTTTTGTTATTAAAAATAATCGCTTGAAAGAAAAAAATTATTATTAAATGGAGGTGTCTGGTGTTTTACAACAAAAATTTACCGGTAAAAGTGTATGTGCAAATCTGAAAGCCGCTGATGCAAAGTGATTTGCAATCGATGGATCAACAGAAGCATTATATGTATCTGTATCAATTGAGGGTTGTGATAAAATGCCAAACTTTTCACTGCTTTGTTTCCCCAAAACAACAGATAAAAATTCATTGTATGTAATGTGTTGCATTTGTGCTCCCAAAATCTTGCGTGCTTCTTGAAATATTCGTTCATCATCCCAATGTGGATTCAATTTTGCTAAATTATCAGCAATGTAATTGTGATGTCTCGCCCAAATGAGATGCATCGAAGTGAGATGTAGGTTTTCATTTGAACGAGTATCTCCCGAATCAAAACAATATCGACCTTTTGCATTTTCTTTGTCTTGATTACATCCATCATTGGGATCCTTTGAAACAGGAAGTAATTCACGATTATTGTCAATCACCAACATGCGTAATTTTCCTCCTTGCATTGCTCTTAATGAAAGTTGTTTTTCTTCCGTACTGCCATAAACAACAGATCCATCAATAAAAGCAGTTGCCTGATTCAATTGTTCTCTATGTCCAAAGTGACCTGTTGGAGCTGGAGCTGATCTCACAAAATTCATACAAGTCACATTATACTGCTGGAAAAATGGATCTTCACTATCAATTGGAACGGGAAAACATTCTGGATGAATTTTATTTGCATCTTTTACATCACAACATTCAATGGGTTCTCCATTTTGACCTTGACTTAGGGCTGTTGCCGTAATATCATGATCTAAGAATTGGCCCCAAACCGCTAACATTACAGTAAAGTGTGGATCTGTTTGATATGATGGTCTGTGAATTTCAAGGGAAACTTGTCGAGCCGATGCCAGTGGTTTTCCATTTTTATCACAACGAGGTGCTGAAATTCCATCAGCATAATCTGGATTAATTGCACGTCGAAATGGTCGAAAAGCAACTCCAAATGTGTTTGGATTGAGTTTGTTATTGCATGTTCCATTTGCGGTTCGATATCGTGCATTGAAATCACATACTGATGAATTGAGGGATGGTGTGAGGTCTAAGCTAATCTCAGGACCACGACCGATGCTCCATCGCTTCTGAATTTTTCTTCTTGAATCTTTACCAAACCTGTAAAATACATTTTATTATTTGTGGGTACAATATTTTGAGTTGAATGTTACTTTTTGACAAGACTTCGCGTTGCATGATCTTCTATATAACCTGATTTTGAAAGTTCTCGTGCAAGTAGAGTTGTACTAACGGCTTTTTGATGTTTAAATGTTGGAGAGAGAACTGGTGGTGGTTGTAAGGATTCCTCTAAGACTTCTTTATCGCCTAACGCTATTTTTCCGTCTTTAATTGCAGTATCTTTAGCAGTTTGAGTCACATTTGGTCCATTCCACGGCACTTCAGGTTCATCTACAAAAAATCACACAATTAAAATGTATTTTTCACACTCAAAGTACCTTTAAACATACCTTCTAAAGGTAAATCAATCAATGCTAGTAGTACGGATGTGTCAATTCCAGTTGAATTGAAATCTGTATCATTCAATTCTTCGAAATTTGTAAAATTTGCGAGAGGAAAACTGTTTGGATTTGCAACTGAATAACATATTGCAATAACTAGAGCACATACAAAAGCTGATCTGTGTCATGAAATTCAATTTATTTCAATAAATTTTAAAAATCAACAAAAAAAAATATCACTTACAACAACGATGTACAAATACAGCACTGAAATTGTTTTATTTTAGTATTTCGAGGAGTTGAATAGGGTAATTCTTCACTTGAAACTATGTAGGAAGGCGCTCCTTGTGCCAAAGGTGTTCTTTCATCAGCCATGACTATAGCAATTAAAAATAAATAAATTTAATTTGAAGAAAATGCATCATTTTAATTTTAATCATCATTTGTCATGTAATCTAATCATAAATATGATCTTTCAAAGATAAGATTTTTTTTTCTAAAAAATTACATAAAAAAATTAAATTCTATAATCACTTGAAAGTTGATAAGAAAGTTTTTTACGTGAATGAAAGTGAAATTTTTTCAATTATTTTGCTCAATGAAACCTTATGAATTATGTCATTGAATAAATTTTAAGAAAAACTTTAGAGCACACCTTCGTTTTTTAATTTAAATCTTTCCATGCAATCAAATTTTTAAATTAACCCAAAATTTTTTACCGGTCTCACTTTTTGAGTGCTTTATAGACAACCGAACACTTTTACCTTTACAATTAAACTGAATTATTTTCAACTTAATAGAATTTTATGACTTGGGAAAACTTACAAGAGCTGTATTGGTATTTTGTTTCAAATAAAAAAAAAATTGGAGCTGACTAGTGCTTATGTTTCATTGAAATTATTTTCATAGAGAAAATTATCCAATATCTACTTGATTGCTTCCACTGACCACAAAATAGACATCATTCACACTAATAACTAAACGTATGAATGATTTTTTTAGTACATTTCGTAAGAAAAAATGCGCTATTACAGACGGTTTGTCCACCAACTGTTTGTGTCATGGTCAATATGGCCGATCAACTTAAAATGGCTGACTAACCCAAAATGGCTGACTAAACCAAAATGGCTGACTAACCCAAAATGGTCTGACTAACCCAAAATGGCTGACTAAACCAAAATGGCTGACTAAACCAAAATGGCTGACTAACCCAAAATGGCTGACTAACCCAAAATGGCCGACTAACCCAAAATGGTTGACTAACCCAAAATGGTCTGACTAACCCAAAATGCTTGACTAACCCAAAATGGGGATTCACTCAAAATGGCCGACTGAAAAACGATATAAAAACATAAAACCATTTTTTTCATTTTCAAGACATTTCAGAAGATTTCTTTTCGTTCAGTGTTAAATTTTTGATAAAATTAACGAATTCTTTACATAGAAATGCGCTTATGTATATCGTTTACGATCACGTTTCAATTTTTTTCTAGTATGATCTAGCAACGAATGTACTGAATGAAATTTGATATCATTTTTATTAACACAGTCTTCGAAGCATAGAACTTGCATCTGCACACGTAACTTACTACAATTTATTCAGCAAACAAAAAAATTTTGATTATCTCGTATCTTCTTAATATGCAATTTCTGCGTTTTTGGTGGCAACAGTGTCGTTATCAAAAAAAATTAAGTACCTTGAGAAATTTTTTTAAAGAGATAAGAAAAAAAATTTTTTTGAGTCATATTTAAAACATGAGGAAGAAATTTATTTTTATATAACATTTGTTAATACATGGATTACAATACACAGTATTTGTGACATTTTTATGTCTTCTTTGTAATATTTTACCGGCTTTTTTTTTATTTTTTAAAATTTCAATCAACAAATTTAATAAATTTTCAAATCTTTAACAATTTCATTTGATTTCACTAGAGAACAAGCAACAACTGATATAAGGGTTTTTGATCGACAAACTGATTTTTTGCGAATAACTAATTTGAAAGCACATCTTTCAAGTAAATATTTCCATTTAAGGATTGCTTTTCCATCATCATTCATTTCAAGGAAATCATTCACATTTACTCCAATCATCGTTTCGGCAAATTTATTGTATAATCTACAATTTTCCAAGGTACCTGAATGATCTGTTATATTGATGGGGATAGTGAAGAATGTTTTGATACAATTGTGTTGTGAATTCAGGTATTGTATATTGTGACAGTCTTCATTGCGACATGTGACTTCTTCTAATGCCATAAATTGTTTGCAAAGTTCACTTTTAAGAAAAAATTAAAATTAAATTTAAATTAATTTTGCATGAATTTTATTCATTTACCATCTCCGACGCACGCAGGGATAAACACCATCAAGGTCAAATTTAGTGAGAACTCCATAACATAATGCAGTGAATTGATCTCCTTCTGTTCTAGCGGCATTTCCTTCGGATTTTTCTAGAATTTGTTGCACTGTCATGACATCATTGATTCGATTCACTTGCAAATTAAATATAAATTAGATGTTGTAAATATTTTTAATTGAAAATCTTACCATCAATCATATCGTCACTGAGTGAAACTTCAATATCTTTTAACGGTGTATTCATCACATACATTGCCAATTCTTCAGCTTCTTTTCCTATCGGATTTTCAATGAAAAGTGTTTTCACTGTTTCTGTCAAGGTTATTGTTTGGAAATATTCGGAGAATCCCACACGGACATCAGTTATAAAGAGAATGGTTTGAAGAGGTGGCCAATTTGCTGCCCGTTCCACAGACTGAGTTGACCATAAATTTAAGGACATGCCATGATTTGAACGATCCATGATGATAAGGGATTTGTATTTTTTCTTCAATCCGGTTTTTGGAACAAGTATCTCACGAGCTGGACGATTGTAACGAATTGCAACAAGGAGATCCACCAATTCCCCAACTGAATTTTTATCGTATAAACTGACGTCAGCTAATCTCAATATTTCATTTGTGTTTTTCAAAGGACATTTCAATAAAATTTTCAGCTGATTATTTACATCAAAATCGTTGTTAAGAGTTATATTGCCACGTTTATCATCAATTGTCAATAGAAAACGACTTGAGCATTTTGGTTGAAATGCTTGGTCCTCATCTTCAATGGTAATTTTAGGATTTTCTATGTCAACAATACAGCCAATCGATATGATTGAATAAAAATCATGAATTTTTTCATCCGTGTTCCATATTGTACAGTTAATGTAATCCTTTTCAGTGTCCCGGAGTATCAGATTCCAAACACCTCGTTTTTGACCATCAAAATCAAAGAATTTGGGGTCTGCCTTTGAAATGACCAAACAAGTGAGAACAATTTTTTGATCACCTGCGTTCAAATCTTTAATCTGCTTTTTAAGGTAATTTGAAGAGTTATTCATTGTAAAATAAAAATTAATTTTATATTTATTTCTTTCATCTAAAGCCACATTAAATTAAAACAGATGTTATTAAAACCTTACAACAGCAAAAACTTAACGGTTAAATTTAATCATTTTTGAAACTCCCACCAAACAAAACAGCGAAAACAAACAAAACATATAAATGTCAAATAAACGTCAAAATAAATTCAGTCTCAATTTTTGTATTCAAGTAGTAAACATCGTCTCAACAAATTTTAATTAAAATGTCTCGAATATCGTAAACTCAATTAATAAAAATCAACTCAATTAATAGCAGTATTTTCGTATTTTGTACTTAATTAATATTAAATCATCTTTAAATCCGAATTTTAACTCGCTCAATTCAAAGCCAAGTTTTTTACCTGTTTAATATAATTTTTTTTTATCTAAAAGTGAACATCTACATATGTTATATGAATATTTATATGTGTTTTATTTTGTGTATTGTGTATAATAATATACAACAATGAAAAGAATTGAATCCAATTAGAATAAAATATAAAAAAGAAGTGACATTTAAAAAAAAACGATTATTATTTAATTATAATCCTTGGAAAAAAGGTTTCGCAGAATTCGGTTAATACAAATTTGAATTAAACTAAGGAGAAAGGCGTTTTATATATGGTTGGATCTCAAATACCACAGGTATGTCGTCTGTACATATCGCTCTATGTCCATTGTGATGCATATTCCTATGTGTGGTGTAAAACAGGTTTTTTAAATATTATTATTTTACCTTCTTCATTTATTTCAATTTCAACACACATATAATTCAATATAATAGTCATTTGCTCACCTGAATGAATGTTTGTCTGTTTTATTTTTGTCTTGTTATTGTATTTTAAGAAACCGTTGGAACATTTTTTCTTAGTGTCTTTTTGCATCTTCTTAATTTCGTCACATATATGCTTTGTACTGGGTCTGTGTTTACTTTTTGATTATTATGATTTGTACTTGGTATATTTTACAGGTTTCGGCTATTGTTTTAATTTTTATATAAACCCATTAACCGCCACTGGACGATTTTTTGACTAGTAACTCTTGAGACGGATTCCTTCTAGGATGTCGGATCAGTTATTTGAATTTTTTCGATTAAAAAAAGAAAATTATCAGCACAAATAAGGCAAGAAGTCAACCAATATTTTCCTCTTCGAACAAGACCTCTGTACGTATTTCTGTGATATTATACGACACTTTCAACCGGCTCTCCTGTAAAATTTTTGTATGAAACTCAAAAATTTCATCGAAAAGAAAAGTATTCATTTTAACCCAAAAAACAAATCCTAGAAGAAAGTTTTGCTCTGAACTCAAAATTTCTAAATCATATTTGAATGAAGATTTAAAGGAATGTTGATTAAAAAAACTGTTTACATTTATATTTTTATTTAATTTAATGTATGATTTATTTTCATATACACACTCACAGTGAATGTGCTCTTACTCTAAATAAAAATGAAAATCATTGTCATGTGAATTATGTGACCTTTACAAATAAAAAAAAGAATATTCACACGTTTAGTTTGTTTTCACATTTTTTTTTATTTGGCAAGCAAATGTATCAAATCCCGGTGGTAGCTTAATTTATGAAGTGTTTTGAATTAATTTAATTCTTTCTTTATTCATTCATTGCTATATTTTAGCAAGAAAATGGATAAAAATTTGAATTTAAAAGCGCATTTGTACGATTTCAATTCAAATTGATCCAATGAATGACGTTGCTCACGACAATTCAAGCTCAAAGTGTGATTTTTTTCACTTTCTCATGTGAATCAATAAAATTTCCATAAAAATTACACTCAATATTCATGAATGAATGTAATAATCGTAATGAAATACAAATATTTTACAAGTTCAACTAATAAATTAGCATTCATTGCCGGTCTCAAACTAATTGGCCATCACATTTTTTGACCGTTATTAAATCAATATTATTCCTTTTACTAACATTTGATAATAAAACTTTATTTTGAGACATTTCAATGTAATCGATAAAAGTTAAAATATTTATAAAGAAAATGTGTGTACATAAAGGACATTAGTTATTAATAATAATTTTTATTTTACTGTTCTAATAATAGACAAGGCCCTTTGTAATAGTTAAATTATTGGTAAAATGATTGCCTTTCAATGTTCATTCATTAATGTGTCTATTAAATGTTAAATGGATTACTTTTAAATAATTTACGTTCATATATGAGACAAAAAAAAATATGTTTTTATACATAACAGTACACAGAATTAATGTCGTCAAAGTTATTTTTAATGTTATTTCATTCACTTGAAATTGAGTCAAGTCCATAAATAACCAAGAAATATTTTTTTTGTCAAATAAATCACGAAATATCTTAAATAAATTATAAACAGTTAAGATAAATCGCGGTCTGTATCGAAATAATTTTTTTTTTTTTGCAAATTCATGCATTAAATTATGTTGGTTAATTGTCTTGGCACTACTTATTAAATTTTATGATTATATTTTTTTGCTTCCTACTTAAAAATGATTTTTATTGTATTTTCGACACTCATGTTTGTGAGATGAATTTGAATAGTGTTGATTCAATTTAAATGCATTCTTAATTGTTGTGTTGAAAATACACCTTGACAATTCCTTTAATCTTGAGAATTGTGTCAGAGGAGGTTTTAATTTTGGTGTTAATTTTTGCAGAAGACGAGGTGTATGACAAAGGTTGCAATGTGAAATTCAATGAATCACACTTGTTATAGGCTCTTTTTCATTTCCCGTTACTTTGAAATTTTTTCAGATTAATATCAATTACTTGATTTTCTAGTCATATTTCAAATCAGGCTCCATAAATATCTATTGACCTTCATTTTAGTCAATAACAATAAAAATAACAGTAATACATGGCGCCAAGCCAATGCTATAATCCTTGGATAGAACAATAAAGAATAACAAAAATCCTTTATCTCATTTAATCTCATTGTGATGATCTTATTCAAAACTAATATTTTCTATTTGTACAGCCGTTCTTAGCAATACAATGAAATAAATATTTATGACACATACAATTTTATTAACCTTATTAACTTTTGTCTTACATATTTTGTATACATGGCAACTGATCCACGAATATCGAACTGTATTTTAACGGTACAAAGTTAATTATTTACAAAATTTAAAGAAATTATAGTAGACGAAACATATGGTAAACCTTTTAGTGAATTTTGTAAGAAAAATGCGCTATTACAGACGGTTTGTCCGTCGTCTCTCTGATTCTCATTTTGGTTCTTAACTTTAGAATGGTTCATCTGATCGAGGTTGGTTTTTTTTTTAGTCTGATAGAAGAGCTCATAAGGATTTGCTCAATTGAGATTGGGCTCCTCTCGGTAAAAATTCAAAATCACAAATTTTCAAAATGGCCGTCTGTTTAAATATTCTAAGATGGCCAATGTTTCAAAAATTTTCTTAAATAACAAATTTTCAAAAGAATTCAAAAGAATTCCAAAATGGCCTACTTGTCAAAATTTTTTTAAAGGTAGATTTTTAAAAAATTTCCAAAAACGCCAAATTTTCCAAAAAAAAAAATCTAAAATAGCCGATTTTTTAAAAATTTTCTTAAATAACCAATTTTCAAAAGAATTCAGAAGAATTGTAAACTGGCTGATTTTTCAAAAATTTTCTTAAATCATCAATTTTCCTAAAAATTCCAAAATGTCCGAATAGTCAAAACTTTTCAATTTTAATAAAATGGCCGACTTGTCAAACTTTTGTAAAATCGCTGATTCTTGAAAATCTTGCGGATATTTTAAAATTCACATAAAGAATAGTTAATTGACAAGTCAGTCTTAGCAAACTAATGGATGAATGAATAAAATCCCATCTAAATGCACTTTTCTAAACCTCTCATTGTCCAGAGTTTCTCATTTTCATACCATATTTCATATAAATTATAATGATCATTGATGCATTTCTTTAAGTAATATTAAAAATTATGAAGAAAGCGAAAAAAATATGTAGATAATTAAATTATAATATTATTTAAGAAAAAAAATTATAAAAAAACTCACAATTTATACCTGCTTTGCAATAGAAATCATCTGCAATATGAAATCTTATCACATTTTCATGTCTGTATCTAATTTGAAATGATGCATCTGTGTTACACCAACATGATATTCATATAAGTGTTTGAAATGAAAATAGAGTATGATAAAAATAAATAAATAAAATTGCATCTGTTCATCAAAGTGAGATATGGTTTTATTTTTGATATATTTTCAAAGAAAATGCGATTTTGAGATCATTTGGATGTCGTTTGTAAGTCAAATTAGATGAGAGTTTAAGTTAATTTTCGTTCGATTGAAATTTGCACGGTTAATATTAAAAAAAAAAGTGAAAATTGTTCTTCAAAACACGGATGGGGTCCCAAGGACCCTCTCAGATTGATGTGTACAAAAAAAAACAAATAAACTAGGAAAATGTTCAAATTATTTTCTGAATTTAAAGTATTTTAAGCTAAAATTGAAAAGCATGTCCAGCGAGAGCATCAATTCTGAAACATTTGTAAGGGTCTAACTGACCCACCGGTGCTCTTAAATGTTAATTATTGCATGTCAAAAATATAATCATCGATTTTCGTTTTAAATAATATTAATGCGCTTATGAACACGATTTATGATAAGACTTTCCTTTAATTTTATGTATGTGATGTGGATGAATAACACAGATATACAAAATGCATCACTTGCTAGAACAAAGCTCAAACTATGAAAATTAGAAAATACACTAAAAATAAGCCGACACGTATTTCGGGGTTTGGCTGTTATACCCTATATAAGCCTTTTAGAGCTAGGAGGCTCATTTTTACGTTTTTACTCATAACTTTTTTTATTTTTAAAGATACAAAAAAGAGGAGATACTCATTTCAAACAGCTTCATATCATCTAAAACTTCTAGAAGAACAAAAAAAATTGTTTGATGGAAAAATTTTGGGAAAAATCGCAAAAAATCGCAAAAACAAATGAAAAAAAAAAATTTAATGAAAAATTTGTTATTTGAGAAAAAGCAAAATATAATGCATTTTCATTAGTTTTTTTTCAATTTTTCCCAACATTTTTCCATCAAACAATTTTTTCTTTTCTTCTAGAAGTTTTAGATGATATGAAGCTGTTTGAAATGAGTATCTCCTCTTTTTTGTATCTTTAAAAATAAAAAAGTTATGAGTAAAAACGTAAAAATGAGCCTCCTAGCTCTAAAAGGCTTAAATAGGGTATAACAGCCAAACCCCGAAATACGTGTCGGCTTATTTTTAGTGTATTTTCTAATTTTCATAGTTTGAGCTTTGTTCTAGCAAGTGATGCATTTTGTATATCTGTGTAATATGAGTATTTAATATCACTATGAAAGAATTTTATAAAGAGATAAGTGGTTTGTTGTTGTTTTCATTCATTACATTGAAGTATGTGCTCTATGAATGAACGGAAGTACATAAGTAATTTGATCCTTTTTTATGTTTTCTATCAACATTTGTATCTATTTTTCATCGAAATTTCAATTCAAAGATAAATTCTGTGTAATGAGCTAATATGATCATTATTTTTGTCTTTTTTTGAATTCACATATCCCGGTGTGTTCTTTCAAAACATTGAATTTAGACATCTGTGATCACTTAGGTGTACGTGTCATTCATTAAATAATATTTCCTTAACTTAGTAATCCGCCCCTCAATATTTTTATGATTTTTTTTGAAGTTTCAGTGTTACACCAACCATCGTACAATTCAGTACCGGCTTTTCATATTTTATATAAATTTATTAAAAAATAATTACAATTAATTTATTTTGCATTACATTGTCTTTTTATTTTATTTTTAACTCATCACACAGGCAACGAGTTACTGTAGTTGTGACAATTTCCCATCATCATTACAAATGTATCTATAAAATGGTGCCTTCACCATACAAAGCAGCAACTCAGATCGGAACAAGTGCAAATAATAATAACAATAATAATAGTAACAATAATCCCATATTTGAATTAAGACTAAATGACATCGTAGATAGTACAATTATGGATAATAAGAGACCGAGCACAGGTAATTTTGGTTTGTTATTCATTTGTAATGAAAATAATTGTACATTTTTTTGCTATTATGAGTAAAAATTAACGAATTTGTTAAGGTTGACTTGTAATATGACATAATCAGAATGTTATCAGTGATTGAAGGAAGTTATTCAAGTGAAAATTTATCGTTTTTTTTTAAATTTTGACTTTACTCGTTTTTTAAGCATAGGTCAGTTTCAAACCGGTTCAATAACTTCATTCAATCACATTTGATAAGTGTGCTTTAAATGTCACATCATTAATAATATTTATTTTAATTTCAATTTTCCTTTCATGTAAAATTCATCTGACACTGTCACATTGAATAGAAATTGCTTCCTCGTCCGGTGAATCATTCGAAGGCTTTGGCGAAAATGAACCGACTGAATCTGAACTCGATTTAGCGCCTGAAATGAACCACACAGTGATAGGAATTGGGTATGTAATTAACATTTCAAATTAAAATGATATTATCATTGAACTCTTGTTAATTCAAATGACGTTAATCGATTATAATCGATAATTATTATAAAGATTTTACAAAAATATTTGAGTAACCAATGACGATTGAATAATAAATTTATTTTTTTGAGTATATAATTATGACAATAGTGTGCTTTGCTCATGTTAAAATCAAATTTTACGAAATAATATTTTTTTTAAAGTGATACAAAAGCAAAAATGTTAACAATACACAATGAAAACATGTGTGTCGTGTAGGCATGAAGTGCTAAATGAGAGTTCAGTGAAATATTTTTCTTTCATTTAATTTAATTAGTGGCATAACAATATTAAAAATAATAATAATAATGATGTCTTTTGTTATTTTTCATGTTATTTGTGATTCATTTACTAAAGTGATGGTGAACGAAACACATTGTCAAGAAATTCGTGGTCAAGGACAAGCTTAAGAGGGAATCATACAAGAAATTCAACGGGTTACGATACTCTGCCAACTCGTCGATGGGGATCAATGAGACAGTGAGTATTTTTTTTTTAAGTGTAATTCAATGTATTAAAAATAATTTTAAAAGTGATGTCTTGAAATATGAAGTGATTCAACTCAAATTTAAACAAAATTAATGAAAAATTTTCCCACCATCAAAATATTATTACATCGAAACAAACAAAATTTACGCTAAGCGATTTTTAATGCTGAACTATTTAATTTATGTTGATTTTTTGACACGAAATCATGTGGTTTCAATTCATGGAGTACCATGACACCAAGTTGTTATGTAAAAACATCAAAAAAATGTATGAAATGACTCTTAAAAACATAAGAATTTTAAGATTGTCCGATTAAAATACACGACTGCTCTTTTAATGTGCTAGATAAAAAAATACAAATAGGATTATTTTAATTGAATTACAATGAAATATGTGTTGAAGTACGTGAAACAAAGAAATAGCGACCGGTGATGAGAATGCAAATTGTAATAATCGGCTTTTTCCGCCAAATTAAAAGAAAGTATGCAATGTGTATTACAATTTTTTTCTTCAACCGATTTTATGTGGACTTGGAATGCCAACACTGATTACAAATCACTAATAAAAATATGTTAAAAGTGAATAAATGTAAATATTAAAACCTAGACACATTTTACGATGTCAAAAAGGATTAAGGCAATGACATTTTTAACCTTCATGTGCCACTAAAGAATTTAAATCCTACTTAAAAAAGTGAAGTTAACTGTAAACGATCGTTGTAAATGCATTTCTGTAAATTTATTACATTTTTATTTCAATTTAAGCTTTAGAACATTTCTTGTCGTGTATTTTAATTGGACAATCTTAAAAAACAACATTTTTAAGGTTCTTGCTGAGCATGTGCCTTGGATATCGCACGGGCTTGAATACTCGAAGTCACTGAACTTCATTAGCAGTATTCCGTTTCATGTTAGAGTAAAGTGTTAAATTATAAACAAAAGTCGTAATTTTTTTTCATATAATAATAAAAATAATAATAGTTAAAGACATTGATATAACAATAAAATGTCGATGTTTATTTAGGTCTTTAGTAGTGAAAGCTATGTAACAACAATAATTTTATCACCAATTTGCATGTCAAAGTCGTTTAATTTTTAATTTAATAAAATTTTTATTTTGTTAGATAAAATTAAAATAATTCCGATTTTTTCCATCACATTGACTCAAAATTTCCGATTCAATTCTGCAAAGTATCAAGATAACAAAAAGAAAAGAAAGCAAAAACCCAATTTTACTATTAAATTGTAAATTAAACTGAAAACTGTGCTCAAAATTAAGTACTCAAGCGTAAAAATTCCATTAAAATTCACAATAAACTTTTAATTGATCAGTTTCACTTGTCACTCATTATTAATATTATATTACTAAGTCTACGATTTCATTTTTATTGCATGCTCTTATCATTTAGTAAATTTTTTTATCACTTTTATCAATGTGATATCGATACAAACAAATCATATAATGCACGTCCTCGTAGCTCTTCGTTTTTAATTTATACGTATGTACAATGTACATTACATTAAAATAGAAAAAATGCTCCAGCTTAACTCAGTTAGATAATCCAATTCAGTTATTTGTGACAGTTTTACGCGAATGTATCAGAAAAAATATCGCAAAAAAATAATATTTTACAATTGTTTTTTTTTTGTGTGTAGTTTAATTATTTTTATTGTCGCACCGCTTTGATTTGTGTAACATTCAATTCACAGAAACAAGTGCGCGAGAGAGAGCGAAATAAAGAAAAAATAGCAAAACATTTCATATTTCAATGACTATAATGAATAATTATTATAAAATTTTATTGTACAAAAATTTTAATAATGATAATAATGAAAGGTATGAATGGTGTGGTCTAGTCATGTCATGTAGTAAACAAAAAATTACTATTCACTTCATAACAAAAAATGGTCTTGCATGGTCAAGCACAGTGTGTGTTGGCTCACTCTCACTTATTTAAAATAAAAAAAACATTCTATGCAATATTTTTGGTTTATTTACAAAGGTCGGACTACAATTTAAATAATCATAATAATAATAATGTAATAAATTTTCAATTTTGTATCAAAATATTGTGAATGTTGAAATGAATTTACTCCATAATTCAGATCAATTCTGACAATATTTGAATGATATGAAATAATGTCAACTAAATTTTGATAACAATAGCACAATACAAAGAAAATAGTGATAAAAAAAAATTGAATTTAACAACAATTTTACACTTGCACTCGATTAACGTACAAATTGGATGTAATCATGATTATTATTATTGTAACAAATCAGCTTTTTATGCATGAAAAATAGAAAAACATACATTTTTCATGTATGAAATGGTGGCAATTCGATTCAAAAAACATTATCTTACATAATAGTAAAAATAGTTTTACTAAATTTGTTTATGTTAGACAGGGATACAAAAACATTTTCATTTGACACCTGGACCCGTGTAAAGATTGCACCGGTGCAATTTTTTTTCGAAATTTGATTTACGAAAATTCGAAATTCAGGTTTGACCAATGTAATGGATGGTTCATAGCCTAAAAATCCCCATACAGCTTATTTGTTGATTTAATTGTATATCTTTTTAAAAACTTTCTTTCATTTTTAGGATTTTAGTTCAAAGAGGTATAAATTTGAACTTTGTCCTATAGTAACTCAGTAGTTTTACATCAGAGATGATTCAAACCAATGGCAAAGTTTAAGCTATGACCCCCAGCTACCTCGCTGTGGTCATATTCTGCTACGATTTTCTGCCACATTTCATATCACGATACATGTTTCATCTAAGTTTCCTATTTAATTATCATAAATTAAAAACAAAATGTTTTTGAATGTTCATTTATTAAGAATTAAAAGAAAATGTTCTTATTTAAATAACAAAATTAATGGTGATGGTGACATGAAGAACGGTAGCCTCCACCGCAATTTCCAGCATTTGCACAGTTTCCGTTATTAAATTTTCCATAGTGACACTGTTTCTGGGATCTCTCATTCTTTGTCGGATTGTATTTCGGTTTCTTTTTTGGTATGGGTTTGGTTGCATTAGGGTTGTCCGCTTTCGATTTGGTGGCTGGCTGAGAGGTCAGACGGATAAAAATTAGGGGTATATGGATATGGCGGCAAAAAATTATAAATAAAAATATTTTGAAAAAATAAAATATTTAAAATATTTTTGACATATGTCAAAGACCACTAAGGTTTTGCTAGGTAGCATTGATTTGAAGCATCTCTGATGTAAAACTACTTTGCTTCAATAGGACAAAATTCAAATCTTGACATATTATGTATGAACAAGACCCAAACAATCATGTAAAATACTCGATATGTTTCTTGATAAAAGGCTGACTTTCGGGTCGCATATTAGATATGCTTGTGAAAAATTTGACAAAGCTGTCAGAATCCTGTACTCTCTGCTTAATCGGCGATCCCGACTCGACCAAAGTAATAAAATATTGTTGTACGAAGTAGCATTAAAGTCAATATTGACTTATGTGTGCTCAAATATCTCTACCGAAGCTGTAACAAATTTGAAAAAATTACAAGTGAACCAAAACAAGACACTCAGAATGATTTTCAACGCAACATATGATACCACTATTACTGAATTGCATGAAACAGCTGATATTGAAACAATCAACGATTTTATCAGTAAACTCACAACCATTGGTTAAATATCAATTTCGAATTTTCGAAAAACAAATTTCGAAAAAAAATTGTACCGGTGCAATCTTTAAAAGTGTCAATTATGATAAATTTTGGACTTAAACGCTCCTACCTAATGCATTATGTTTATCAAATCGGTCAATCATATGATTACGATACCAATATAATACTAAATTAGCTATTCAATGCAATGAATAGAATTAGCTACAGTACTTTTATTTTTATTTATTTTTTCTGTTTTCTAGTTGAATTGTATTATTTTTATTATTTCTAATTTAAACAAAAATAAAAAATGCACTTTTCAAATCATAGACATGAACAAGTTTTTTACTGAACCATGCATTTTCACACACATTCGCAATCAATTGATCGGCGCGTCAACATCGACACATCAGTTATTTAAAATAAAACTAACAAACAAATTGATAATAATTTAATTTTAATAAAAAATTTTTATGCATTTTCATTGCAGTTCTGGTAAAAGACAACAGTTAAGCTCAAATGCATTAGCAAGGTAAATAAATTTAATTTAATTAAATTTTTGCTATTAATATCTACATTTTATTTTTAAATGTTCAATTAAATTTAGTCATCTTTATCGTTCATCAAGCTTCAACAGTTCCGGAAGAAGTTCGAATTGTGACACCACGGAAGACGTCTACAGTGATTTAAGCCTAGAAGATGTTCAAGATCTCAATCATAAGGTAAGGGAGAACCCCAAAAATTATCAGTAAAATGTTCAATGTGTGAAAAAAAAATAAACAAATAAATAAATAGTAAAAATGAAAACAAAAAATAATAAAAAAAATTTAAAAACTTCAAAGAACCCGACAAAAAATACATAATAAAATAAAAAAATTACGTCAAAATTTACAATGATCATAAAAATAATATAAAAATAAAGCGCATGAAGTGATAGATTATGGAATTTAAGTTTGAATTATCTGTTTTGATTAATATAAAATGTGGTGTATACTTTGACGGTTTAAATTAATTTTTTTTGTTTATCGCTTAAAGACATAAATGAAATCAAGCTCATCTTTAATTGATTTATTGACATGAGATAAAAATTGTTTGAAAAAAAATGAAAATGTGTAAAAAATAGTGTAATGGAACTTTATCTGAAAAAAAAAACACTATAAATGATATATGAAGACGGATTTCAAGTGATAATGAAATTAATGTGGAAATATTTAACGATAAGAACAAGGAAGTGAATTGAATGTAGACATACAATTTGCGCATTTTTGGGTGGGACAATCCCCAAAAAGTCGTTAAAGAGTATACAGATCGATAGAGAATCAAAAAATACAGCGTCTTATATCTGGGGTTTTCGATTGGACACTCCAGAGGGCGCTGATGGCTGATTGTGTGATTAACAAGAGGTTAAAAGTTTAAAAACAGCAAAAAAAAAAGAAAGTCAGAGTAAATGATGACCGTGTGAGGGTGTCAACGAGGCTCCTGGAGTCCCCTAGTCCTGATTTTTCATCAAAAGTACCTGGTATGCCAAATTGAATGAAAAAATGACCTGAAATTTCAGTAATGCCATATCAGAATTTCGTCTTTTCAATGAGCCATGTGAGGAATTCAAATTTTTTTTTCATATTCAACCAACATCTCTTTTAAAAGCAAAGAAATAATGAAATTAGTTATGAAACATATACGTTTAAGCCTTAATCACGTTTCAAAACAGGCTTAACTAGTATGAATGCTTTTTTTTTTTTTTTAATTTTATCCCCTATATCTAATTTTTAAACCTATAATTATACATAATACCATTTTATGATCACACTTCATTATAATTAATTGCGTATTTTTATTTTTTTTTATTATTTTTATTTAAAATCAAATTAAGACAACATACCAATCATATGTTACACTGATTTTATCCAAGTTTTATTGAGTTTGTATGCAATTGACTTGTACAAGTCACTTTCATTGAAAATTTGTGTGCTTTACATTAAATTTGTAAATTAAATATTAGATGATCGTTATTCAAGATAACATCGTTGTTTATTTTATTTTTATTTTATTTTCTTCCAAGATAAAATCTTTACACTAAGAGGAAGTCGAAGAAAATTTTGAATTGAAATCAAATTCATTGAAGATATGTTAAAATTCAGTCATGTCAGCATATTTTATGATAAATGTTTTATTTTCTCATATGAATTTCAATGATTCTGTCATGAGATATGATATATTGCTCTAATTTTCTGCCAAAAATGTTGACTTTAATTATAAGCTATTTGTGATAAATGTAATTTTCGTTAAACAACTTGACCTTGAAGTATAATTAAAAGAGTTTCAGTGAATTTGAAGGTTCCTCTTCGATCAAAGTTATAATTAAGCTTTTTTTTGTTGTTGTAATTGTAAAAAGTGATTGATTTGTGGCAAAATCAAAGTCACTCTTACTTTTAAAGTCTTATTACGATTTCATTTTTGATTGATTTACTTTCCAAAAGTGAATTAAATCAACGTTTTTTTTTTTATTTTATTCAAAAGTAATGTTATTCTCTTTCCGACATCAATTTTAATTGTAAAGTATAATGAACTCTTTTTATTATTTCAAATAAAATTTATTTTTATTTTATGAATAATTTGTCTATCATTATCTCAAATCATTGTAAATTTAATGAGTATTCATTATATTATATTTTTGCTTAAATTTGTAAAAATAAAAAAAATCAAAACAAATCCATTTAATCGTATTCGCGTATAAATTGTAGTGTGACGATGCATTTTACATTGCAGTACATTAGTGTAGTATTTTTTTCATTAACATAAAAAAAACAACACTTATGGAAATCAAAAAAATTTTATTGTTACACAATCGAAATAACATGAAGAATGAAAATTGTTACAGTTGATTGCCTTTGGGGGGCTCTCAATTAACATTCAAATATGGGCATTGATTCCATTTAAAAAAATTTCAATTTTATTTATAACTACTATTTTGAAATCGATTTAATTTACTTGTAAAATTTTGAGTAGGTTCCCACAGTGAATTACGTTGAAAATTTTACTCTTTGAGAGTAAGTAAATATTAACCTTTATAATTTTTTTTTTAAATTAACTTCTAATCCATTTATAATTCATATGTGTGAATTATAATTTATATACATAGTAAAATATGCCAAGTGGTTCATTGTACAAAAGTAAATAAGAAGTTTAAGATAACGATCAACTTGGAATATGAAAATTACGATCTTATGTGTGTTATTTCTCTTTTTTAATGTTTCAAGAAATTAAAATGTTTTTTTTTTTTATTTTTCTGTAATTTATACGTGAAATACATTTAAATGAGTTTCTCGCTTACTTTTGAGTGAATTAAAATGAAATCTTTGCGAGTTTCATTCATTCATTGAAATGGAATGAAAAAAATAAGAGAAAAGAGAAAAGTCATAACAACAGTTATGTGTGTGTGTGTGTGTTTAAGCTTGTACAAAAGAAGTAAGAGTAAAATTTTATGTTCATTTGAATTGAAAATTTACATTTATTTAAATACGTTTGGAAATTTGTTGATTTACGTTTGGACTGGCTAAGGCAGGTCATTTGGCACGAATAGATCCCGAGCGAGTCCCAGTTGCGCTATTCCGAAACGATCCTGAAGGCCGTGTTGGGTGCCCAAGGGGACGTGGATCGATGGCATCCAACGAGACAAACGAACTTAACGGCAGTTGCGGATTGGCCATACGCAGTCGATCGTCTTGTAAAAGTTAAGTTTGGCGTAAATTTTTAAGAAAATCATATAGAATTCCAGGAAGCCAAGGCCAGGGGGAAACAGCAAGCACATGACCGAGAATTTTGGAAAGGTCCAGTCTAAAAAATGGCCAAGCGCCGGAGAAAGGAAAAATAAGGCCTTAAATATGTCTTTGAGAATTTTCTGACGAATTTCTGATTGTAATATAACCTTAAAAAACGTTCAAACACTCTCTAATTCAAATTTGAGTCAAAACAAATCTCTTTTTTATTTATATTACTTAAACCATGACGATTTCCATACGTTATGTGTATTTAACAATGCAATAAACTTAACTATTCACATACAACTGCTCCTCAATGAGTTCAAAACGATTTAAGTTGTTAGTATTCGTTCGCGAGTGTCTGCAATAAGTCGAGGAAATAACAATTTCTTACACAAATAATTTCAAACAACAACAAAGTAGCAAATTTTTTTTTGAAAACCAGAATTAAAATCTATCACTCAAGCAAAAAATTAGTGGCTTACAAAAGAATTATATTTGTAATTATAACATAACAAATTAAATCGGATATGAAAATAATGACAAATAAGTTGTTAAATGACCCATCTGTGGATACATCGATGAACAGCATGAATAGTATTGAATTGGATTATGATTTATGGGAGGGTCAGTTTCAAATTACCAATAATAATAATAACAATAATAATAATAACAATAATAATAGTCACAATAATTCCTCACCATTTTCGGAAGGAATTAACATTATTGATTCACACAACAATAAAATAAATAGTGCATTTCATAGTGATTTAAAGTCACGACTTACGACAGTTGGAAGCCGATTACCAATTACACATCAAATTCTTGACACAGAAGACGTTTTCCTCAGTCTCCATCCAAGTGATTTTGAAAGTCTTGCAATTGCCAATGCAAATGCAGGTACAAATAGTTTTATTGTTATCGAAAATACAAATAATAATCATGCAAATCGAAATAATAATCATGAAGATAATAATAATCGGCATATTATAAATGGTAACGGTAGTGTTAATGTATTTCCGAAATCGATACACAACAACACACAAAAGGAACATAAAACAGTGAAGGGAAAAGAGAATACCACTGAAACCGAATTATTACAAAACAGATTAAGTGAACAGGTAATTAAATTAAATGAAAATACCAAAAAAGTTTTCTATTCAAATTTGAAGGAGAAAAAAAAAATAAAATAGAAAAACATTTCACTTAGTGATACAACATTTAAATAAGACAACAAAAACAATTATGAGGCTTACAAAGCCGATTATTGTTTAAACTGAGATTACGATAAATTTAAAGTTGAATTATGATACCAATTAAAATCATTTAAAATTGTTAAAAAAAAAATACTGTTTATTTACATTTTTTTTACACAATAATTTAAAAACTGTTATAGAAAAGACGTAATTAAGGTATCAGTTTTTCACACGACTAATAAATACATTTAATGCGGAAAAAGTTCGTATTTTTTTACCTAATCTTACTCTCGACCATTGTCTGTGATGTGTAAGACAATCAATAAACATGCAAAGTGTGAATGAAATATTATCTTATTGTTATGCTTTAATGATCGATTATGAAATTACACTCTTAAAAAAGGTAACTCTTACACAGTAACAGAAGTCGTAAATTAATTACATGTTGGTAGAAAGGTGTCTGGTTGTAATTGAAAGTTGAACAAAAACAGAGAAAATATTTGAATTGGGAGTGTAATGACCTGAAATTTTGATTTTCAGGAGACCTTATCAATTATCATTCGTCAGTGAAACTCATTTCCACGAATGGTGATTTCACTTTCATTTTCATCCAGGTCTTTTATGTGCCTTTAAATTTCTAAATAGTTCAAAATTTACATGTTACAAGTAAATTACAAACAAAACACCTTCTTGACTCACCTCACCTTGCCACACCCTTTTGATAAATTTCAAATTCAAAAAACAAAAAAAAATTAACAAAAAGTTTTGTCAATTATTTACGCTGCACATTAATAAGCTTATTCGATGAATTTTCATTCATATGTTGTCGTATGTCGACTAGATACACATTTAATAGAGTGAGTACCTTGCCTAATAATAATAATAATAATAACAAACATAAAACGTTTTGTTATTCACCTTGAACATTTTGCTGAAAACAATGTTAGTTGATTATTTTGATTATTACCATAATAATATCAAAGTGGTTACTTGGTTTCATTCACACACAATAATAATATTAATTTTTTTTTCTTGTACATTTGTAGCTAGAAATATTACAACGACAAGTCACAAATCTGGCTGACACACAAAACAATGTTGATGACATTAAGTCGAGAACAAAAGCTGACTATGCTGTGTTACAGGCGCGATATCACATGTTGGAGGAGCAATTACGTGATACGGAACTGCGAGGTGAGGAAAGATTAGCTGAGGAACAAAAGAGACACAGGGAGTTGTTAGGCCGAGCTGAGCGTGAAACAAATTTACTGCAAGAAAATTGTGACATTCGAATTAGGACGGTTGAACAGGAAAAAAATACGTTACGTGATGAAATTCAAAGACTGCGAATGCAAATTGATAAGCAAACACTTGAAATGCATAACATGGAGGATAAACTTGAGAAGACGAGAGATAATTTGTTGAATATCCAGCAGGAACTTGTCGAAGTGAAGGCCAGTAATAAAAGGTAAGTTAAATTCATGTTCATTGTAATGTGAAATTAAAAATAATCATGAAATTTAACAGATTACGCGAAGAAAAAGCTACCACAGAACTAATTCTCAAAGAAATGGAAGCGGAATTGAGTAGTCTCAGGCAAGAAAATCACGAGAGAAAGCAAAGTTCTACGAGTAACAATGAAGAAGTTCGATTTGAAGAGCTGTCACGTGAACTCTCTGAACTTAAAGACCAAAATCGGGCGCTTCATGAACAGAATGACGAATTGCAGGCTGTCATGCTGACACGTGGCGTTGAACAAGGCATTAACTTACTTAATGGTACCTCAGCCAGTTTAGCGAAAGAACTTGAAGCAATGGGACAAGCTCAGGTAAGTTACTCGCCCATTTATTGATGTGCTGCTATTGTTTTAATGTTGTTGTTTGTATTTAAAATTTAAATATAAAAAAACGTGTGAACTGATACTTGACCGTAAAACGAGCAACATAAAAGATCCGAGTAGGAAGTAACCAAACAATGTAACAATAATAAAAATACACCACGTTGCTCTTGTTGTGTAATTGAATATTTATCTTTCAATCTTTGCTGTTAAGTTAAACGTTGTTAGGTGCATTGTAGGTGGCAAATTTGTTTTTTTTTTGTCTTTTCATTTAAAAAGTAGTGATGCTTAAGATTAAATTTATGTTCAAAATTAATGAATTTGTGGTGTTTTTGTTTTCATGAAATTAATCTTTGAATAAATTAATTTCTTTTATTCAACCATCAGTAAAATTTAATTGAAATCTATGTAAATCGGCGAAATAAAAATCTCGGTTTTCTTTATTTTAATGGAATTTCAGTCACCGAAACTCCAAACCTAAAATAAAAATGTAACTAACAATGTCTCATTTCTGAAAATATGTCAAAATTAAAATTTCCCATCAATTTCTTTAAAAAAAAAACAAACATTTAAATGCAATTGTTATTAAAATTACAGGACACAATTGATTCTGCCACATTAGAGTCTTTGTCTCAGGTAAATACTTGAATTGAATAGAATCCGTTCTAATTTTGCTTTAAAATTAATATTCACTTTTGGTGGCGTTTCTTATTAGCGATTAACTCACATTTTCTGATACTAAGAAGAAAATTTTAATAAAAATTTAATTTTAAGTTATTTATGTAAAAAAATTTAATTTAATAAAAAAAAAATAAAAAAAAATCCGCTGTGCTCAAAGCAGGGTTCGAACCTGCGACTTTCAGTGTGTGGGACTGACGTGCTGCCACTACACTATTTGAGCGCATACAAATTACCGGGTTAAAATACATTTATGAATCTATACAGCTTATGTAGTTTGCGTTTCGTTTTTATATGAACGGAGTTTTGCTATACACTTTTCTGTATATACACATAATATAAAATGTATAGCAAAATTATGATAAATTTTAAGTCTTTATTCAAAATTTTATTCTAAAATGGTTTATGGTTGCTTTTAATGTAAAATTTAAGATTTAATTCCATAAAAATATTATTAATTACATTTTTTATATATATTTCAGTTACAAGACGCCTACAAAGACAAGGAAGAAGAGAATAAACGTCTGAAACATTACATTGACACAATTTTACTGAACATCGTTGAAAATTATCCTCAACTACTCGAAGTGAAATCATCAATCCCATAAAGATGATTAACCTGCAGCTGTATTTTTGTACTATTGCCTTTCAATTTCATTATAAATTTATTATTATTCAAAAGGCTGAATATTCAAAAAAAAAAAGAACCACTGTTGTCTATTTGTAATATTTAACTTTAATTTGTATAAAATTTATTTAAATATTAAAACTTTTTATTATTAGAATTTACATTCAAATTGTATTCGTATGTTGTATGTATTATATTTGATTAATATAAAAATAATTAATATTTTTTTAAATTGGAAAATATAAAATTAAATTAAAAAATAACATTAACATTAATAAATATAAGTATCAAAAAAATGCCTTTTATCAATGGAATGGAATTCGGAAACGAATATCTCGAAATTCAATTTTAACTATGAGTATTTGAAATGAAGCAATATTTTTAATACCGTTAACTTATTTACTCTGTTTCTTTGTTTTGTTTTACTAAATTCTTAAAATTTACGATTAAGTTTTAATTGAATCAAATTGAATGAAGATGCCTTACAATATTTTAAACATTTCATTATTATTATTTAAAATTTATTATTAAGTTCAAATTCAAATAAAAATTAAAAAAAAAACCGTTAATTGTTAAATAACGCCTTGTATTATTTAAGATATTTAGTTTAAGAAAAAGTTATAAAAATTTACTAAATTATAACAAATTAAATTAAAAATTATTAATAAAAGTAATATTGATAATTTAATTAATAAAAATAAATTGACTAAAATTTTATATAATCATTTAATTATAACAAGGCGTTTTATTGTATTGAAATACTGTGATGGAAGTTAAACTTAAAAAAAATAAATTTGAGCTCAAGTCAAAACTTTCTCACAACTCAGTGCGACCCATAAATGAGCTATTGGCAGAGGCAGATTGAAAATTATTATCGGTCCTGGCATTCTGTATGAATTTTTCCCAAATTTATCTTAACCCTTTCGGTCCTTTGTCCTTTGGACAAACTTTGAAGAATTTTTTAAAAATATTTCCTTGTTTTTTAAAAAAAAAATTCCGATGCCAATATTTCACTTAACATCTTGTCTCCTCAAAAAAAAAATTGGCTCGCGAAATAACGGTGCCTATCTGAATGTAAATAAGCAATCTTATCAGTCATGTCTATCATTTCCGTAAAAATTGAAGTAACGTAAATTTATGGGTCAAAAAAATATCAAAAACCAATAATATTTAAGTGTGGATTTTTTTGGACATTCAATTAACCTTAGATTTTAAGAGTCAATCAACAATTAAGTGAAAATCATTCAGGAAAGAAAAATAAAAGTGAAGATATGTTTGTCCAATATATTGGACATCAGGACTCAAAGGTTGTGATTGTTTGTCCAATATATTGGACATCGGGTCTCAAAGGTTGCAACTGTCGAGTCATATTCCGAAGTAAAAAAATGTTTTTCGATAAAAAGATGTAAATTAATATCCTTATATTAAAATAGAATAAATTTTATAAGCTTTTTCATTGAATTTATAAACCAAAATCCGTTGAATTCTGAATTTCAATATTTTGAACAACAACCTTTGAGTCCTAATGTCCAATCTATTGGACAAACAATTGCAACCTTTGAGACCTGATGTCCAATATATTGGACATTCTGTTTAAGGATGAAGGATCACTACATAAAATCTGTAAAAAATAATTTAACACCTTCTAACCCAAATAAGTAAGAATTTATATTCAAAAAAAATCCAGGTCTTTTGGTTTAGGCTCAGGTCTGAAAGGGTTAAACTCAACTTTTACAAGACGATCGACTGCGGCCTTTCTAGCATTTGCCAGATTACCCATATGGACAATCCACCACTGGCCATTGGATATGTCTTTCCATATTCAATGAAGGATTAAGCGTGTGAAGAATATAGACATTTAATTGTGTTGCCGTTATTGAATTCCTCGTGTCATGTGACGAGTGTTGCATATAAAAACATGGACATATTTTTGGTTTTTATTTTAAGCTTTAATTTAGTAGTAATTTTATGAAAATTAAAAAACAACTTCCTTTGGACATTGTCCATGTAAGACATCGGCAGCCATACTCATGCAAGAGCCTTTTAATGTCATGTAACGAATTTTTCTCAGTAAAACATGAAAATATTACTATACAATAAAAAAATTTAATTTAAAGCTCTTTCCAATTTCAATTTAGTAAAAATAATAATATAAAAATTGTTTGTTCAAATCACATCAGGCACCAAACGGAAATTACATTATTCCACCAAACTCTGCTTTTATATTAAATTTAAAATATACACTAGAAGACACGCTTCTAGAAGTAAAAAAAAAAATTTATAATGTAAGAAACTTGAAGCTACAATACACCAGCTGCTGTTATCACCTATAATATGTTGATTTTTTTTTATACTTACACTTTAATCGCATCGTGCTGAGTTGATTTAAAAACGCTTAACAATAATTTTATTATAAAAGAATGGAAAAAAGAGAATATGTCGATTGAAAAGCTTTTCTCAAAACATTTTAATATCGTCACTATATCATTCGTAGTGTGTTAGTTAAAATGTATGTTTTAAGCATTAAGTAATCAAAAAACATTATCACATCTGCATTTGTGAGTAAGGCGAATGTTATTTCATATTGATGTAGATTCAATTCAATTTATTGTAAGTGTAGTGAAAAAAGCGATATTATTTACCCAAAGATTTGGATTTAAAATCATGCTGATTGGTGATGCAGAGACACGAAAATCAATTGCGGAAGGATGTGATTAATAACACATGACGCGCGCACTTGAACAAAATTACTTTTATAACACTTTGATATTCGCACTGTAATATATGTAGAATAGACAACTTAATTTAACAAAAAATGTTTTTAATGCAGAAAAAAAATGTACAGATATAAATCTGGGTGATGTCTGATATATCTCAAGGCAATCTTTATGTTCTTTCTATCTTCTTCAGTGTATATTATGTGTAAACACAGTTGATAATAATTTATTAATGAAAATCTATGTGGGTTAACAGTTTTACTCTTCTCTAATACTACTTACATACACTTCAAAAGATTAAGTTTAATTTATATTTTTGCTGAAATTTTTACATTACTTTGTAAGAAGATTATGTTTATCTAGTTTTTTTCTTTGAATTTCTACATGTTCTTTACCCTTTTAACATGAAATAAAAAAAATTGATGGAATTTTACAGGGTTACATTGAAATACATAAATCAAGAGAAAATTTATTGTTACATGAAAAGAACAAGAAGCGAACTCAAAAGTTACTCATTAGTAGCTTAGAGTTGTAGTTGGTATGTTCAATGGTCATTGTACTCTAAACAATCACCTCAGTCATTTTGACTCTAGAGATCCAATATGCAAATGCTGCTCTAAACAAGAGGAGATTGCTGCACATATGCTTTGTGTATGTCCCAAGCATGCCAGATTGTGTGTAATCTAGGTGAGTACTTTCCCAGTATTGATTCTATCATAAAAGTGAAGGTATCTGCCATGCTTAGCTTTCTGAGAAGGTCTGGGCACTTTCCTGAACTGAACCAGGTCTAGTGGACTTCTTATTACTTTAGTTAATTCTCTAGATTTGGTTCCTTCTTCGTCAGATATGATGATAAATGGGTATGCACAATGGATCCGTCTGTAGGTCTGAGTGCTAGCTCTCTTCCTTGTAGACCGTCCTAAAAATCTGATTTACTCATTAATACTTTTCTAAGGTACCTTGAATATGAATACCATCCTATCCCTCAATTTTATTTTATCATATTTCTTCATTAATATTTTTTTTTCCAACAAATTTTATTAATCTAAATTAAATTAAGTGAAAAAGTGTGAACAATTAATCTCAATTTCGATCTTATCTTGAAAAAAATTAAATAAAGCACTTACCTTCAAAATTTTTATTCCTTTTAATCTCAATTAAAATACCATTAAAAAGAATAATCTATATTTTAATGTACTTACAACCCTCAAATTTAATCAAATCCAACTTAACACTTACAACAAATTCAATCAAGTCACATTTTTTTTTACTTTGGCAACTGCTTCAATTAACTTTAATTTTGGTGTCCACTTCATCTTCGTATTTGTATTTGTATCAATAGTGGGTGTCAAAGAATTATCTTTTTTATTTATATTAACTGTGATTTAAAGTCATTTTTGATTTCATTTTATTTGAATCAAAATTGAAATTGGAATTGGAAAGATAAAGAAAACGACGAATGGATGTCAAGAGTGACGATTCAATAAGTGTGTTTTCTGTTTATTTTGTCCACGGTGTGATGATGTTGAAGTGCGAATCAAACATCATTTTTGCAATCTAATTTCATTTTTTTTTTGTTATTTGTATTCTTTAAACACTTATTTACGATGATGAAGATGAAAATGATGATAAAGATGACACTTTGTGTAAATGGAACTGTGATGAGAAGTTGATGAAGAAAAATAAGATGAAGAGGGAAACTTTCGTTTATGTCAAGGAAAAGAAGTGAGAATGAAAGGAAGGGGATTGAATCAAATCTATAATGATATTTTAATAATAAAAGGTACTTTTTTTTCAACTAAGATTGACTGCTAACAAAATCACACTTGCTTGCCTGAAGTGATGTATTTGAATGTTATATTAAACTACTATTTTAATATATACAGTGCGTTCATTGGAAGTTTACGACTTCGAATTTTACCGAGATATAAGATCCACTTTCCACTGGAGAGTTTTAATCGATGTGAAGGTACGATTTTTCGAAAATCTAGTTTAAAATTTGAAGATTCACACAATGGTGGACTTTGACTGAAGTTTGGCAGGTTTTGGCAGTTGAAAAAATCGACAAAATGGATTTTGCTTATTAAAATAATTTTCTATGCGAAAAAAAATAAAATTGTGAACATTTACCTCATAATTAAAGTACTTTTTTAAAATCTAGCTTGAAGTTTTTTTGCTGGAAGATGATTGAAAATTCTGTTTTTCGTTCTCACGGTTGTAAACATTAACAGATTTCAAAGATCTGGTGCTTTTTGGAAAGCTGAAAGTCCCCTCTTTTAAAATATAGGTAAGTTCTTCTTTGGCAGTTAAGTTCTTCAGCAAAAATGTTGCAATATGCCATTTTGAGGTACTTTTTAATTAAATTGTTATTTTAAAGCACTACCTTATTTATAAAAAGGCTCTTCAGCGAAAATTTAGCATTTTTTCGGTAAAGGTTTTAAGAATCGTAGAAATTCGTGAAAATATTAAAAAGCCGTAAGTAATCACGATTAGAAATTTGAATTTTTGAATCAAAGAATCGTAGATAAATAACGAAGAGTATTAAGGAATCGTAGAAAGTCGTTAAAGGTCGTAAAAAAAAGTACAGATAAACTCAAAATGAACACACTGTATGTGTATCGAACTCCTTGATTCAAATCGAAAATTATATGCGAAAATGTCATAAAAAGGGGGAAATTAAATGTTATTTTATGAATGATGGATGACTGATACCACTATTGTAATGATAATTTTGAAAAGGAAACCAAAAATAATAGAAATTGCTTTTGAAATGTTGTTTTTGTTATTATTATTATTATTTTATATTAAATATTATATTAAACGCATTTTGTTACAAATCTTAATCGTATACAGTCATTGGTTTTACTAAAAACCTTAAATTTAATATTGAATTATTTTATTTTTATGTGTTGCACTTGGTTCTAATCTAAACTCTAATTTCCTAAAAAAAAATTGTTTTACACACACTTTTTTAATGTTAAAATATGAATGAATATGAATGATAGTCAAAAATAAAAAAAAATGTTACATTATTTCATAATAAATTCAATTAATAATTGTGTGAATATAAATTGGTTTCGTTTATTATTATTAAATTATACATTACATGACTAAAAACTCAATCTATCATTATTATATCGTTATTTTTATAAATTCTTACATTATACATATTGTTTATATTATAGTTAATATAACATAATATTCATATTATTATTATTACACAAACTCTTAAAATAATAATAAAATAAAAAACAAATCTGTCTGTATCATATTCTTACTTCATCATATTATAATTTATATATATTATATTATTTTCACAGTTATACACTCTTGTCTACAAAATATATGTATTTATATATATATTTTATTTACTTTTATTTTTAAACATTCTAAAGTTTAATTACGTATATTGTTATTAATTTCCAGTGAATAATATTCACTTACTTAATGTTTTTTTTTGATTTTATCGAATTATCTTTGTTTATTTGTGTGTTATTTATTTAAAAGGTTAAATCTGTTTTTTTTTCTTTTTCCAAATAATGTTTGATTATATTTCATACGAAAAATGTATATAAATATCTAAAGGGATTTTGAAATAGTTTGTAATATAAGAAATTTTGAACATTTCATTTCAAAATGAAAATAAAATTTATCAAATTTGACCATGATGGGAACCTGAAACCCCCTGGACAATGAATTACTATATATATGGTGAAAATATAACCTTGAAATACCCTTAAAAGGACCATATTTGGGTTCATGGTCTAACACTATATATATTCTATATTTTTAATTCATTTTAATTTTATTTGGTGGTTGAATTTTTACAATCCCACGTTACAAGACGCTTTGCGAGGCGAATGCTCAATATTTTGAGGAGCACAAACAACGAAGAGCTTTTAAACCTCCCCAAAGACCCTCGCTCCTTGTAGAGTAAGTATATTTTATTAAAAGATATTCTTTATTCAGGCGAGAAAAGCTTAACCGTCAAATTTTCACTATAAATTGTTTTTAAGGTATATTACCCATATATAGCACATTGATTCATTAATATATAGATAAAATATAGTCATTTATAAAAAATGCGTTTTTTCATTTTACTTTTTGCCCAGGGGGAAGTTTCTCCTTTTGATTCATGCTTATTTTGAAATGAAATCCCTCCTCATTTCAATATTAAAATGTCCAATGTTTAATTTTAAGTTTTTTTTCCTACACATTGTATATTTATAATCAATTTTAATTAGGTATTAAAAGAATATGTATTAAAATTCAAATAAATGCGCAGTTTTTTCTTAATGAATGATGAAACTTTCATTGAAAATTAAATTCTAATAATGTGTAAATGAAAATGTAATGAAACAATTCGTGTTTTTGTGGAAAATACGTTTGACTTTAGTTACGTGTTTTCTTTTTAATATGTTTTTCTTTAATGGAGTACAAAAAAATGTCTTACAAATACAATTGTTTACACAATTAATTTTTTCTTTAGCTTCTGTAAAAATTTGTTGTTTATAATCTTAAAATATACAATATATTTTATTACATTATATACTTTAACTGCATTATTAAATGATGTGTTTTACTCTTAAATTTCCTCAGAATAGTAATAATTTTCTTTTCCTATACAAAACATAAATTTTCTTCTTCCTACCATTTTCTTATTATTTTAATGCTATACTCGAATACCCGATATTGCTTTACAATTTAACTTCATTTTATTTTATTATTTTCAAATATTTTCTTCTCCTAGTATTTTGTTTTTTTTTTCCT
The DNA here is from genome assembly GCA_900002565.1 of Culicoides sonorensis. Taxonomy (NCBI): domain Eukaryota; kingdom Metazoa; phylum Arthropoda; class Insecta; order Diptera; family Ceratopogonidae; genus Culicoides; species Culicoides sonorensis. The sequence continues at coordinate 71,338 of LN483649.1, read as the reverse complement.
TTTCATTTATTTATTATAATGTTTTGTTATGTTTTCTACATTTTTTTTTTTGATTTTCTCTGTATTTTAATCGTATTTTAATATAGAAATAAAATTGAATGTTATACATTATTGACAGGGTGCACGCCATATGTGCAAACATTTAATATATAATATATTAAAATAATAATTTGAATTTAATTAAAGTGTTGAAGACAGCAGCACAATGACGATGATCATGATGATGATGAAATTAAAAATAAAAATTAAAGGAAATTACCCGGAGTGGCGCTAATATACATAAATAATTCCATTTCCGTTTGTATTGTGTGTATTTTTATGTTATTTTTAAATAATAATATAAAGAAATTTTACATATATATTTTTTTGAATATCCAAATCGATAACAAATCGATATTGGAAAAAAATTTCAATAAAAATGTGATAAGAATCACAACAAATCAAATATGATTATAATTTAAACATAATAAATTCAATACACAGAGAATCTATTAATAAATAATCATTGATAATATGATAATTTTGCTTTAAATTTAAAAAAAAAAAACTCGAGATTAACTTAAAATGTGTATTTATCCAATTTTAGATTGAATAGAAGTTTTAACACAATACACATTCAAAACAAAAATTATGAGGAATTTTCACACGTGTCTTGAAGTAGTATCTAAATTAACATACACATTTCAGTAAGTAGATGAATAAATAGAAATTTTTTTTTTCAAGAAAGTCCAAGCTTTGTAATTTCATTGTAACAAAAAAAAAATGTTTCTTTGTAACAACCGAAATGAAAATCTTTCATCATAACCAAATATTTGCAGATCATTTGTAAGTCCCTTTTAATGAGTAAAAGAGTGGCGTCAAAAAAAAAAACATTTATTTTTTTTCCCATGCGTCTTTCGTTATGTGTCCTAACAACTAATTATGAACAGTAATTTGACTTGTTTAAATTCAACACTTGTTTAAATTAAAAGAAGACGAAAAAAAAATACAAAATTTGCTTTAAACAAATTTATATTAAAAATAAATAATAATTATGATTTGACTAAATACACATCATTATAATAATAATAATAATAAAAAATAAATTGAAAAGTAACCGAAAAGAAGACATCATAACTGTTTATATTTCAATGTTTAGTTAACGCCACTACTAATGTACTCGTGTATTTTATACAATTTTATACAAATATAAATTGAATGTTTTGAAGTTATGATTGTTTAATTTTTTTGTATTTTTATTATTATTTTAAATTAAATTCAAGAAAAATATTCAAATTTATTTGAAAGACATCATCATCAATGTTATTATGACATTATATGGAAGTTTTAATTTGAACAGTTTTTGGATGATTTCTTAATATTTTTGTATGAAAACTCAAAAAGTGGTCAAAGAAAACATTTTAGCTTATATTACGAGCAACAACTTTGCAGAACAAAGTAAGTCATTTATTTGAACCAGACTACCATAAAAAATGATTTTTGAGATGATGTATGGCAATTCTGAAAATGCTTAACTTAATTTGAACAGTTTTTGAATGATTTCTCAATATTTTTGTATGAAAACCTAAAAAGTGGTCAAAGAAAACATTGAAGCTTATATTACGAGCAACAACTTTGCTGAACAAAATAAGTCATTTATTTGAACCAGACTACCATAAAAAATGATTTTTGAGATCTATTTCATTAAAAAATTTTTATGTAGGATGGTGATGTGGATTAGTGCGAATTAGTGCTCTAACGCGAATTTGCTATTTAATCTCTAATTTCATAAGATTTTAAAGCTCGAAGAATATTTTTTTGGTGTTTTTAAATAAATGTAAACAAAAACAATAATTTTATCAGTTTATTTGACGTTTAATTGATCCCGTTATTTCAAAAAACAAAGAAAAAATGACATGCAATTTTTCAGTTGTGTTTCTTGTGGAATGGCGTAAGAGGTAAGAAATTTTTTTCTTCAATTTAATATTAAAAATCTGTGATTTATCTTAAAGTTAAATTAAAAGATTCAAAAAAAGAGCTTTAAATTAATTGAAAATGTGTTAGATTTCAAAAATATGTTTTAATTAAGTGGATAATAATAACTCGCAGTAGCTGACTACTAATTTACGGAATTTTTCTTTTACCGCGATTTGTAAATAAAGATGGGATGTGATTATAATACAATAATTTTTCATATAATTTTCAGGTTTTTTGATGTTTTAATCCCAAGTAAAAATGAAAACAACCAAGAATCGAGTGAAGCTTTGTTATGATTCCCAATCATTAAAGTCTGCCATTGATGCTGTTATGAATGGTGAAAAAATTTATCCGACAAGTAAGAAATATGGCATTCCTGAGACAACACTTCGTTATAAAATAAAAGGAAAAAGCGCTCCAGAAAAGCAAAATTCTGGAAAAGTGTCAATACTCTCAACTCAAGTCGAAAAGCAACTAGTGGACTGGTGTATCAGTTGTTCTCGTATGGGTTTTGGTGTCACAACAGACATGTTGTTGGATAGTGTTCAGAAATACGTTCAAAAATCTGGTATCGAAACACCATTCAAAGATGATCGTCCCGGAAAATCATGGTATTATGGTTTCATGCGACGCCATAAGATCCTTTCAAAGAAGAAAGCCGAGCACTTAAATCGCGCAAGAGGTTCAGTAACAGAAACAAAGATACGCCATTGGTTTCGTGAAGTACGAGAATTGATAGGAACTGAATTCATGGACTGTATGAACGACCCTTTGAGGGTGTGGAATATGGATGAAACAGGTTTTTGTCTCTCACCCAAAGGTGGTAAAAAAGTGATTGGCGAACGAGGTAAAACAGTGTATGAGGAATCCAGTCGTAGTGATAAGGAAAACATCACAACATTATTTACAGTCAGTGCTGCAGGCACATTTGCACCTCCTCTTACTTTATTTAAATATGTTCGATTGCCAAGAAATATCGTTGAAGCAACCCCTCAAGAATGGTCT
>LN483649.1:0-67943 GCA_900002565.1 Culicoides sonorensis | reverse complement strand
CAATGCTGTTCAAACCGAAAACGAGATTTCTGTACCATCCCATCAACCAGTAATTGAAGAAGTTAAAATGATTGAGTCCAACGATAATTTTAAGGACATACAGTTAGATTATAATATTTTAACTATCACGGAAGAAGACTTTCCTTTCACTATTCCATTTACTTCAAACAATGATATTTCTCACAATTCACATGAACCAAATTTAATTATTAAAAGTGAAACAATTTCTCCAGATCCTGTATCAAATACTTTGAAAGACATTTTAGTATGGCCAAAACAACCGGTATCAAAATCAAAGCGAGCTGTGCATCATTTACCATCAGTAATCACATCAGATAAATGGCGTGAGCTCCAAAGTGCCAAAGAAGAAGAAAAACGAAATGCTGAGTTGGATAAAGAGAATCGCAAACAACAACGAATGGAAAAACGAAAAATAAATGAGCAAACGAAAAAATCAAAAAAAATTAAAATTGAAATGCATTAAAAGCAAACGAAAAAATCAAAAAAAAATAAAATTGAAATGCATTAAAACTAAAGTTATTATAAAAGTGCAAATAAATAAATTATTTATTATAATTAATAAAATTTATGAAATACTTGACTAAATAATTATATTTTGTTTTATTTAATGGTCAAATGTGATTTTAGCCTTAAAAAAATAATAAAATAGTCATTCGCGGTAGATAGTTACAAATCACGCTAGAACAAGAATATTCGCGTTAAATCACAAAAACATGATTTTCCAAATAAATGCAATATTGTGTTCATAATGACTATTTAAATTAGTAAAATATTTAATTTTCATGAATTTTAGACTCTGTACTTTTGATTAATATAAACATTTTAACAAATATAATTAAATTTCATTCATTTTTTTGCCAATGAAAATTTGCAAATTCTTAACTTCGCACTAGAACACGTCACCATCCTATGGCAATTCTGAAAATGCTCAACTTAATTTGAACAGTTTTTGGATGATTTCTCAATTTTTTTGTATGAAAACCCAAAAAGTGGTCCAAGAAAACATTTTAGCTTATATTACGAGCAACAACTTTGCTGAACAAAGTATGTGATTTATTTGAACCAGACTGACATAAAAATTGATTTTTGAGATCTATTTCGTTAAAAATTTTTATGTATGGCAATTCTGAAAATGTTGAACAGTTTTTGGATGATTTCTCAATATTTTTGTATGAAAACCCAAAAAGTGGTGCAGGAAAACATTGAAGCTAATTTTACGAGCAACAACTTTGCTGAACAAAGTAAGTGCTTTATTTGAACTGCACTACCATAAAAAATGATTTTTGAGATGATGTAGGGCATTTCTGAAAATGCTTAACTTAATTTGAACAGTTTTTGAATGATTTCTCAATATTTTTGTATGAAAACCTAAAAAGTGGTCAAAGAAAACATTGAAGCTTATATTACGAGCAACAACTTTGCTGAACAAAATAAGTCATTTATTTGAACTAGACTACCATAAAAATTTTTTTTTTTAAAGATGATGTATGTCAATTCTAAAAATGTTCAACTTAATTTGAACAGTTTTTGCGTGATTTCTCAATATTTTTGTATGAAAACCCAAAAAGTGGTCAAAGAAAACATTGCAGCTAATTTTACGAGGAACAACTTTGCTGAACAAAGTAAGTGCTTTATTTGAACCAAACTACCATAAAAATTGATTTTTGAGATCTATTTCATTGAAAATTCTGAAAATGGTTTAAAAAATTCAAAAATCGAATAAAGTATTAAAAATCTCTTTTTTTGGTGTTTTCAAATTAGGATCCACGAGTTCCAAATAAGATTCAGTTCCTTCAAACGCGTCCAAAATCATCCATAGCAAAATAAAATTAAACTCCATACAAAGTGTAAGACATTTGTTTACATTAAATTTGTTTCAAATATTTAAATTTACTTCATTTCTAAACTTCTTTATGTACTTTGAAAAAAAAAAATTTCTCTGTTATTGTTAAAATTAAATTTTATACATCGTACTATTTGTTATTAAACAGTGTTTAGTTAAAATGTATTATAATGTTTTATTTACATAAAAAAAACTTCACTCGAATTGACTGAGATGGAAAATTTTGTGTTAAAATTGTATTGTTAAAATTCAATGAATGTTAAATTTTTGAAATAACTTTTTACATGAAATAAATTTAAATGAATGATTTTTTTTCGTTTGAATTTGACACTTTGAATTCAAAACAAAATTTTATTTTCCTTTTGATAATGTCAAAAAATGTGTGAATTTCCGATTAAATTTTAGTGAAATATTCTACGCTTCAATGCTTGTTTTGACGATTACTGAAGTGTAGAAGATGTTGATAAGGGGTTTGAAGATGAAAAAAGTAGCGAATTTCTTATCAAAACAATGTGGCATTTAACCTTTTTCGTTACAATTAAATGAAACGATTTCATTGAAATTTAACATGAAATCAACTAAAGACCATTTGTAAGACAGTTTAAACGAAATATTTATTGAATGCCACAGAATTCTTGTTTAACAATAACTTTTTTTTTTTAATAGAGTGGGAGTGTAAAGTATTTTTATTATCCAAACTATTCCGCGGTTGTTGTTCTAATTTTAGCACATTTCATTTTAAATATTAATATTTTATTCAGAAAAAAAGAAACATTTTCATTTGTATTTCATCGTCTTTTATTTTTAAAAGAAAAATCTCAACTATTGTTGTTTTTATTTCAGTGTATAAAATTACAACATAAACTAAAAGATTCTTCAACTTTGTAAAACTGTGTTAAAGTGGAAATTTCTTAATAGTTTTCCAAACAACAATAACTTGCAATCACCGTCATTTCCTTTTGTTTTCAACAATTCTTTTCAAAGAAAATTTTAGTTAAGAAAAAAAAACCAATGAAAATAATAACAATAAAAATAACTATTTTCCATTTATCTTTTCATCATACATAATCTCTTAATACTGATTCATTTTCAAAATATACCTTATTTTATTTTATGTAAAAATTTACATTAAAATGATTAAACAAAGATGTTGAGAAAGACAAAAAAAAATGAAGATAAAATACTTCATATGTTGATGATTCAAGTTTTTGAGTGCTAGTTAAGCAAAAAGTACCATTGAAAAAAAAATTGTAATAAAGATAAAAAATAGAACACTTTTGGAAAATTGAAAAATGTTCCCTCAATGAAATATTCTGTTTAATGTCGTTTGTTTTACCTTCATCTCTTTCAGGATTTATGGTTAAGTAGCTAAAATTAGACTATTTCACAATGCAACTTGTAGAGATCAAAGAAAAGACACACAATTATGGATTATGGGAAAGTGAGCTAGTTATTTACTTTTTATATTTTTTTTTTTATCTGAAGGCCTATTCAGTTTTGAGTGCATTTTATATATATGCTAATTGTGTGGTTGGAGTTCATTAGCATTTTTTTGGAATAAATCGCGATTAGGGTGACTCAAAACTTGTTTCAATTCAGCCCATTAACAGTCTTTCCTTGAAATATTGAGTTTAGAGCAAAACTTTCTTTTAGGAGTTGTTCTTTGTGTAAAAGTGAATACTTTTTGTTTCGATGAAAATTTTGAGTTTCATACAAAAATTTTACAGGAGAGCTGGTTAAAAGTGTCGTATGATATCATAGAAATACGTACAGAAATCTTTTCATCTTATTCCTGTTAATAATTTTTTTAATAATAATCGAAAAAATCATAATAACTTATCGGAAGTCCTTCAAACATGTCTAATTGAAATTTGAAGAAAATTTTTTGAGACCTTCTAGGAGAAATCTGGCTCAAAAGTCACTGATCAAAAAGTCGTCCAGCGGCCGTTAATGGGTTAAGTCAAAAATAGCCAAAAAATATATCGGTTTGGATCAAATTCTTCAATAACTCAGCCAATTTCAGTGTATTCCCATGAAACGTGTCACACCAAATTTTCATTTCATTTCCACGACACAGTCACATTTTTTTTACAGCGATGCATCACGCACTTTGATCATATCAACAAGAAGGAACATCAAACGAAATTTCATCATCAAAAGCATCATCTCTTTCATTTCATTTTTTTTCGAGGACTATTCACATGCGTCTATTATCCTGCTTTAGTTCATTATTACTCATTTTTTCTTCATTTTTATGCATGTATGCACTAAATTGTTCTGAAACTAAATAGGGTCGTGGAACCGTCTACCGTTCGTAACCCTCTACCGTGTATTTTCAGTAAATTTAATTGAAATCAACAAGTTTTTTCATGATTTAATGATTGAAACCATTTCTCTTACAGAATTGAGTTTTATTTTATTCAAAATAACAAAATGAACGTTAGGTATTCTTAAGGTAACGTAAGCGGGTAACTCGACCCTAACAAGGAACAATCATAAAAAGACATTTTTTTTATAACAAAATCGCGAATCAAAATTTTATATTTCATTTTTGAAGTAATCATAAAATAATAAAAAGAAACCTCAAGTTCCTTGTATATTGACTCAGTACTCGAGATAAGAAAACCACAACCGCTTGATTTTTTTTTTTCATATAATACAAACAGTAGCACACATTTCATCGGGATTTAAATACTAATAAAATTAAAAATAATAATCTTTTATTTGATTTCAAAATATAATACGATTTAATATAAAATAAAAAAAAATATTTTGATTTGTAAATTTATTTTATTATTATCGCAAAAATATCATTGAATTTGTATGGTTAAGTAATTTGTGAAACAGATTTGAACAAATATATATTTTGTGTGTGCTGTGTATTCATTCGCAATATCGATGATAATGATACGAAATTGATTGATAAGAAGATAAGTAAAAAAAAATCATGGTTGAATGTTTAAAGATTATTAAAAAAATAGCATAATTACATTTTAATAAATTTCATGTTTATTTGCACAAAAATCATCTTACTGTTAAATCAACCCCAATTGAATTGTCCGATTCAAATTGACCGTTATGCTGCAGTTCAAATCAGTTCAACAGCAATAAATTCATCATCCTTTATTTCTATTTATATTTTTTAGAGTAAAACGTACAAAAAATTGATAAATAAAAAAAGATAAGAAAAAATTATAAGTGTAAACATTGTAACACCTTTTTCATTATTTTTTTTAAGTATGGCACAAAACTTTGAAAGTTAGTTATCAAAATTTAATTTCTAATTAAATAAAATCCTGTATTCAATTCACATTATAAGTCATGAACCTTCATCCATTTAATTATTTTTTTTTCTTTGAGTTTAACTTCCTTAATAAATAAATTTTAATGTAAAAAATTAAAAAAAAAAATACACACGTTATTCAAATAAAAAAAAATTCATAAATCAAATCAATGAACTCTTTGTCGTCATAGATAACTTATGAAATGTTTACTTTAATTCTATGATAGCAAAAAATTTTTAATATTAACCCTCTCTTTCCCAGGAATGGATCCAGCTGGAATTTTTTATTGAATTTTATGTATTTTAAGTAAATTTTCATCCTTAAATGAATTTGCAATTAAAAAATTTATTTGAAAGAGTAAAAAATTTACAGGAAAAGCCTATACTTATAAATTATACGTATAACTCCTATAGAAATACGTACAGAAATTTCAGTATTAATTTCTTAAGAATTTTTTGAAATCTAGTACAGGAAATGTCAAAGGAATCCTTCAAACAACCTATTTATTCAAGGAAAATTTGTCAAAAATTGAAAAATATAAATATTAAAATCGCTAAATTTAAAATCAATGTTCCACCGGCGAGACACTGGGCAAGAAAGGGTTAATATTTTTTTTCAAACAAATAATAAAAAAGAGGTCATCATAATATTGCTACTGTTAAATTCATATTTAATTAATTTTAATTTAGAAAACAGAACCAATTATCATCGCATTTTAATTGATATAAAAAATAACGAAACTTTAACTGTTTGTCGATTTTTACTTTGACTTTTAATATTTTTTTTTTTTTTAATTGAAATAAATTTATTTTTAAAATAACAAAAAAAAAGTTCTTTATTAACATTAAACTTATCAATAATAAAATATGTGATTTTTTTTTTGTGTGTTGGACTAGATGAGAGAGCTGCCTCATTGTTAATTGTAAATAAGTTACTTTCATGGCAGTTTTTTTTTTCATTTTTTAATCTCAAAACAGCTAAATTATCAAATTCTGCTAAAATTGATTTTTAAGTTCAATTTTTACGACTAGATAAAAACATGTTTGAACAGAATTTGATTTTTTTTTGAGTAAAATGATTATATGAAATTAAAACTTGGCATATTTTTAATATTATTATGATTATGTTTAGAAGAGGTATTAATTCATATAATTAAATGTAAAATAATTTTCTCCTACATTATTATTTGTTTAGAAGTTTCGTAGAAGTAAAAAGTTATGTACAAAAAATGCTTTAAAATAGTCTTATTTGTTATTTTGTTTCTTTTCATGACTTTTTGTTTGAATATATTTTTTTTTAAATTTTTTTTTGATTTTTTTTTGTATTTTTTCTTTTTTTTTTACTAAGTAGATAAAAGTAATGGATCATTAAATCGATCCTTATTAGGATGTATAAAAAATTATGTTTGCGTTTTTTTTAAGGTTTAAGTTAAAGATATTTAAAGAGAAATGTATCAGTTAGAGTAAAATTAAAATGATTTGTCAATCTCACCACTTAGATTGGTCCGTAATCACTTAGGGCTTGTCCATTAGCTGTGACCACAACAGACTGATGATCAACAACAGATCCTGATGGTATTGAGGCTTCATGTCATACATGACTTAAATTCGTAACCTGTTTTGTGAGCACATGATGTTGTAGATGGTGGTGGGAATTTGATGCTACACTGCCCATTGTTTGTCCATAGGGAGTTGCCAGAAGAGAGGTTGCAGCTGTCGAGGCATGTTGTGGATGATGTGAAACTGTTGATCCAGCATATGGTTGTGGAAATGGTGCGCGATTGCCTTTAAGAAGTGCCTCATTTGTGGCAATTGGTTGTGCTGATGCACTTCCACCACCAAAACACCTTTTCCAAAATCGTTTCCATGAATCCAGTGTTTTACCGCTCCATATCCAAACACCCGATGTTATGCCAACAGCTAATGCCATAAAGTATTTTAACATGAGAACTGAATATAAGGGCATTGTTTTATAGCCCTTTTTAGCTGCACATGGACATGCTAAGCCAGCCATCCATTCATCATGATATGTCACTTCGTACATGTGACATCCAATAATCATCACAGCTGGTACGGTATAAAGTACCGAAAAAATTCCAATACGAATCATTAATTTTTCTAGTTTATCGGCCTTTGAACCAGCACCGATACCACCTTGTTGTTTAATTACCGACCGAATTCGGAAGAGTGACACAAAACCGGCCATTAAGAAGGTCGTGCCAATTGCTAGGCAAATAAAGAGTGGCACTAATACAAAGTTCTTTAGATTTTCAGTTGAGGTATTGCCAACATAGCAAATACCTGCAACGGGATCTCCATCGACTCCAGGTTTCAATAAAACCAGGACAGATTGAACCGTGGGAATTAACCATGCAGCTAGAAAGTTAATTTCATTACAGTTAAAAATTAAATTTATTATGCTATTTTTTCATTTTACTTACCTAAATGAAAATATGTGCTATGTTTTGCAATTGCTTCATTACCCCATTTAAGTCCAGCAGCTAAAAACCATGTAAATGCAAGAACGACCCACCATATTGACGAACTCATGCCAAAGAAGTAAATTAATAAGAATACTAAAGTGCATGGATTTCGTCCAACTGAGGAATATTTAATGGCAGCATTAACTCCAGTTCCATCACAAGCAATATGTTCATGTCCAATGAAAATACGCATGAGATAGCCCGTTGCTACCATAAAATAGCACATACTTAAAAATACTATTGGTCTCTCAGGATATTTGAATCTCTCGGTGTCTATGAGGAATGTGGTGAGTGTCCTATTATATGAATAATGTAATTAATAATACAATCAAAATTTATGATGATGATACTTACATTAGGGTGCTTATGACGCATAGGCCTGACCATAGTGCTATCCAAAGTCCCGCGAATTCCTGTTCCTCGTGTGTGAAGAATGGGCTCTTGCATGGTAGTTTGCAATTTTTTACGTCTTGAATTGTGTTTTTTATTACGGCGACACTGTGGTTGTACCAATGATCCTTCGGTCCCAGTGGAATTAGTGGATTCCGACAAGTGCAATCGCATTCTCTTGCATTTGTTTCCACTGGGGAGCCTGCACAGTTTTTTTGGTTCTTTTTTGTGCATTTAACTTTTTTGGTTGGCCGAGTTGCTGACGATTGTGTTGTATGTGATTCATCATCATCCAAATGACTTGGTTTTTCCATACACAAATTATCAGGATTATTTGGCAACGGAAGATTATCACAATTAAATCTCTCGGGCCACTCAAAATTATATTGTTGCATAATGGGAGCACACCCATCCCGAGCACGTTCACAAACACCTCGACATGCTGGTACGGGTTTTGGATATTCTGCAATGCAAATTGGTGTGTACATTGAACACAAAAAGAACTTTAAATCTGCAGAACATTTTATTTCAACCAATGGCCAAAATTGATGTACTTCCATTCCAGCTTCATCTTGTGAATCATGTGAAAAGTCATTTGGATATGATGTTAAATTATATCCAATTCCACGACACATTGGTATTGTAATTTCTTCACATTTTAAATGTTTATCGGACAAATGGTAGGAATCACCATAATAACTATCACTACTATCTGCCCATGTCTGACTAATGACCACAATCACAAAGACCGTTACAGATAATATTCTTAAAATCATGTTTATTGCATAAAAATTCCCTATGATTATAACCTTAAAATTCTTATTCTAAACGATATCTAGGAGGTTTCAACGGTTTTTTGTATGTGTTATTTCTTTAGATGTCACAATGATTAATTGTGTACTGCTAAATTTTTTCTTGTTTTCTCGAATGGTTCTGGAAAATCTATAATGAAAGTAAATATTCAAAAAAATTAATAATAAAAAAAAAATAATGACATTTATATTTATTTATTATAATACTTTTATATTAGGTCACATTGACAAAAAATTACTAAGCAAAAACGTCGCCACAGCCTTTCTGAGACGTCCAGGACCCATAGTTTCTTCTGAAACTTTATCTTATTTTCGTTGGCCGAGGTGCTCGCGTAAAAAAAAATTAGGGTGTCCATATAAAAAAATGGGGTTGCCATACAACTTTTATTGAAAATTCAAAAAATTTCCACGAATTTTCCGGAAAATTCGGAAAAAAAATATATTTTCAGAATCCCCTCAACCTAAGCTACAACTTTGCCGAAGACACCAAAGACCTAACACGAACATGAAAAAAATTTTTTTTTTACATACACATGAATTCTCTTAACAGAATGTGAACACATCGACTTGAAATTTAGAATTGTTAAAAAAAATTCACATTTAATAAAACTAAAAAGTAAAAAATAAAAAAATATATAAAAAAATTCAAATGAAAACAAAGTTCTGACCATGATTTAGGAAGTTATTAACTTCTAAAATAAACTTTTATAAAAGGTAGGTGGCTAACTAAAAAGTGAAAAACAAGAAGCTTTCAAGTAAAATAAAGTGTTTGAGATTAAACACAAATTTGTTAAAAGTTGAATTTTGAAGGTGAATATTCTTAAAAAATTGGTTTTCTGTTAATACCCAAAATTCAACTTTTAACAAATTTGTGTTTAATCTCAAACACTTTATTTTACTTGAAAGCTTCTTGTTTTTCACTTTTTAGTTAGCCACCTACCTTTTATAAAAGTTTATTTTAGAAGTTAATAACTTCCTAAATAATGGTCAGAACTTTGTTTTCATTTGAATTTTTTTATATATTTTTTTATTTTTTACTTTTTTATCGAGGGAAATCGTATTGAGTGAAATGTTGACAAAAATCACACGCGTTTTTTCCTTTTACTAAGTGAATAAAAGAAATTTGTATTATTATGAAAGATGATTTGCAGTAATTTTGTGTCAACTAAAATCCAATTCATTTTCCTTTCAATTCAATTGTTATTATGAATTTAGATCTAAATTGGGGATTTCATTACAAAAAAAAAATAGTTTGATGAATTAAGTTCAATTTAAAACTTGTAATAAAAAACAAAAAATTTATTGTTGAACAATTTAAACAAAAAAAAAATAAATTTTAAGATACAAGAAAAATAAAAAAAAATCAATTTAATAAAGCACGTATCTTCATTTATTCTGTTTATTGTCTAAGAACTTTATGAGTTTCTGCAATTTTTATTATGGTTTAGTCTCTATATTTATTTTTTATTATAAATTACTTTTAGTTTACTTCTGTTTGTTATAAAATATCAACACATTTGATAGAAATGTGTGTGTGTAAAAACGAGAAACATGCGATACGTTTAAAATCAACATTGTTTATAATTTAAAATAATACTGTAATAACTTATTATCCCACATGTAGTAAAAAGTTGAGTTTAAAAGAAAAGTTAGTTTAAGACTATTGTTGAAAATTATGTGAAATTATAAAGTATTTTATTTTTTTTTTAATTTTTTGATGCAGTCGTAAGAATTATACGTTTTTTTGTAGACTTTCGTACAGTTTTTTGAAGAAAAATACGAAACAAAACTATGGATATTATGAAAATAATTAGGAGTTGACAAACCTAACTGATATTCCATTTCGAACCCCTTAGGGTTAATTTTTTTCTCTGTACGTGAATTTGAACGCGATTTTTTCGTCTAAAAATAATTGGGTTTCGAGGATATTGAAAACATCAAAAATATTTTTTTTAAAATTTTTTAACCGTTTTTTAAAACTAGATTCTGAAATTGAAAAACGAAGAATCTGAAATTGAAAAATTAAGGCTCTGAAATTGAAAAATCAAGGAGCTGAAATTGTAAAATCAAGGCTCTGAAATTAAAAAACCAAAGGGCTGAAATTGAAAAATTAAGGCTCTGAAATTAAAAAATCAAGGAGCTGAAATTGAAAAACCAAGGAGCTGAAATTGAAAAACGAAGAATTTGAAATTGAAAAACCAAGATTCTGAAATTGAAAAATTAAGGCTCTGAAATTGAAAAATCAAGGAGCTGAAATTGAAAAACCAAGAGTCTGAAATTGAAAAACTAAGACTCTGAAATTGAAAAACTAAGACTCTGAAATTGAAAAATAAGGGAGCTGAAATTGATAAATTAAGGCTGTGAAATTGAAAAACGAAGAATCTAAAATTGAAAAATTAAGGTCTGAAATTGAAAAACTAAGACTCTGAGGTTGAAAAATTAAGATTCTGAAATTGAAAAACCAAGGGGCTGAAATTGCAAAAATTAAGGTTCTGAAATTGAAAAATCAAGGCTCCGAAATTCAAAAACCAAGGAGCTGAAATTGAAAAACCAAGGAGCTGAAATTGAAAAATCAAGGCTCCGAAATTCAAAAACCAAGGAGCTGAAATTGAAAAATTAAGAATCTGAAATTGATAAACGAAGAATTTGAAATTGAAAAACGAAGACTCTGAAATTGAAGTTTTATTATTTACAGTTTTTGGATGATTTTTCAATATTTTTGTTTGAAAACCTATAAAGTCGTCAAAGAAAATATTGTAGCTTATATAACGAGCAACAACTTTACAGAACAAAGTGAGTCATTTATTTGAACCAAACTACCATTAAAATCTAGATTTTTAAAAATCCAAAAAATCAAAAAAAAATTTGGCTTTAAAAAATCGAATTATTTTAAAACGACAAAAAACCGCGTCCAAAATCATGCTCATAGAAAAAAATTAACCCCTTAAAAATTAAATCCAATATTATGACATTTAAATCGCTTCAGATTCTTGCATCAACTCAAAACTAAGAGAGATACAAAAAAAAAACAAATTATTCAAAAACTTGCCAATTTATAATAAAATGGCAATGCATAAAATTAAGATGACGATTCAAAATATCTTATTTCACATCATCTTGATGTTTAATAATATTAAAAAAAAGGTGTATGAATAAGAAAAAGAATGTACACATATCCAATAACTAACCAGATTCTTTTTTATTTTATTTGAAATTTATATATAAATATTTTTTTTTTTATATTCATATTATTAATATTTAGTTAACACAAAGATTTTTATCGATAAATTTAACATTGGGCGACATGTTTTTATGCAAATTAATCACCAATATAATATATTACAGTGTGTACATGATAAAATGTTAAACTGCGTGTGATTCTTGTGAGTATAATATGATACATTTTCCCCATAAAACGAAAAAAAAATAGTCATAAGCAAGTGCAAAGCACTATTTCATACCATTTTATATCAACCATAAAGTTAGGTGAATAAAGAAGTGTTACATTTGTAACAAGAAACATTAAATAAATGTATAAAATAACATTATTATGATCAAACTTACCTATTTTATACTTATTATTATTAATTTTATTGCATTTTATACCAAAATAATGGCAATCACTACATTTTTCTTCTTATTTTATGATTATTATTCACCTTCTCTCAGTTACAATAAACATTTAATTTATTATAAACGTGAATAAAAATACATATTGCACATTTTCTTAATAATAACTTTATATTAAAAAACAAATATTTATACACACTCACTTATGATTATCAATAAAATTGTTTTCTTTATATTTTCCTGTTTTATTTTATTCAATCTTTTTATTTTAATTTATTTTTATGATTAAAAATTTTTATTTCTTTATTTCATATGCATTTTAATACAAAACTTACATTTATAAATACATTAAAATGTATATGATTATAGAATATATAAACAAACTTTGGCTTCGAATTACGGTGTTTTTTTTTATTTCTTATAATTTAATGATAAAATTCAGTAAAAAAATGCAATTATTTTTAATGTTTTATTGCTCCTTATCGTTTTTATTTTTTGTTCTTCAATTAATATGAAACTTCTTGTGTAAAATTTTTGTCTAAAAATGTTTTATTTTAATTTTTTTTTTTGTAATTTTTTGTATATGCGCCAAAGACACAATATTTCTTAGAAGCAATTCATTGTTGGATACTTGATCTATTACTATTTTATATTATTATATACATATTCTAAGTATGTATGGTATCCATTTTTGTAAATTTTTTTGTGTATATATTTTGTTTGTATATGGTAGCGTTTGAATGAATGTGTTTTTTTTCTACGTTTTTTGTCTACAAGTAAAATATTCATTCACTCTGTTCCTTTAATTCAAATTTTCCTTGTTTTTCATTCACATTCAATTACTTTTCAGTGTTTCATTGCAATGTAAATTCATTGAAATTCGTTTAATTCAATTATTTCCACTTTTATTTTTCATCTATTTTTCCTTTATTATTATTATTTGTTCATATTATTTTGGTTGTAAGCAAAAGAATTTTTGCTTCTCTTTCTATCTTTCTTGTATTTTTTTTTTTTTGATATTATATCTCTATGGGTATATGCAGTTAAAAAAAAATCACTTCCAAAATATATGTGTATATGGAAAACCCGATTAGTTTATTTTAATTTTGATGATTTTTCACACAATTTATTACAAGCTCATTATTTTGACTGTAAATTTTTTAATGTTTGCACCTTGGTGTCTCGATTGGAAATGAGTTTTGCAATTTAGGCGTTCATCTTATCACTGAATTTCAATAAAAAAATATTACATTCAAAAAATGCTTGACTGTCTTCTCATGAAAACAACGAACAGTGGTGTTGTACCCAGTTGGAATGACGATATCTTTGTCACTGGGTTGCTATTATTTTTTTTAAAGTGACAGTTAAAAAAAATAGAGAACAAAATCGTTAGTATTTCCTTTGTACCTTGCAGTAAATGGAGGGAGTATTCTCTAGCTTTATTTATTTTCAAGAGGATCACGAGAACCTCTTGTCAAATTTGACATATGTCACCGCACAACTCGCCCATAATTTTTTTTTTACTGAGCTACAGTGTGCAAAACGTAATCAAAAGCGACTTTGATGGGAACAGCAAATTTTTTTTTTAAATTTTTGTTTATTTTTTCCTAGTACATTCAAATTCATTTTCAAATTTAGCAAAGTCCATAGGAAAGAATTTCACTTGACGTTTATTTTCTATAGAAACACATACGAAAACTTCAAAATTTTGTATAAGAAATTTTTAAATGTCAAAATGAATTCTGTTCTATTGACTTAGCCCGTATGTACAATTTGACAAATTCTCCTGATTCTCTTTAAAATAAACAGAGCCACTGCAAAGCTGGAAAAAAATCCAAATTGCAGAACTGTCAATTTTGACTACGGTCGAGTATCGTTCCCTTGCTGTGTACGCAAGTGAAATTTTGACCATCTCTATTTACGTACAGAATTTTTGAAGTTTCCGTATGTGCATCTATACAAAATGAGCTATCAAATTTAATCTGCTTACCCGGTTACTAGGTCAGCAGGTAAGAGTTTGACAATTCAAGATAACGTTCAAGATTTTTGACATTTCCGTAATGAGCTGTCAAATTTAATCTGTTTACCCCCTTAAAGAAACCTAACGTTCGTTTTATCATGTGAAATAACACATTATCTTCATAAATGAGTTATTTCTGAACATTAAAAATAAATGCCAATTCTGTAAAGGAACTGCTTTTAATCGATAAATTATCAAAAAACTTGTTTTTTTCATTCAAAATTACTTAACAATACAATCACGAAACTGGGTCTGAATGTCCATTTAACTTGAGCGATGGGTATGGTGAGTAAATCTAAATAAATCCTTATCACATGTTCTCACCTCAGTATCTTCTTGATTATCGTAATATATACACGTGTGTGTAGATGTATTTTTTGTACAAAAAAACGAGACAGGGTATGATAGACCCAGTTTCGTCTTCTACGTAATTTTCTAAAAGGACAATTACATTATCAAATGATGGGTTTTCGTCAAAAAAAATTTTTTTGAACAAAAATGTGGTGAAGAAACAAGTGATAATGACGAAATAATGACTGATTTTCTTACTAGACCAACAATAAGATCAATGATCAAAGATATCCTCCAAATTAAATCTGCAACTTCCACCCCTATAATTGACTTTGGAAAACGTAAACGATGTGATTTATGTCAATATAAAGACGATTGCAAAGCTAGTTATGATTGTTCAGCTTACAAAACACCAAATTGTTAAGCTCACAGAGCTTCAATTAGTGCTTATTATCAATTAACTAAAATGTAACGTATCATTTTTTGTGATAATTTCAGCTAGCTAGTGAAGCTGAGGTGAAAGTGGTATAATTAAAATATGTTTTAAAGTTTCAAGAAACATCTTTAATTATTCAGAATCAAATATTCATTTGAATTAATTGCTCAAACTTTTAATATAAAATCATCAAAATAAAAATTCGTACTCACACTTCCCAAAAATAACGGTTTTTTTATTTAAAACAGCCAAAATCGGTCTTTTTCCTTCATCTTTTGAAGTCTTGTGGTTTAGACTGATAAAAGGCATCCTAAGTTCTTATTTAATAATAAGTTGATATCACTTTTCTTTTATTTTCATTTTTTATTTTAAAATATGTGATGCGGACTTTCAGACCCAGATTCGTCCTTAACGTGACTGATTTGAGATTCGTAATTATAGTGTTAAAATACACCGTAAGAGGTTACGAACGGTAGACGGTTCAACGGTCCTACTATAAATACATAGGTTTTACAAAGATCAAGGGTGCAAAGTAGACAGAGCAAAATCATTTGTTAAAATTTTATTTACATTCTTAAATTTAAGCACATTCCGAAGAATTACATTGACCAAGATTCTTCCCACTTAATTTAAGTAACGTTTTCTCTCCAATTATAAAAACTTGTTCCAATTCATTCTTATTTCTCTCAAGTTCAGCATGAAGTTTCGTAGATTCATCTTCCAATTCATTCAATATCTTTTCTTGTTGTATAATTTCCTTTTGAATTGTTTTCATTTTCTTATACTGCATTTTATTTTTCTTCTTTTGAGTGGCAATTTTTTTAGTATTTGCTTTAACTTGCATCTCAAAATATTTTTTATTGTTTTCCGATTCCTCTTCAAGATCGCTCAACTTTTTCTTCAATTCTTCAAGATTTTGTTGACTACTAATCATTCGAGTTTTATGTTCTATAACAGAATCGATATCAAGACATTGAATAAGATTTTCTGTTTCAGCGATAATTGATTCAAGTTCCTCTTTTTTGTGATGACCTTCCAATAGCCGTGTATTCATTGCACTTCCTCGTTCCTTGAGCTCATTTAATTCTTGTTTGAATTTTTGCATATCTGACATGAGTTTTTTGATTTCCTCCTCATCCACAAGTTCATCATTGAAATACTCAATTTTTTTCAGGGCATCTCGATTACTTGCGCGAATAGCCTCAATTGTGTATTTGCGTTCATCTATTTCTTGATTCAAGGTTTTGATGTGTGATTTTGTTTCTTGAACTTGGTGCTGCAATACTGGAATTTCATTTGAATAGGATTCGATTTTTGACGCCATCTGTTTAAAGTAAAAAATTAAAATACAATTAAATTTACTTTAAAATGGATATTTAAAAAAAATTATGAATTACCATATCTTTTTGCATTTTTAGTTGTTCATTTTTGATAGTACGATCTTTGATTAATTTCATGAGGCGATCACGAGACATCAATTTTTCAGTATCATATCCCAAGACGTTCTTCTTCAGCATTTCATAGTAACAAAAGTAATTGTGAAGGACTCGTAACAAATGAAATGTCTTTTTCGATGCTGAAATTAAACATAAAAATACTTTAACACTTAAAGGCACCATTGGTTTGTCACCCAACACATGGATGGGGTCCCAGAGGCCCTCTCAATTTAATTTGCTGAAACTTTACAACGTTTAAATTTCAAAATCTTCAAAGTATTTTCTGAAACGAATGTATTCAAACCCTAAATTGGAAGGTTTGTCATTTCAGAATCAACCCTGAAATGTTTGCAAGGGTCTGAAGGACCTCACCAGTGCTGTTAAGTGTTAAATTCAATTAAATTGTAATTCAAATTAACTTTCTTACTTGGATGAACTAAATCAATGTAAAGAAAATGATGTTTTATGTCACTGACTTTATAAAGCTCATCAATGAATCTGACAAATTTAGCTTTGGCGATTCCGGCCTCCACTTTGTTCTCACTATGCATCTATTGAATTAACACTTTTAATTAGAACAAGAAATTTAATTGTAAACCAAAATAAAAATTTACCTTCAACGTATAACAATCTTTGATACCCATAGCACCCAGGAGTGATGAAAGGGCTTTT
This sequence comes from Culicoides sonorensis, assembly GCA_900002565.1. Classification (NCBI taxonomy): domain Eukaryota; kingdom Metazoa; phylum Arthropoda; class Insecta; order Diptera; family Ceratopogonidae; genus Culicoides; species Culicoides sonorensis. Next base: position 50,686 of record LN483649.1, on the reverse strand, counting down.
ATGATAAATGTCTCAGTTGGATGCATAAGATCTGACTCTTTCAATTTGTATGTGAGCAATGCATTCCAATCTGTGATCAGTTCTTCCATTGATGGTTGCATTTTAATTTTTAATCAGAAGTATTTATTTCAGTTTCAGTTGAAAAGCGGTTGTTTTTAATTTGATTTGACAGCTGTCAAAATAAAGGAAATCCAGTTACGTCACTCAAGATTTACCCTTGAAACATTTTGACTTCAATTTACAGAATTCGATCAAAAATTCATGTTTTATGAAGAAATCAAGCTTTTAATGAAAAATAAATGTAAATTAAAATTAAAATCTTAAATGGTAGAATTTTTTTGAATTTTTTTAAATACAATTCAAAGGAAAAAATAAAAGTAACATTCAAAATGTGTTCAAAGGGAAAAATTCAATTTGACATCCATCAAAATAATTGTTCAAAGGAGCTCGACCAAAACAAAAACAAATAAAAATTCAAACGAACAAATCGCAGTACACTCGAATCATTGCAACTTACCGCTGTTTTATTTTGTTGTGAGAATTCATTAAAAAAAAAATATATTAAAATAAAAAAAATAAATTAAATTACTTTAGAATAATTTTAGTTTAGAGTAAATTTATTAATTGTGATTAAATTTAGATGATAATTTTTATTATTTTAATTTAATTTCATAAATGTTCGTGCTTTTAAATTTAACATAGAAAAAAAACAAACATACAAAAGATGTTGAGTACTGTAATTTCAAGATTTGTGATGTAAGTACACGAAAAATGACCTACATCAATACAGAAATAGATTTTTTTTTCAGTTCTGTATTCTACGACAAAAAATTATGAAATTCTCATTTGAAGAGTAATGCAAAGATTTTTGATACTAATTACAATTACATATTTTTTTAGATTCGAATGTTGAGTAATTGCGTGATGATTTAATAAAATAAAAAAATTGAATATTCGATCGATTTCATTCAAGCATAAAAATAAAATTTATTGATAATAATTGAATCATCTTCATTTTTCAATATCACAAAACAAATTTGAATCAAAACAAAGAAAAATTGAAGTGCACAAAGGAGATTCAATGTTGTGTGAAGAGTAAAGTCAATGTGAATATTTAAATTCTATTCTAATTTTAGAGTTTTTGTAACATTTTATGCAAATGTTGTACATTTCTCACTTGAGGAAACAGATAATTTTCCATTGACTAAGCTCTTTTATTACAATTTCATGTCTATTTAATGTCGTCTTGCTACAATAACACAACAAAAATGATGATACCTAAACTAATCATTATAATAACATTTAATTCATATTTAAATTTTATTTCTTTATTCTGAGTAGTACTGACTCACATTGTCACAAGTGTTTAATTTTTCAATACAAGGCAGTACAAGAACAAGAATTCACACAACAAATATAAATATAAGATGAATAGCCTCTAATATGACATACGAAATGTATCTAGTTAAAAAAGTGGCTTTACATTTCAAATCATATGTTTTTTGTTGTTGTTTGAAGGAATATACGCACAATTTAATATTATTCATAATACGACTTTGTGTGATAAATCAATTACCGTAAATGGTCATAAAGTAGTTAACGCGATAAAATATTTGTGAGCTGATATCAACTTTTGTTTAAAATGAGCATGAATGTGAAGCAACCTGGTGATCTGAGAACAAAGCTAGAAAAATGTTGAACAGTTTTTGGTCTTAATCTGTTTTGCTACACTATGAATGGATATTTCGGAAATTCGCGAAGGGGATTTTCTAAAGATAAATTAAAAATTTTTACGTTTTTGAGTAAAAAATCATGTTTTCGTAAGTTTTAGGTAAAAGTGACCTGAACCAAAGTTGTAGAGAATATTTCAAGCTGCAACTTTGCTGAACTGCCCAAGTCGGTATTTTATATATTTAGAGGCTAAAAATAGCAAAATACACGATTTTGAGCTCATTAGAAAATTTGCAGCAATTTTGTCTTCAACCATATTTCCCTATGGCAATATATGAGTTCTATATTCAATGACTCTGATTTTTTATTATATGCTGACGATTTCAAATTATTTAGAATAGTGAACAATGTATCTGATGCTCTGACTTTACAACCAACGTAATCTTGATGAAATGATGCACTGTTGCAATGAAATGTCTTTGTCCTTAAACATTCCTACATAAATAATCGGCTCCGTTCTGGAAAGATGTGACTCTATGAAAGATCTTGGTGTTATCATGGATAAAAAACTTAACTTTTATGATCATGTCGATCAAATGATTGCAAGAGTTAGCAAAATGAATGGCAGTTCGATGATTCATATGTATCAAGATCACTCTGATTTGCACTTGTACGATCAATTCTGGAGTATGGAAGTGTCACTTTGGAATCCCTTAACTGCCCTTAAAATAAACCAAATCGAATCTATTCAGAAACGTTTCTTGAGATTTGCTCTTAGAGGTCTGGGATTGAATGATTCTGTAAAGCTCTCCTCGTATGAACACCGTCTAATGCTACTTGATATGAACACTTTATGTGATAGACTTTTTCTTGTCACGTGAATTTTTGAATTGAAATCCATATCAAAAATTTGCAAAATAGTATTAACACATAATTAATTACATCATCACACATATAATTTTTAAATTAATTTAAATAAATTAATCACCTCCTCCACGCCTTCTCCTTCTTCTTATAATTTTCGCTACTATTTAAGATTATATTGTTAAGTAATTGACCTGTCTTGAGTACACTTTGACTTGTCTTGAGTTAAAAAAAAAATCATAATAATTTTTTCCTTAAAATATTATTGAAAAAATACAACATCTTACAATTTCATATGCAAACATGCATCAATTCTTCTTGAACTTGGACTTGACACCCTTGAATTGTACAAACTTGTAAATCCGACACATTTATAATCACATAAAAAATGTATTGTATACAATTCTGCAGTTAAAATCATGTGAATTACCGCATTTTTGAAGGTTTTCATATGAAAACTTGAATTGCATTGATTTATTTTTTTTGTCGGGTGTTGTACAATTTAAAAGTAAAACCGTCCAAAATATTTCAATTTAATTCATTTACAATTCATTTTTATTCACATCTGCTTAAAGCATATTAAACTAATAGCTAATTTAATTACGTTTAATGATAGACGTATTGCTGCAAATTCATGATAATTATAATTTTTTTTATATAAGAAATGAAATATCATTTAATCAATTCTCTGTATTTTGAATTAAAATAATTCATTTAATGATTAAATTACACATGGATAACATATGAGAATTATTGTGTGTTTTGTATATAATTTTAATGAATATACGGAAAAACAAATTATTTAAACTATTTTTAAACATAGAAATAAAACGTGTTGTAACACAATAATAATAATAATAATATAAAACAAATGTTTTGTATACCTCACTCACAATACAGTTAGGAAATCATCGTACCTTTGTTTCATCTCACAACAAATTTTCGATTTAAACTCACACACACATACAAATGAATATTCTCAAATTAGTCATATACATTGAGAAAATCAATGAGGAAAAACAGTTTTTCACATTACACAGCGGTCGTTTACTCATCTTATGTCGGAGATTAGATATAAAATTCATTTATATGTGACTTTAGTGTAAATTGAAATGTGTAATCGACCTCATTCAAATCGGTCACGTATGAATTTTAATATAATTGATCGAAAGTGATCATGACTGAATCGAATTTGAAATATTCAGGAAAAGTGAAGTTTTAATTGAAATTTATTTTGAAATGAGAGAAATTCGATAAAAAATTTGTTAATACTTGTTATGGAAAATTCCTTTTAAAGTAAAAAATTTAATGATTGTAAAGTGTGTGTGTATCAAAAAATCAATCTCTGTTTATTGTTTTTAATTGTATTGGCAAATAGTGACCGTAGTATTACATAAATTTTGTAGTGCATAGGCGACAAAGAAAATTTTAATAATTTTTGATAAGTTTAATTGAATTCTGATTTCTGTAATGAAATAATCTTAGACGCCAAATCAAAAATTTTAAGTGCATTTTGGAAGAATCCCCAATTTTCCAAAAATGGCCGATTTCAAAAAATTTAATTTTTTTTTAAAATGACGGATTTTTTAACACGGCAGTAAGCTGACTTAATAAATAATTCAAAAATGACCCAAATCAGGCGGCTATTAAGCTTGCACTCAGGGCATTAGTCGGGCCCATTGTACATACTCGTTATCATCATCCGAGGGACTTAACTTTTATCCTCTCATTCCAAGCAGTCGCCACAGTTGTCTAGCCTTTAACTCAAATTGAGTAACCGTAGAACGGGGAATTTGAGATTGAAAAGTTAATAGCCGGATCGAGAATCGAACTGCCAACCGTTAGATTGACAGTCCAACACGCCAGCCACTGCATCCTACAATCCCCTAAATGACCCATAAAAGTATCCAAAAAAATATCTTACTCATTTCACAATTACTCAGTGTAAAAAATAAACATAAACTTTTTCCTGAGTTCATCATATTCCATAATAAACTTTAATGATGAAATATAAAATGAAACTCTAATTTTATTTATAAACATTGTAAAATGAAACGTTACTCAAGAAAATATCTGGAGCAAATCACACATCATCGTTTAACATCTATGTGGATTTTAAATTTATTATTCACTTCCTTTTTATTTATTTATTATAAAAATATCACTTTTCTTAAAAAAAAAATTTTTTTTTCTTATTCTTAATTAATATTTATGTGATATGTCTTTTAAACATTTCAAATAATATCAAATGAACAATTGTTGACACAGCAATTGCACAGTAATTTAACATGTTGATTATCACCTTTTTTTTCGATCAAAAACTGTTGAAATGAATCAGTTCAATGACTTTGTCAGTAAAACCACGATAAATTTTCTATTTACAACTACTTTGTTGAAAAAAAATTTATAATTGTTGTCTCTCTAACCTTAACCTTGCGTGTACCGGTACCGGTAACGCGAATTTTAGTGTGTGATTTTTTTTTTTTGAAGTAAGAAAATAATGCAAAATGTAATTTAAAGTTACTGAGAGACTCAATTCAGACAGAAGATCATTGTCGTCGTTGTATTCAAATTAATTTTAATTCCCTCAATTAATATATTTATTTATTTAATGTATAGGAGTCGGTACAATACAGCCTAGTGGTGTTAATACTTTGATACTTTTGATTGTTGGTGTGGGATGAAATTCGTGTAAATTGTGAATAATTTTTTTTTTGTACAAATGATTCTTGATACATTCAAAGAAAAAATTTGTGCAATTGGATTAGTTAACATGAAATTGCTACATTTAAATTTCTGTCCTGATTAATCTCAAGTAAGAGAAATCATTGATACTCAATTCCATTTTTAGTGGAGTGATAATTTATTTGTTTATTTTTTTTTAAAATGACGTTTTTTAATACATTTCTGTGAAATATAATGTTAAAAAAAAAATATACTCATGATTTATAATTTTGCACATTTCAATATCGCACGCATTATAAAAAATATGGTCATGTTTAAGCTTGTTATTAGGTGTCTCTTACATAAAGAGAGAAATTATTTTAAAATGTAAATTTAACTGAAATTGAAATCCAAAGTCGATAGAAATTCAATCCGAATAAGTTTTTGTTGTAATCCATCAAAATAAATGAAATTTCCCGCTGGGCAAGAATTTAATGGAAAAACGTATCATTTTTTGACTATATTTTATCTATATATTAATCAGTAATCTTTCGATCCTAAAAAAAGCTCCACATAAGTAAGGTGACAATCAGTATATTCAGTTCAAATAGCGGTTTAGGTTGTTTCACATGGGAGGGGTTGATTAAGCCCTGGTTGCCCGAGGTTGAATTTAAATCAGCAGTGAATTAGTCTGTGTCAAAATATATACTTACTCAACAAAGAGTGAGGGTCTTTGGGGAGTTTTAAAGGCTTTAAAAGCTATTCATTGTTTGTACTCCTCAAAATATTGAGCATTCGCCTCTCAAAACGTCTTGTAACGTGGGATTGTAAAAACTCAACCCCCAAATTAAATTAATGAATTAAAAATATAGCATTTATATAGCGTTAGACCATAAACCAAAATGTGGTCCTGGTATGCGAGCTATATGGCAATATTTTCACTATATTTTTATAGCAACTCGTTGTCCAGCGGGTTTAGGTCTGAAATTGAACAAATTTAAACATTTTTAAGACGAACAATGAAATAAAAGTACTTTTCGTGTGGGTGGTGGACGGCATGTGTTCTTTTTTGTTTATTAATGAAATTTTATTCATATAATTTTTTTAAATTAAATTATTTTGACTGGATCATGTGGCTTAAATTGAAGTAGACAGACTGGGTCCAATCCATTATTTTTTTTTCAAAGAACTAGTAATTCTGTATTTAACATACATGCTACAAATAGTTTTAGAAAAAAGTTATGGCGACTAAATACCTCAACACAACTCACAGTCTCTGCTTTTGACATGATTCGGTAGTCATGACATCGAATTATTTTGTTTATTGTTTATAAACAGTGTTTGATCACAAATTAAAATCAGTACCCATAATTCCTAAGTCACAATTTAACCGTCAAGCTATTGTAATTCCCTTGATTATCGACTTTATTAAAATTTTACGATTAAAACTGGAAATATACAACAAAAGTGCATCAAAGTTGAAATTAAAAAAAATCATTCACCTTACTTTAACCCATTTTCTTCATTCACTTTGATTTTATGAATGAAAATTTTTTATATAATCACGTACGATTTTTTTTTTATTTTATTGTTTCTTTATCAAATACTACGATCCACCTATATTTTAATATGTAATATGGCACGCATTCATTAACCGTGACCATCATTGCCATGTCTCTTTTACGAGAACATGTTCCGTTGTACGCTTAATTTCAAGTAAATTTTGAAACAGTGACTGATTGTCAGAGTTCGAACAGGTTGAAAGTTAACAATAAATTTATTTAAATTAAAAATGATAAAAAATTAAATATTTACATAGTGAAAATGGAATCAAATTTCTATATTTGAATTCATCAATATGTAATGTGTTTTGTAATGGAATACTCAAAACACGCAATATTTGTAATTATTGATGTAATGTAATGTAATTTGTTATGAAATGATTTTTGTGTGTTTTTTTTTTTAAATAAACTACGATAAAAACATCAAAATCGTTAAATTTAAACTAATAACTAAAAATCAATAATTTAATTTTCAAATGAGTTTTAGAGACTTGAAGTGACAATATTTGAGTTGAATATCAATTAATTTTCTGAAAAAGGAATACATATTTCAATTATGATGTAAAATCAGCGTATGCATACATTTTATTAATTTTATATTCCTTTAGTTCAATAAACTCTGACTATTTACAACGACATGTAAAAACAAAAATATCTTTTCTCTAATAAAACAATAAACCTTTTATTAAACGAATCGTATTAAAAACAAACCGGCTAATTCGCTTTTATATTAATCCAAATACTTTGGGTACTGTGAATATTTTATAAATAAATAAATAAATAGTAAAATCACATTAAACTATGTTAGGAAAAAAAAATTGAAACTTGTGCCAGAATGCGATTTTTTGAGAAAAAAATGTATTTACATTGAATAGGGTCGAGTTACCGTCTGTCGCTACTTTAAGAACACCTTTCGTTCATTTTATTATGTGTAATTTCCTTAGCCTAACTCATTGTCTATACAGAGATTTACCGGTAAAAAGAGCAATAAAGTGCAATGAAGAGTACAAAAGATTAAGGATTAGGAGCAATAAAGTTCATAAAAGAGTTAAAAAAATGAAATAAGTGCTTAAAAGAGCAATAAAGATCAAAAAAGTGTAACATGAAGTGCAAGAAAAATCAATCAGGCGTCAAAAAGGACATAAAAGTGTAAAAAAAGCAAAGAAGAGCATTCAGGCGCAATTTACAGGTGCAAAAAAGAGCTGTAAAGCGCAAAGATCACCTAAAAGAATTTAAATCACTCAAACTGTTTTACATTAAAAATAGAGGTCAATTCTGTTAGAAAATTTTCTTTAATCGTTAAATTTTTAAAAAAAATTTGGTTATTTTAGTCAAAATTACTTAAAATACACGATAGAGGGATACGAACGGTAAACGGTTCCACGACCCTATTTAGGTAAAAAAAATAGTATATGATGAAAATATTCTCTTAAAAACTCAAATTTTTTTATTAAATTCAAAATAATGTATGTGGTCATCTGATTCAAAGTATGTATGATTATGTTGCGAAATGTGGAAAAAGTACATTTTTAGAATCACAATTCATATGTTAAGACTTTCATTAAAAGTACCCTAATATTATTATTTTAAGATAGAAGAATTTGCAGAGCTATAAATTTTTAATTTCAGTCCATATGAAAAATGTTACATGTACAAGAGAAAAACGATTGTCTGTTATTTTTTTCATTTCAATGTTTGGTAATACACACAGTAAATGAGTGATTCCTAAAAAAAATTATAAAAAAATAAACAAAAAAAAATGAAAATTAATAAAATATAAATAAAAAGAGTACAATAAGTGTATAATATAATTGAGAATCGTAATTTTTCTCTATACAAATGAAAGAAAGACACAATTGAGACATTAGTTGGATGAAAAATGTACCGAAGTAGTAGTGACTATAGATTTGTCATAAGACCAGGACGTAGACGCGGCAGTATAAATGAATTAATAGAAAAATATAATGTGCTAAGTGAATCAAGTCCATCACAAAGTGCTAATAACTTATTTAACTACAACAATTATAATTGTTATCAAGAAGAACCGGAAAGTTTTTATAGAAGCACAAGTAAAATGTATCGCCAACAGCACAAATTTCAAAATAAAACTAATGATTATGATAGAAATGAAATTGATGAATATAATCAAGATGAAGTGATTTCGTCATCAACGCAATTAGAAGATCCAAATACTGTGTTAAGTCGATTAGCTGGCATAGTACTTCCATTTTGGCTCATATTGAAGCCAGTACTTACAACTGTAACAGTTGCTCCATTGCCATTATTTTTTTCATTAACTGGAACCGGAATCTTTGCATTACTCCTCATTTTTATTCTACCTCGTACATTTAGTGAAATTTTACTTTATCCTGGTTTTAGATTAGTTTTTGGTACCCTTTATCCCGCCTATGCATCATATAAGGCTGTTAGAACAAAAAATGTTAAGGAATATGTAAGTAAATTTTACAATTTTAATGTAAAAATAGAATTAAAATAAAAAACGATGTAATTTTAAAGGTAAAATGGATGATGTATTGGATCGTTTTTGCATTCTTTACATGCATCGAAACATTCACAGACATATTTTTGTCATGGTTTCCCTTTTATTACGAAATAAAAGTCATCCTCGTTATTTGGCTGTTATCACCAGCGACAAAAGGAAGCTCAACTCTATACAGGAAATTCGTGCATCCGATGTTGACGAAGCGAGAACAGGTATGTTGCCATTAAATATGTAAAATTTTTATTTTTCTAATCCTTTTATAAAATTAAAAAGGAAATCGATGAATATATCAATCAAGCTAAGGAAAAAGGTTACACCGCGGTCCTTCAACTTGGATCTAAAGGTATCAACTATGCTACGACAGTTGTAATGCAAACTGCAATCAAAGTAAGTAATTTAATTAAATTAATCGAATTCTGCATGATTTTGGCTTGCAATATAATTTGTGTGCTTTAACCAAAAATTTTTAATTTTCCTTTAACATTTCTTTACTTTGACCTGTTTTAAATTAATATAAAAAAATAAAACACATTTCTAGGCATTTCAAAAAGGTCAATTAGACCTGGCACTTATGGCGCCCGCTCAATCATTACCCAATGGCATGAATCATGTAGGTAGACATCGTGATAATGATGATGCCACAGACGCACCATATCACACAACAACACATTTAACAATGCAACGATCTTTTTCTATGGATTCGGCTTTAAATAATCCCGAAAATGCACAAATTCACATTAACGGTTATGATAGTATTATTTATGAGGTTGAGTCTGAGTCAGAAGAACAGGAATTTTTACGGGGTGACAGTGAAAGTGAAATGACAAGTGCTGCAAGAGCTAGAATTGTTCCAAAAAGGAAAACTCAAGCAGTGACTAAACGGGGACGGGGAAGACCGGCCGGACCAAGAGCTCGACGAAATGTTCGGGAAAGTTCGATGGAAGTCGATATTGAAAGTGAAATTTAAGTTAAAAAGACATATCTCAGAACAAAAATTAACGGGTATTTACCGAATAAGCAGAAAAAAGAATATCACAATTTACATTCAAACGCACTTGTTCAATTACACCGATGTGTTAGGACTCGATTTTAGAATTTATGATTATTTTAAGTGATTTTATGTACGATTTTGTTAGAAATTTCATGTATCTCAATTTTTTTATGTGACATTAATATTATATTTTTTAAGCACATTTATTTTTAATAACGAATAAATTTCAAGACAAAAAAAATGTAAAATAAAAAAATTTATTTAAATAAAAAACACCTAAGAGAAAGTCACTAGTGATGTCATCTCATGTCATAGGCAAGCATGGTTTGTTCTCTTCCTATTTTTTTATTTTAATTTAACTTCACAACTTTAGAAGACACTAGAGCTTTTGCAACTAATTAACTGCATTTTTATGTTAACTTTTTCTGTTTCGACAAAGGTAAGTGATTTTCATACAAAAATGTTGTATGAAACTTATTCCATTCTTTTTCTCCTCCAGGGTGGTGGTGGCTTAGTTCAATCCATTCGCAAAAGTTACAGTCTAAGTGATTTATCGGAACCAGAACAACCACGAAGCAAAGATGACATTGATGCAACTGTGAGAATGTCTGCACAACAACAACAAAGAATGTTGCGATCTCAGACTAGGAATAATCCAATGCGAGCAAGGCCTAATGTTGAAATGTCATTTCCTGAATTGGATCTGCAAATGAAACATCAGGTTAACGATCAAAATGTTGATTATGAGTAAGTTAAAAATTTAAATTCATTTCAACATTTTAATAAAATATCGTTTTAAATTTAAGTTACATTAGATCAACTGACAATATAAGCTCCGGATATTCAAGTGCTGAGCCAGGACTTAGCCGTGCAGGATCAATCACTAGCACAGCTAAACCGAGATTGCGTTCCAAAAATCGATCAGAGGTAATAATTGAATAAATTAAGGACTGATTCTAAACTCTACTGATTTTTATGATTTCAAAATTATTTTCTGTTATTTTCTATTCTCGCATTATTTGCATTACTGTTATCTTTATAAATATTAACATAACACAAGGAATCTGAGGGGTATCCAAATGAAATTGAGTCTTACCTAATTAATGAAGATCGACATCCTAGAAATCGAGAAAATGAAAGAACTTTACCTAGCAATTTGACACCACAAGACATGGAAAAGTATGTCATGTTCTTGCAATGGTTGGAAAATAATAAAAAAATTGAAAGCAATGAAAAGTTAGAAGATTCTCTTACAAAAGCTGAGATACAGTTAAAGAAAGATGAAAATTCTGCCGAGAATCGTGAGCAGTTAAAAAAAATTGAAAATGAAAAGAAAGATGACATTAATAACGACAGAAATGTTGAAATTGAGCTAAAAGTACCTCAATCCCAATATCGGCGCTCCGTGTCTCCAATTGAACAACGCCTTGACACAGTTGAACAAGAATTAAAATCGTTTACTTTAGAAAAAACACCTGAAAATGATGATGAATTTCAAGATGTCATTGATGATGATGATGATGACGATGAAGGTGACCTTTCGATAACAGAAATGTCTGAACCGACAGCGTCAACTGTAATTGAAAATCCTGATTGGACAGCACAGATGTTGGAAAAAATCGAAAATTTAGCAGACAGTTTGACAAAAACTTCACATGAAGATACTGAGATTGCTTCTTTAGTGACAGTTGAACCAAAATTGGATGAGAAAATGCATTCAATTGATACAAAAAACGAAGATTTACCAAATGAAATTCAAATCGGTCAAAAAATATTTCGTTTGGAGGATAAAAAAGAAGAAGACGACGAAATTCCATCCGATAATCCTGGAAGTGATGAGGAAATTGTACTTGAATCAAAATTAATCATTTCAAATTCTCATGTTGAATTGACCACCCTCAAAACTTCCTCATCTCGAGAATCATTGAATAAAATTGGTTCACGTCGCTCAAGTCTAAGTAATTCAACTACAAATTTAAATATGGATCTAACTGTATCAAATCAAAAGTTAGCAAAATCTAATTCATTGACAAACATTTCAAGTAACGAACAAAAACCTGCAAATGAGCAACCTGAGCGAATAATTTCTCATCATACGAAGGGTAAAGCCCCAGTACCACCTGTGATGCCAAAACCGTCACCATCGAATTTTGATGCAGCAAAACCACCATTGCCAATAAAACCGAATCCCAATTCAGATAGAAGTGTCAAAGAGAAAAAACGCAAATCTGGTGGTTTATTTTCATCATTTACAGGAATCTTCAAATCCGATCATAACAAAGACAATGAAATGCATGATGAAAATCCGAAAGAAACGAGAATTTAAACTGCCTTTTTGGTAAATAGAACATTGAATGACCTTAAAAAAATGCATAAAATGAATAACAGATTCTATGATTAACCATTTGTTACATCTAATGCTCGATAATGCTATTTCTTATCATCATGATCATTCACAATTTCATTGAACGTTAATGAGGATTTTTTTTTTAATTTTAATGAAATTCTTTAAATTAATTTAAATTTAAAGTAATGTAATTTTCTTTCAAGCAGATTGCTGTCACTGCCTAAAACTCTTTACAATGCTTCATATCGCTGATCGCAAAATTCATCTTCATTTAATTTCAAGTTCAAGTTCTTTAAAAAGTTATTTTAAGGTGTGTTAAAGTGAAATAATAAAAGTTTTGTGAGTGTGATAACATTTTAGTAGTACCATGAGTCGAATAAGAGCTTAATCACGTTTTGTATGAAATCCCTACTAATATTTGATTAAAATGAACCTTTTTGCTTGTTTCCTTTGATTTTATCCTTTGTTTTTTTATGATTTTGATTTTTCTTTTAACTTTAAATAAAAAATTTGAATATACATCACTAAATTTTTTTTTTCATATTTCCAGGAACGAACGATGTCTTCAAGCTATTCATCGCTTCCACGAACGAGAAAATCCGACAAAGCCAATAAGACCACACGATCATCCTCCAGAAGTGACAGATCAATGTGAATCGAAAACAAATTTTGAATTAAAATGTCCAAATAATAATATCGCATTTAGATTTTAAGTTTTGAGTCCCATTAGAGATGTTTTTTCCCACTGTGCGAGTCAATTGGTCTCCTTGTGTTGATTGAAAGATGTTATTGTGATCCTTTTTCTATAGTTCTAAATTTTTTTTTTAATTAAAACAGTTTCAATTTGTACTTCTTAGTTAAAAAAAAATTGTTAGACAAATCAATAGAACAATATAAAAAAAAAATATATTTAAATTTGCATGCATATCTATGATAAAACAAAAAAAGAAGACCGTGTTGAAATTTCCTACGAATTTTAGGAAATTTCTGAGAATTTTTAAGGCGAAGCTTTATATAAATTTCCTTTAAAATTTTCCTTTTCCTCAGATTGTACCTAGTTTTTTGTTTTCCACAATTTTTTTCGTTGAAATTAATTTACATCGATACGATGAATTTTTCATGGATATTTGAGCGTAAATGGAAAATCGTGCAATACGAACTATGGAGTGAAAAACACCCTTTCTTTAGGTTATATCTAAATATCGAAAAATGTTTCCAGGTTTTATTATTATCTTGTGATGAATTCTTTGCAATGACTTCAACGAAAAAATAGTGCAAATCAAAAAACTAAATACAACTTAAGGAAAAGCGGAAACTTATATAAAGCGTCGCCTTAAAATTTGTAGAAATTTCCTCTAATTCACAGGAAATTTCAATACGGTAAAAAAAAAGCAGAAAAAATGTAGTTAGGTAGGAAAAGTATAAAAAAAACAAACCCTAGCTTTATCATCCTTACAATGTTTGTGTAAGTACTTCTAAAAGCATTTTCGCTTTAAATTAAAAATTAAATTAACAAATTTTAAATCATAATTGAAACAAATGAGAAGATAAGAATGTTATATGAAACTAAAAGAATTGTATTGTTGTGAATGAAACAAGGTTTAAATAAATATAAAATTGATATTGAATTGATTGTTCAAATGTGTGTTTTCTTCTATACATTACCATCACACCATCGATCAAAGGGATTGTAAACACTTAAATAAAATATTTAAAACGTGATCTTGAACGATGTAAACGAGAGCATTTTTATGCAAAGAATGCGAGAAGTCTTCAAATTTACGTTTTATCGTTATTTAAGTTAAAATATCAATCACTTTTAAATGATCAAAGGCATTTTTTCAATGATTGGCGAAATTTTTAATGTTGAGTGACATTTTTTCACTGATCAGTGATCTTTTCTCAATGATTATCAACACTTTTTTAATGATTGGGAAAATTTTTAAGAACGTTGTGATTCAGACGTTAGTTGCATTTTTCACAAAAATTCAAGCATGTCTTGGAATCGTTGTAGCTTCTTGGCACTCCACTCCAGCCAAGTAATTTTTGAATGAGGAAAAAGTACAAATTCACAGCTTTGTTTTGGTCCTAATTGGGCTGGAATGCGACAAAATTTGATATTGTAACAGAATTTTTTAAGAACGTTTTGATTCGAATGTTAGTTGCACTTTTCACAAAAATTCAAGCATGTCTTGGAATCGTTGTAGCTTCTTGGCACTCCACTCCAGCCAAGTAATTTTTGAATGAGGAAAAAGTACAAATTCACAGCTTTTTTTTGGTCCCAATTGGACTGGAATGCGACAAAATTTGATATTGTAACAGAATTTTATAAGAACGTTGTGATTCAGATGTTTGTTGCACTTTTCATAAAAATTCAAGCATATCTTGGAATCGTTGTATGCGACTAAATTTGATATTGTAATAAAATTTTTTAAGAACGTTGTGATTCAGATGTTAGTTGCACTTTTCACAAAAATACCTTCTTGATGAGCGACATTGACACAGACAGACGGACGGCTGAACAGTCCACTAAATGCATTAAAAATAAAATACAAATCAATTTTGGATTTTTTATATCATAAATGCAACTTTATTTCCATTCATGAGAAAATTTTTTATTTAGTATTAATTATGTATCATGTTTATAGGTAATTTTTGTTTTTAATTTTTTTTTATATAATATTATAATAATAGTAGTAATAATTATTATTTTATATAAAGCGAGCAAATACATCTACAATATATTCAAACTATTTTTATTTTTTTTTTATTTCATCATTTAATAATAATAATATAAATCGATTAGTTATGTTGCTGGGAAAATTTTTTAATATTAAACATCATAATATTATAGTTTGATTATAAGTTTTAATGTTATTTGAGAAAACTGAATTTGAGTGGTTACAATGGCAATTAATTTTTATCAAGTTTATCATATAGTTTGGTGTATTTAATGCATTTAATGATGCTTTAATTTTGATTCTAATAGTCTGGTTTAATTATTAATTTATTTTTTTTGGATACATGTTTATTTGATTAAAATATATATTTTTTATTATTTGAATAGACGGCAATACAGCATATTTTTAATTTTTTTATATAAATTTGTTGCAAATTAAATGGAAGAACTAAAAAAATACAACTTATAATTTGGAAGCAAAATGTCTTACTGTAAATTATAATAATCACAATTTTATATGTTTAAATTAAATTTAAAATTATAATAATCGTATATAATAATGTATAATAATAAAATGTAAATAATGAAATTACATGTAAAATGCCTTAACTTAATATAAAAAATATTGGTACAATTTAAATGTAAGTTATTTATATTTAGAATAAATCAATTCATAGACAATTAAAAGCATAATAATATTTAATTATCATAAGAAAATGCAAGTATTATGACAGTGAAAATTCATTAAAATAATTCATACATCGCTTAATTAATTTTAATTATAATAATTGAAAAAAAATATTATTTTACAAGAAACAAAATTTATTACATGTAAAATATGAGTATTCATTATTTTGAATCTTACTTTAATTTTTTTTATTATTATATGATGTAATTGTAAGTTTATAGAATATTTTTTTTTGGTGTGCATTGAAGAAAAATATTTGTTTTTGCATTGAAGATTAAATGATTTGATTAAGATGAATGAAATTTTTTGGGTTAATTTACATTTTTTTGATTCAGTATTATTTTAAATTTCCATTTGAGGATTACATTTAAAGTATAGCTTGGATAGTATTCGTGTATGGCTGTTTTACACAAATAAATTGTAAGAATAAAAAAAAGTAGAGATGAAATTAAAAATGATAGGAAAATGGAAGCGTGTTCAATTCAATCTAAAAACTAATTATTAATTTTTTGTTTGATATGAAAAAAGGAGCAATTTCAGTGTGTTTTATTATTTTTTTTCTCAGTCTAATGAAATATCTTTGGCTTTCGATTGTTTCTTTCGTGTTTGTCTTGTATCAAAAAATATTACTTTTATTTTTATTATCATTTATATTCAACATTGAATTTTTTTTTTTTATATTGAGTGAGAGCACCAACAAATTTAATGCAAAAAAAGTTGAGCAATCCTTTTGAGATTTTTTATTATTTTTTGATTATTTTATTATTTTTAAATGAGAGAATCATTTCATTGGTCGACACATCGGAAGAAACTTGAATATTTAGTTTTTATTTCTTTTTTTAGTAAAATGGTGAAGCTTAAAATATTACAAATGGAAGCTAACTAATTGAAGTACTCAAGTTGCAAATCAAAATATTTTTTTAGTATTATTATTACTATTTAATAGTATTTTTTTATACCGGTGTGAAGATTGCGCCAGTGCAAATTTTTTTTTCGAAAATCGATTTTCGAAAATTCGAAATTAGTTCTTTTAAATTAAAATATAGTGCTGAGCCACTTTGCTTTTAATAAAAAGTCGTCACACACACACTTTAAGCTACTAGACAACTCGACCTTTGTACCGTTTTAGTTAAATACTCAACTTTTACGATGTTATGTATGGACAGGCCCATTGCAAATCATTTTGCCTCGAAGCTTACAGTGTTTGTGAAAACTGTTCTTTCGAAGCAAATTGGCTTTGATGCACCACCAGAAGGCTACAATGCATGAATGATCGATTTTGCATCGTATTTGTACAATTAGTCAGTATTTTCGATGTTATGAATGAATAAGACCATTAAAAACAATATTGTGAAGTAGCTTAAAGAGGGTGTGACAACTTTTCTTTGGAAGCAGAGTGGCTTTGAAGTATAATTTAGATGAAAAAAACACTTCCCTGAAGTTAGCAAGGATCTTAAAATGATAGTGGGCTAGTCTCCCTCCTTCGATCTTTTGCTGAAATCTAATGATGTAGCAACTTAGCTTTAATCTTCTTGCAGGTGGTATTTTTTGGGTCTTTTTGATATCTGCTTGCTGACTTTTCAGAACCTGAGAAACAGGGTTATACAAATATAGTCCTTTTTAAAGTCCTTACTCATCCTTGCTGGCCCCTCCAGAAGGTCAGAGGAGCGGGCAGACCTACACATTATACCCCTTCCTCCTCCTTATCGTATAAAAGTCAGTTTTCAGCTCCTTGCTAACTTCATGCAATTGAAAAAAAACTAGTTTCGAATTTTCGAAAATCGATATTCGAAAAAAAAATTTGCACCGGTGCAATCTTCACAGAAGCCGTGTGTATGTTTTTCATTTAAAAAAATTAAATTAATTACATTTTCTCTACAATTTTCATAACACTCTAATAAATTATTTATTTCTCCTTTTTACTTCAAAAAAGCAACAATAAGCTAGGACTCAAATTATCATTTCTTTACTTTTACTTTTATTTTTTATTTAATCATATAGTTTACTGTTTATTTTTAATTTTATTTTATTTTAACCACTACATCAATATTGTTTTTTATTAACGAGTAACTTTTACGGTAATTTTCCATTCACATATTATTTCCTACGAATTTTTATGGTTTTTCGCAAACAGAATATTAAATTTTCCAAACACTATCCAATTTTTGTATAAACATGCCACCTTTTTTAAAATGATAACTTTGATTTTTTTTGTTATTTGTATATTTTTTTTAAGCTATAATAAATGTTTTAATTTAATTTCATTTTTTTTTTAATAATTTTGAATATTATTACATTTTGTTTACAATGAACATCAATATTTTTTTAATGTTTTATGATTTTTTGTTTTATAAACTTTTAAATTGATTACTTTTATTTATGTGTATATTATGATTTTAATATTGAAAAAGTATATTTATTATTATTATATTTTAGTTATAACATTGCATATTAATTGTTATTATTATTATTCTACTTGAAATTAACCTTCATCAGAATATTTGAATTTATTTGAATGTTGCTTTCATACAAATAAACATTGAAAAAAAAATTTTTTGAATCGTTTTCCTAATCTAACTTAGCCAAAAATGTGTAAATGATGATAAATGTAAATCTTCGTCAGTCAAAGTTAAAGACAACTAGTGTTTATTTAATTGTAAAATAAAAATCACAGCAATTAAATGATATTCAACTTAAACTTAAATGAAATTATTAAATTTTAATAACCTGCACTCACACAATTTTTTTGTTACTTGTGCGTTCAATCACTTATAAAATGAATTATTTTCAAAGATCCAATTGTCCCTTTTTTATTTTCTCGTGATATTTATAAAAAATTAATATAATAAAAGTAAATTTAAAAATGGTAATAAAAATTTTGTATCCTGGGCATGTTTGACTAGTATTAAGTTAATATGATCTTTAATTTCCAGCATTAATGTATAAATCATACTAAAGATTTTTTTTTTGTGATGTAAGTCAATGAGTGTAATATGATAAAAAAAAAATTGGCGCCCACTACAAATGCACAACCATTATAATTATTATAATTATGTGGCTTTTCATTCTAAAGTGACTGCAAATCACAAGTGTCTGTATTCACAATATGAATACACAAGGCTATGGTTCATCACAAAATATGAAACTTTTGTTCTACAAAAAATTTTTGTAACTGCCCTTAGAACCGAATAACAAGGGTTTCAATTTTTTTCTATCCTTTAATTTTAAAATGCAAAAATGACAAGGTTTTATATGAAATAAGTATGATGTTTGTTCTTGAAAGTTGTAGATAATAGTTTGGAGAAAAAAGTTATTTATATACCATTTTACTTGTTTTCATACAAAAAAATTGGGTTTTCGTCAAAAAAAACATCGAAAACATACAATTTTCTTCGAAAACCAATCATTTACGTGATCAGTTTTTCAACAAATAGTTTTTTTGACGAAAAATCAATTTTTTTGTAAGAAAACATGTAAAATGGTAAATAAAAACTTTTTTCACCAAACCATTTCCTACAACTTTCACGAACAAACATCATACTTTTTTCATACAAAACCATGTCATTTTTGCATTTTTTTAATTTCAAGGATAGAAAAAAATTGAAAGCCTTGTTTTTCATTTTTTAGGGCACATAAAAAATTTTTCATTGAACGTAATTTTCATATTTTTTTATGGATCATAAGCCTGTGCACTCTGATTGACCATACAGACAATTGTGATTCGCATTCACTTTAGAATGAAAAGCCACTCATATAAAAAAGTTTGTTTACAGTGTTAAAATTGTTACGCGCCCTAAAATTTTTTGTGATACAGATCTTGCTTTAATTTAAATTTAAATTTTGATTTTTTTTTGTCTCTCCAAAACATTTTCTGTTCAAGTCTTGTAATCTTTGTTAGAATTCAAATTTATTTTTATTTGGTGTTTTTACTTCTAGTACTACATTTAAATAGTTATATCTCTATATTTGGAGTGCTAAAAGCGTGTGATGTTAAATGCAAAATTTAAGGGGCTTTCTACTGATGTGAGAACAATTGGATCATGTTTTACATGTTTTTTAGAGAAAATTACAAAAAAAAGTCTATATGCAACATTACTTTAAAACTAATTTCACTTATCATATTTATAAAATGTTCATTTTAAATATTCATATTAAAAAAATTTATACAATTTATATTTTTATTTTTAACACAATTGCAGGTGGTGGTAAGAAACATGTTTTTTTTTGAAATGTTGTCATATAATATGCAATTGCAAGTACACGCACACATTTTTCGTTTTTTTTTACTCTCTAATTTCAATGAAAATTCTTTTCCCACTTTCATTTTGTATTTTTTTTTTTTAATTTTATAATAATTATAATAAAAAAACTTATTTATCTATAAAAAATTTATTTAGAGCTAAATTTTTATTATATTACTATGTATTTTACTCAAAAAAGTTATGTTTAATATGAACTTTTATTAAAACATATTTTTTTTTTAATTTAACTGATGTTACAGTTTCACATGCATTATATGAGTAATATGTATTATAAAAGATAGTTTAGGTCTCATTTTTCAAGACTGTAATATTTGACTTGCATTTTCTTTTACATTTTGATATTATTTATTAAAAGTTTATTTTTAATATTTTTTTTTGGTAATGTGAATAAAGTATATTTTTTTTTATTAATATTATTATTATTGAATATTTCATTGAAAATCGCTCGCCTACGAAATTCCTGTATATTGGCACTAAATATACCATTTAATTTAAATTATTTTCTATGATTTTATTTTTATTTTTAAAAAGAGTATTTCTCTTTTGTATTTTTTTTAGTTAAGATGGCTGAATATAAATTAAAAATATTATTTTTTTCATGTCATCATGCTGAATTATTTAGAGATGCGTTTAGTTTACAAATTACACTGCCATAGTATCGTAGGCTGTGAGTCCTGTGGTGGTGGTGCTGGTTTGTTGTTGGGCGTACTTGGGGCCGACTTCGTTTCTAATTGTATTGAATGAAATGTAAAAAAATCAGAAAATGATATAAATTTATGAAAATAGTATAAAAAAGTTGTTGCAATTTTAATAAAATAAAATTCATCTCCGAGTATCGTGAGACAAAAAGTAGGTAATAAAATTGAATCAACGACTTTCATTGAATGGTGAACACTAAATTTAAATGTAAAACAGTACAGAAAATTTAAACCCATGCAAATTTTTTTATATGATTTTTATGTCATGCCGTTAGTTACATCATGTTGAATTTTTTTTAAATTTAATTCATTGTATCAATTTCCTTTTAAAATTCATTATCACACGAAATTGAACTTACTTTTCTCTGTCATTTACATTTCATTTCAATGAATTGCATTTTAAGGGAAATTGTGATAATTAATAAATTAATAAGAATAAATGTTAGTTAGATTGTGTTCCCAACACCAAAGGTAATGTTAAATGTGATTTAAATTAATAGATTTTTTTATTGTGTGTTATTTACAATTTGAATACTCGTCATTCGAATATTATAGAACTAAATTAGTCACGTTCTATTATTTATTTTATAAGCTATTACCTTTCTAATAATTTTCTGACTTCTTCAGTATTAACTTTATCACTTGGATTTGTACGTGGTGATCGTACAGCTGTGAAAAATAAATGAGTTATATTCCATTTTTCATTCAAATTGGATTTGAGTAATATAAAAATGATGAAGGTAAAGTGATGATGCTACGAAATTTTTCAAAAATAATTCCAAAATAATCCAAAAATGGTTGGAGAACTGAATGGATTAAGGTAATGAATTTGAATGATGATTTATTTAACTTTTTTAATTATTTAATGATATTTTACTCACAGACGTTCATTTTTTATGCATGTTAAATTATATTTAAATGTTATATTAATCATAACGAATTTAAAGCTGATGATGAATGAACTTTAAAAAGCGATTTTTATTATTAATTGTCCTAACATCAATTGAGGTTGCAATTTTTTAAATCATTTATTAACCCATTAACCGCCTCTCTTAGAAAAATTGAGTTGTGAGCAAAACTTTTTCTAGGATTTGTTCTTTGTGTTAAAGTAAATTCTTTTTGTTTCGATGAAAATTTTGAGTTTCATACAAAAATTTTACAGGAGAGTCGATTGAAAGTGTCGTATAATATCACAGAAATACGTACAGGGTTCTTGTACGAAGAGGAAAACATTGCATAACTTTTAATAAAATTCAAAAAAATAAAATTAATTGATCCGACATTTTTTAATTGAAAATTTGACAAAAATTATTTGACTATTTTTAGGAGAAATCCGGCTCAAAATTTACTGGTCGAAAAATCGACCAATGGTGCTTAATGGGTTAAATATTTTTAATTTAATTTCATGCTGTTTTTTGATTTTTCTTTTATTTTTTTTCACATTTAATACTTTTCATGCAATTTTTTGCAAATTAACAAACAAAATTAATTTAAAAATTTAAATTTATTTAAAATTAAACACATAAATTTAGGACAAGACAATAGAAATTTGTTAAAAACACATAAAAGTCACATGCAATTTAACGTTAAAGATATTTGATGATTGATTTCGAAGAAAATGATGAAGATGAAAATGAAGAGCGATGATAAGTAAAATGAATTGAATGAAAAAGTATGAATTGGTAATTGAATGGTTCAAAATTGAACGAAATAAGGAAAATAATTTCATGAGTTGAGTGTTAAAATAAATTGATGAGATATGGGTTGAAACAATCAACAATAAAATTAATCGAGAAAAATTTAAACGATCACTAGTGAAAAATAAAGAGAAACTCATTTGGAGATGTAAAATTTTTGTGAATTTGTAGATTATACGTTGTGACTCAACTCACCCTCAGAATCATCTAAAATTAGATTGAAAGAAAAATGAGACGAGAAGATTTTAAAAATGAGTGATTGAGTTTATTATTTTTTTTTTCGTTTTTTTTTAATATAACAAACAGATTTTCGATAAAAAAAACAAAAAATTAAATGAGGTATTCGACTTACCACCATAATTTCCTCTGGGTCCATTATCTCTATCACATTCAGCTTCGGAAATTTCGTTGCTTTCTTTGGAATCATTGAATGATGAACTAGCATCATGATTACGTGGTGGTGGTGGAGGAGGTTCAGGTGAACCATTTTGCAAGTTTCGTGCGGATCCTTTTAAATTAAAAACAAAAAAAAATTAAAATGTGATCGTGAACGAAGTAAACAAGCGCATTTTTATATAAGGACTAAGCCAATTTTATAAAAAATTTTACAATAAACAAAATTTAATCGATTTCGTTTTTTGAATAAATCGGCCATTTTGGTCATATTACCGACATATTTCATTGGTTGACGACGCGACATTAACACAGACAGACAGCTAACCTCGCACAATACCGGCATTTTCAAAGAAATGCGCTAAAAATGTGAATCGTTGATTTTTATTTTAATATTAACAAAACTTACCTTGATTAATGTTACCCATTGAACCTCGTGATCCATAATGATCATATGGACGTCCATAAGATCCACCATATTGAGATTGGTATTGATCTTCCTCAGCACAGTTAGCTGGATCGTCATATTCAGGGCCACCATACATTGAGCCATTAACACGAGTGTATCGGCGCTGAATGAAAAAAATAATTAATTTATTTTAGTTGAAATAATTCAATTAAATTAATTACATATTGATCCTCTTCAGCACAATTAGCTGGATCATCATATTCCGGTGCTGGCTGGTAAATTGAACTTTGACCACCTTGACTGTTCTTGCGTGCATATCGATTTCCACGAGGCTGCTCGATTAACTGATTTAAATACTTTGTTTTTTTTTGGGAGAAAGAGAGTGCAATTGCACCAATGAACTTACCATAGATTGAGAACCTGATCGTGAATGGACATGACCAGGCATTGGCATACTTCCATTTGGACCCATTGTGCCCATATTTCCATTTTGGTGGGGGAATGTCTGGAAATTCATTGCTTTAGTTGGATCCATTTCTTCACGAAAACCAAGTAAGTGGAATGTGGCATAAGGACAAATTTCATCTTCCATGCCTGTATTTTAAGAATAATGTGAAATGAAATTAGTAAATTACATGAAACATGATTCATTTTATTAAAGCTGTTATTTTATATTAAATTACGTGTTAGTAGTTGGTGCATCAAACGTCATTTTGTTAGAATACGACAACATTAAAGTGATATTGAAAATCAACAAACCTTTATTTGATGTTAATCATATTTAGTTAGAGGTTTAATTTCACACTTGCTAAGTTAATTTACTTATATTAATATTATTATCAAATTAAATTCATGCAAACCATGTTTTTTCTATGTCTCTTAGAGTCATGCACAATGAATTTTAATCAACAAAAATTCAAACTCAAAGGTAATACCACAAAAATAATACCTGGTTGATGTGGGTGGAAACATTCTTTAGCACCATAATCCTTAAATCGCCTTGGCACAGGCGGCGCATCTCGTAATTCTTCATAAATTGGCTTTCTTGGGTCCCAAGTTGAATTTGCAGATCTCATACTACGAGCTTTTTTTTGTAACATTTTTTTTTGTGTAACATTTATAATTTTGAATAATATTTATAATTTTTTGTTTGTGGAAAGGGTACATAGAAAAAAGTTTCAAATAAAATGTAATTTAAATGTAAAAATAAATTAAAAAAAATAATTAAATACTGCTTGCATTAAAATTTTTATGAAGCATGCGATAAATTTCTATTCTATCATATATTGGAAGAATAAAAGGAAATTACAGTAAAAAATATAAAACCATTAAACCTCATCATTAATTGTACAAAAATAGCATTTTGTGACGTTTAATAGCATTTATTGAGGCGCGTTATGAAAACTTTCACTTGTATGAAAAGAAATCTTTTCATTAACTTACTTATGACTGTTCCGCGTTTGATGCGATCACATGTATTGTAGTTAGATCCAGGTACTGGTGGAAGTTTGCGGTTTGGTGGTGCAATATATCCAAGTTCATCTCGTAAATCTGGACGACGTTTATCGATTGTAGTGGCTCCTGGACCGCCCATTGATTGATTGTAAACGACGTCATCTATTTGATTAGAAAAAAAACGAATTAATGTTTTTTAAGTGTTTAAATGAAAGATGTTTTTTCTGAAAAGGAAATGTTAGCTTTAGAGTTGCACCAGAGCTCTTCGCATAACCTACAATAAACATCTTTTGGTCCATTTCGCATATCATCGCCTCGTCTTCGTGTAAATGCAACACAAATCACCAAAATGCCAACTGTCACAACGATAATTGTGGCAATTAGAGGCACCATTACATTTAAATCTAGCCATTCAGGTATCCAAGGCATATAGCCACGCATGCCTGGTCTATGGATTTCAATAGCTGGTGCAATTGTACCTGGTCAAAGTGTAAAATTTGTTTGTTTATTTGTTTTTACCAAAATATATACCTTTGTTATTGGTGCCTTTGCTACGCAGTACACAGATGACAATAATGAAGATTATAATTACAAGGACAGCTACTACGGTGGGTACCAACAGATTCAAGTTAGACAAAATCAAACGAATAGTGTCCTCAGCGGTTAAATCGGGAATACTAAGTGAGGGTGCAATGGTCCCTGAAACAACCAATCGAGAAAAAAAATTGTTTTTTGGCTAACTATATACAAGTCCCTTTTCAATATATTTTTTTTTGTATTGTTTCATTGAAATTTTTTTTAACAGTGATTAAATTGGAATAGGAATTCTAAAATTATAATAAAATAGGGATGCCAAAGAAAATGAAAATTTATCTATTCATATAATTTTTTTTTTAAAATAAAATCAAAATTGACTAAAATAAAATGTATGAAAAGTGATAATTAACGTACGAGTTTTTATTTAAATATAATAAGAGATCAATAAACATTAAAAGGAACGTATAATAAGAAATATATTTTTTTGTATCATTCATGTCCCATTAACAACTAACAAATATTCATAATGATTATTCATATTAAAGTAAATTGAACTGAATTTTATCAACAAAAAACGAGAAACTAGATAATAGTTTATAGACATTCAAATTTCATTTTGCATTGAAAACGCGAGCAATTTTTTTTCTTATTTCCATGACAGCCATGTGATGAAAAAAATTAAAGACAAGCGTTTTTGAATTTATTGGAAAAAAATATGTGTGATGAATGAAATATGATGAAAAATAATAATTTTAAACTAATCTATTACTGGATTTCAAATAATAAATTAGGTGTCTTTTATTTGAAAATTGAAATCCTCCTTTTTTTTACATTACATTTATAGACGAGATAAGAAAACTCATTTAATTGATGAAAACAGGTTGTTTCAGAGACATTTTAATTGACTTTGACACGAAAGTTATTTGGATTTATAGGAAAGAGTATGTTGAATCTTCTGGTATCATTTTGTGTACTGTTTAAAGTTAAATTGTTAAAATATAACTTAAATTACAATTTTAAATTTACAAAATAAAGGTTAAATTGCAAACAAAAATTTAGATAAAAGCAAAAACCAATAAAAAAACCACAATATCGTTGCACAGTAGGAAAAAAAGGATATTTTTGGACAAAATCGAATTATTTTGAAGTTTCAAGAGCTAGAGGCCTGAAAAATTTTGAATGAAATTCAAGGAAACATGTTTTTTCCAGAAAAATTAAAGCCAAATTATTCAGCCACCAGAGGGACTCACCACAGTGGGCCAAAATGACTAAAAATGCATGTTTTTGATAATTTTACTGCATTTAAAGGACATAAATATGACTTTTTTCAATTGAATAATGCTTTGCAATGTTCAAACTTAAAATTTGTGATAAAAATTGCATAAAAATTACACACAGTGCTCCGAAAAGGCTCAAAATGGGCCAAATTTTATTTTCTTACTTTTTAAGATAGTTCACGCATTTTATTAATGAAGTTAAAATTGTGAATGTGTCTTTGCTTGTGTCCTTGCTAGTCTAAAAGTATAAACAGTCAATTTTTTGATCAGGGAGCAAGCCAAAGTTGGCCAAAACTACTAAAATTGCATTTTTAGTAGTAATGGCCAATTTTGGCCCAGTGTTGCAAGTCATCCTGAGAACTAAATGGACTGGTTATATTTGTTGTGAAGAGATATATTTTTGCTAGATGTAAAAATGCAAAAAAGTCCATTTTTTGAAATTTGTCGAACTTCGGCCCACTGTGGCGATTTACCCAGAGAACTAAATGGATCAGTTATCTTTGAAACTTACAGAGACATAAAATCAAACACATTTACACGTTAAACTTCATCAATACAATACAATGCCAATAGAACCTAATAAAAAAGAGTAATAAAATAAGATTTGGTCCATGTTGAGCCTTTTCGGAGCACTGTGTGTAATTTTTGTCCAACATTTTTAAGTTTGAACATTGCAAAGCATAATTTAAACAAAAATAGTTATAGTTTTGTCTTTCACATGCATTAAAAATATCAAAAATTGCGTTTTTAGTCATTTTGGCCGATTTCAGACCACTGTGGCGTGTCCCCTCGAGGACTGAATAAGTTGGCTATTATTTTCCTGGAAAAATTCATATCTCCCTGAATTCTTTACAAAGTATTTCAGGCCTCTAGCTCTTGAATATATATGAATATGTAATTTTCCAGAAAAATAATAGCCAACATATTCAGTCCTCGAGGGGACCCGCCACAGTGGGTCGTAATTGGCCAAAATGACTCAAAATGCATTTTTCAAACAATTCTCATTTCAATTTTTTTCATTTCAATTCTTTACAAAATTCTTCAGGCTTTTAGCTCTTAACACTTCGGAAATATCAGATTTTGCCAAAAATAAACCGTTTTACTCCTACTGTGCGTTGAATACCTAAAACACGATTAACGTTGAAGACTAGGTGAATTGAAATCAAAAGAGACAGATTTAAACAGATTCTAGGAAAAACAAAAATATCAAATAATAAAGGAAATTCCACTTTAAAACAAATGTGTTAAGAATGTGAATGTGTGAAATGTGATGGTGAGTAGTTAAATACATTTTTTTGTGAAACAATTAACTTTTTTTTTTGTGCTCTATTGAAATACTGAAACAATTTTTGATAAAAACTTGAATGGAATCAGATATCACATAAATTTGTGATTGTGATAAGCAACAATAAGCTTCTTCAATAATTTTAAAAAACACACGGTTAAAACTGCTATAAACTAGTATCTATTTCTATGGCACACAAAATAAAATTCTAAACTAAATTTTGAAAAACAAATTTCTACTCTAAATTTCATTAAAAAAATAAACATTAAAAATGAAATTCAACACTTAAAATAAAATAAAAAGAAAAATAAACTGTCTTCACTATTTTTTTTAAGTTCAAATAATTATTGTACATGTGTGATAATGCGTGATTTTTATTTCGTTTGAAAATGAAATCAGCAAAGGCATTTAACAAATAACTTTACAATAAAATTACATTGAACACATTTTTCTTTAAAGTTGTCCTTTAATTTTACATGAAATGTATTCAATGTAATTTTATTCAAGTTGTAACAAATAAAGAAAAAAAACTATAACATGCATTTATACATACCACCAGTGGCAGTTAATGTTGCAAATTCATATTCAGCAACTGTAAATCCAGCACTATTGTGAGCAGTTACTCGTAGATTGTACCATGTTGCTGGTTCGAGATCGAGCACGACGAAATTACCACCTGGTTTTACATTGTTCGAAATTTGATTCCATTCGGTTTGTTCCCTGTCATTTAAAGATATTGAGTTAATTTCAAATTAAATGTGGTTTATATGAAAAAATTACTTTCGTTTATGTTCAACGACGAAATGTGACATGCGACAACCACCATCTTTCCATGAAGGTAAGTGTAAAGTGATGGAATTGGATGAAACTTCAATGAATCTTGTTTTGTCGGGTAAAATTGGTTTTGATCCTTTTGTTCTTGTATTGAGAATGTCAGATGGTTCTCCTGCTCCAATGCTATTGTAAGCTGTTGAGTAAACTTGGTATCTTGAGCCACAGTACAAATTATCAACGGTATATTTTGGTGCATCTAAAGCCACATCAATCGTTTCCCATTCCCCAAATTCAGGCTTGTAATGTAATGTATAACCGTGCAATGGAGCCATATCACCATCATGCGGTTTCAATTTCAATGTCAATGAATCGGTTGTCGTTGAAGTCAATGTGAGCGCTGGAGATTGTGGTGGTGCTAAGACAATCAATTTATGTGTAATTGAATCCTTTGCAATTGAATTTTCTGCAGTACATGTGTATTCGCCAGTATCTTGTCGAATTACATTTTTTATGTATAATGAACCTTCGGGCAGTTGTCGTACACGATCATTTGGCACAAATTCAGATCCACGTATTTTCCATGTAATATCAGGAGTTGGCACACCTACAGCTTGACACTCAAGTTTGACATCTTCCTTGAATGTGGCAGTGATTGTTTCGTCAAATGAAGCAATTTTTGCAGGTACTTTTTCACTTGGCATTGCAACAATACTCTTTGATGATTGTCCTTCGCCGATGATTGTGCTTGCAGTTACCCAAAATTCGTAAGGTTGATCTTTATCCAATGCAGCAGCTTCGTAGCTCATTTGATAGGCAGGAACTTTATGACTCTTTGTTTCGCCATCTTTTGTGCTCTTAACATAAACGGTGTATTGTAAAATTATTCCATTGGGGTTTGCGGGTTGGCGCCATGAGACAAGAATTGCACCGCCAGACATTGCAAGAGCTTTCACAGCAGTAGGGGCCTCAGGAACTGTCAATCAAAATGTTAATTATGAAATGTATTAAGAAAAAAAAACAAAAAAATATTACCATCTTGCTCAGTTTGACAGTGAATAGGAGCAGATCGAACACCATCACCGCCTGAAGTTGTAGCCAAAATTTGCATTGTATAATTCGTGAATTTCTTTAATCCATGTAATACGGTGTCACTTGAAGCTGTTTTCTTGTAATCCTTATTTTTATCATCTAATACAAAAAATTGATTAAATTGAATATGAAATTGTAAGTAATTACACTCAAAGTTATTTTTCTTACCATGCCACAATTCACTAGGTGCATAGACAACTTTATATCCTTTAATTACACCATTCGCTGATTCCAGTGGAGGACTCACCCATGAAACTCTGATAGTTTGTGATGTCAATGTTGTACAACTTGTGTCACTTGGAGGTTGGTCTGGGGTACCTTCAGCTGTATATTGTCGTTCTTCGTCACTTACAGGTCCAGCTCCAATTTTGTTATATGCTTGAATAACAACTGAATATTGTGTGTATGTCTTCAAATTTGTAATTTCCAAATTATGTTCCTTATTTTCACCGGCGTCTTGTTGGAAACTGACAGTCTCGTAAATGAATGAAGTATTTGCTGAACTTAACTTGTGTCCGACATAGTAACCTTGAAGTTCACCATTCCATTCACCCTTTGGTGGTGGTTTCCATGTGACAAGCAACGCAGTTTGATTAATTGGCTCGATTTTAATATTTTGTGGTTTACCGGTTGGAGCTTCTTCTGCCGTAATAATTGTAACAACTTCAGATGAATCAGAAACACCAATTTCATTTTCGGCAACAATACGAATATTGTACGTTGTAGCTGGACTTAATTTTTGGACTTGAGCTTCGTTTGTATGACCTGGCACAATGACACGATCGATATCAGTTTCCCAACTTCCTCTCATTCTCTTGAATTCAATCAAATATCTCTTGATTGGAGAATTTCCATCATAAGGTTTTGCCCAACTCAATGAAATCGTACGTCCAGATTTATCCAACACCTTTAAAGCATATGGCATTTCAGGGACTTCTTGAATTATCATATTTATACTTGTATCATCACTGCCAAATGCATTTGTGGCCATACATGTAAACAAAGCGGAATCGGCACGTTCTGTACGTTTAATTGATAAACTTGACATGACTCCATCTTGTAAAATCTCTTCACGGATTGTATAGCGATTATCTGATTTGGGATCTAAACGAATGTTATTCATGTTCCACAATATTCCGATTGGTTTTTCTCCTTTTGCTTCACATTGCAAGACCGCTGGTTCACCGCGTCGTGCAGTTTGATTTCTCAATTTCTCCGAGAATTCTGGTGGAGCTTGAACACTAATCAAAATGACAGCACTTAATCCGGATCCAATTCCATTGATAGCTTCACAGAGATAATAGCCTTCATTTGTCTTTTGGATATTTTCAATTAACAAGGCGCCTCCATCATCAACACGAATTGTTGTCTCATTTTGACGTAAATCCTTGTATTCCCCAGGAGTGTCACCTTTAAAATGAAATGAAAATTAACAAAAATTTACTTTAATACAAATTTTTAAAGAAATTTCAATTAAAATCACATACCAACAGCTTTCTTCCATGTAATTTGAGGTTTAGGGAATCCATCGGCTTTACATTCAACTTTCGAATTTGAACCTTGAGCGAATGCCTTATCAGTGGGTTCAAGAATCCATCTGGGAGGTACTGTTATTCAACAATTGTTGAATTAAGGGGAGAAAATTTTACGTTAATACAGAATTCAAAGTCTTTTTTGCAATGAAATTTCATGGCTTTTGACCGTTTTTTTGGTATGAAAGTTTTAAATGGAAGCAAAGCATGCAGCTTCATTGAAATATTTCATACTAATGAATGTATAAGACAAGATTTTTTTTTTGAATCATTTCCTTTTAATTAAAACAATTTCATTTTTTAGTGCATTTCGTAAATGACAGTTATTTTCAAAATGGCGGTTATTTTCAAAATGGCGGTTACTTTTAAAATGACGGTTATTTTCAAAATGACAGTTATTTTCAAAATGACAGTTATTTTTTTAAAAAAACGCAATTTTAATTTTTTTTTTGAAAAAAACCGCCTTTTTGTAAATTTTTGAAACATTCAGCCATTATTAAAATTTAACTATATTCAATGAAACGAGTCCTATCGGAATGAACTTTTCTAAACCGCCCAATGGTTAGAATTTCACATTTTTTTCTTATACATTCATTTAACAACAAGTAAAATGATAATTGAAGCTCAAATCTATTGGAATAAACATTTTTAAAATTTTTTTATCATTTTACTTGAAAACGGGTTAAGATCTAACGAATAAATTTTCTCGTTTCAATATTTGCAATTGAAATTAAAAAATGTTTTTCATTTGATCTTAACAAGCCTTAATTTAAAAGAAAATTAAAAAAAAAACAAACATAATGAAAAAAATACAAAAATCATAGGAGGTTAGTGTGGAAGGACTTGACAAATAATAATTTAATGTTAATTAAAATCATAAGAAAATAAATCAAAAATTTGAAATTAGTTACACAATTTAAATTACATAAAATTGTTCATTTCATTGAAACTAATCTGATAAATTTTATGTAATTTTAAATTGAATTGATTAATACACATATTAAACATTCAGTACTTGCTATAAATTTTTACAGTGCATTTTCTTATAAAAAAAAGCATTATTAAGTGCAAAAATTTTTTTTTGGTGCAATTTGTTAGATTTTATTTTTTTTTAATTTTAATCATTTGTGTTTAATTGTCGAGTCTTATAGCAAATACCTTTAAATATCTGTATC
Organism: Culicoides sonorensis; assembly: GCA_900002565.1. Lineage (NCBI taxonomy): Eukaryota > Metazoa > Arthropoda > Insecta > Diptera > Ceratopogonidae > Culicoides > Culicoides sonorensis. Next base: position 18,133 of record LN483649.1, on the reverse strand, counting down.
AATTCCTATTTAAACAAATTCTACTAGAAACAAATAAACTACAACTTAAAAGGAAATAATTAACCAAACTAAAAAAATTTACGGGACAGAGGATTTTAAAGGAAAAGGAAATTTCGCTGCACCGTTTGAACTGATAAATTTTGATAAACTTCACATTTTTTGAAACCTTTCTGAAACAATTGAAGGTGAATTTTCTTTTAAGATAACAGAGCTGATAAAGTTTAATCTAACGGGGTAAGCAGATAAACCTTGACAGTTAATTTTGTATAGATACACATATGGAACCTTCAAAATTGTGTACGTACATAGTGATTGTCAAACCTCCACGTAAGTAAGAATCTTTTCGGAAAATCTAATTTTTTTTTTAAATGAGGGTTTTGGATTGAAGATTCTCATATTGCTCATAATCTCATATGCAAAATCATAATTAGCATGAACACGCACTTAAAAAAAGTCAAAAATGAAAGGATTTTTAAATTTAACTAAATAAAATTTGGAAAAAAACTCAAATTAAACAATAAAATGAGTATAAAGAGGAAAAAAACCTAAACCAACCCTTAACAATCAATTCAGCACTTGACATATCATTTCCACCTTTATTAGTAGCTTTGCAATGATATTCTCCCACATTATCTGCCGTAACTGATTCTATTGTCAGGGTACTTGATCGTCGCGTTCCATCAATTTTTATATTGTCAAGAAAACTAATCGAGTCATTATTGAAACCCCATTCAAACCTAATCGGCATATCTCCATTAGCGGAACAAATGAATTGAACAAAATCATCGATGTAAAATGGATTTGATCCGGTTGTGACGAGAGAAACTTTTGGGGCCACTAAATAAATGAATTACATGAAATGAAAAAGGATTCAATGAAATTTTGAATTGCCTAATGGTTTTTTTTAAGAATTTAATTTTAAAAAAAGGTGGAGCGAAATTTCCATGACGAGGAATTGAAACACGATTCACTCTTATTACCCTTAATAATTAAATGTGTTGTGGATTTTACAACGCCTGCTTTATTTTTGCCAACACAAGTATATTCTCCTGCATCTCTATCTTGCACAGCATCAATACTCAAAGTACTACTTCTTCGATTTTTTTCAATGAGAATATTTCGATTATTATTTTCGTCAATTGTTTCATTTTGAAAGACCCAAGAAAGTGCAACATTTTCCAAGTCACCAGCAATTATTGTGCAAACAAGTTGAAAATATTCCCCAATGTAAATTGGTTGTCCATCAAAATTAAACGGTGCAAGTCTAAGAGGAACTGATAACGTGCAATGTTATATTAAAATTTGTTATGTTACCGAGACCAAAGTTATTGTTAGTAAAAATTTTCTTATTTTTATATAAGAAATTAAATTTTTTGTTCATTCAGTTTGATTTTAATGCCCATTTCCAGCGATTTCTATGAAAATTCTAATTAAAAGCCTATCAATGCTATTTTTTTAAGAATTAATATAAATTAAAACTCAATTGTACCCTTCACAATCAATTCCGTTTTGACTCGAGATATGCCACCTCGATTACTGACACGACATTCGTAATCTCCAGCATCTTTATCAGTGACAGCTTCAATCACTAAATTGCTGCTACGACGATTAATTTGTGTCACTTTCGCATGTTTATTGTAATAAATTGGACGCCCACGAAAAAACCATTTAAATGTATACGGATAATCTCCAGAGATAACAGTACAAGAAAGTTGGAAATAATCGTCTGTCTTTAAAGGGTCTTTTGCCATATTGAAAGCAGCTAATGTGACAGGAACTGGATGGAAATCATATAAAAATAACATTTAATTGAAATTAAATTGAAATAAGGATTGAAATTAAATTTAAAAAAAAAACTGGTTATTTTTTTCATATCATCATCATCATGTGTACCATTAACATTTAAAATAGAAGAGTATCGTGCCACGCCTGCAGCATTTGAAGCTTCGCATGTATAATTGCCACGATGATTATCAGAAATTGAATCAATATTTAATGCTAAACTGCGTTTCCCGAGTTTAACAATTGATATTCCACTAAATGTATCACTATTATCATCGAGAATAACGTTGCCATTGAGTAAATAACGTAGATACATTGGAGTATCACCAGTTGCTGTGCATTGGATTCCAACTGAATCAGCGAAATTTGAGGGATTTTCACCGAAATCAAAACCAAGGATTTTGGGTGGAACTTAAAATATTCAATTGAAAAAAAAAAATCATTCAAAAAAAATGTAAATATGCTAATAAAAAATATTTAAATCTATTTTTTTTTATGTTAACCGTTTATGTTTAATTGGGTCGAAAACTCAGCTTGACCAGCTCTATTCGAAGCTCGACAAGAATAATTTCCCTGATGTTCAGCTCTAAGGTATTCAATTGTTAATGTTGCAATTTTTGAGCTTTTCGATACAGTCATTCCATTTTCATCTATCACAGGACGATTATTATGATAAAATGTTAGCCCTATAGGAGTGTCTCCTTTTGCAGCTATACATTGAACTGATACTGTATCACCTTCATTCATTGTTTCATCTCCGAATGAAAAAGGTATGATATGTGGAAGAACTGAAGAGGAAATCAAAAGATTCAATTTTATTAAAAGATTGAATTTGAATGAAAATTTCTTGAAACCTGCAGCTTTGAAGGATGGAAATTGATGAAAGGATTTACAATTAATAAAATAATAATAAAAAAATTGTTATCAATTAAACTAATCAAATATTGACCATTTATATTGAGTTCAGCATTATATTCAACTTGTCCAGCTCGATTCGAAGCTCGACACGTATAATTTCCTTGATGCTCAGCTCGTAAATATTCAATTGTGAGGGTTGCCATTTTGGCACTTTTCATTACAGAAACGTCATTCTCGTCATTAACAGGGTTGCCATTATGATAGAACATTAAACTCATGGGAGTGTCACCTTTAGCAGCGAGACATTGAACTGCAGCTGTATCACCCTCATTGAGAATTTCATCTCCAAAGGAAAACGGTAGAATATGAGGAAGAACTGAAAGTTATGTTTTAAGAGAATAAAATTGACTGTTTTGAATGAGAATGACAAGGAACCAAACATTTGCAGCATTTTAGAGATGAAATAGGATTAGGAAAAGAGGTAAGGATAAGAAAATTTATACCAAATCCCACAATTATAATCTTAATTTAATGTAATTTAAATTTAAGAAGTAAAATAACCATTTATATTTAATTCAGCAGTAAATTCGGTTTGACCAGCTCTATTAGAAGCTTTACAAGTATAATTTCCACGATGTTCAGCACGTAAATAATCAATGGTTAATGAAATTGATTTTGCACTCTTGGTTATTGTTATATCATTCTCATCAATTATGAGTTTTCCATTATGGTAAAATGTGAGACCAATGGGAGCATCACCTTTAGATGCATAACATTGAATTGCAGCACCGTCACCCTCATTCAAGATTTCATCTCCAAATGAAAAGGGAAGTATAGAAGGAAGAGCTAAAAGCAAAAATTATATATTTAAACATGGTTTCGAAATTTTTTTTTTTAACGGAAGCAGCTAATTAGGATTTAGAGAATGAAAAATTAAATAAAATAACAAATCAAAAAAAATAATGAAAAATGATTTTATCTTAATGTAATAACCATTAATATTCAATTCAGCTGTGAATTCAGCTTGTCCCGCTCTATTTGAAGCCTGACAAGTATAATTTCCTTGATGTTCGGCACGTAAAGATTCAATCGTTAAAGAGATGGTTTTAGCACTTTTTGTGATAATCATTCCATTATCATCAATTACAGGAATACCATTATGGAAAAACGTGAGACCAATTGGAGCATCTCCTTTTGTAGCAACACATGATATGAGAACTGTATCACCTTCATTTGGAATTTCATCGCCAAAGGAAAATGGAAGAATGTGTGGAAGAACTGAACGAATAATAAAATTTGTCATTAGGAATTTCATTACGAAGCAGCGAAATTTTTCCTGAAGAAGGGTTTGTAATTAAAATAAAAATTATCTAATAAAATCCAAATTTTTAAATAATTTCATTAACCGTTAATATTCAAATCAGCTGTATATTCAGCTTGACCAGCTCTATTTGAAGCTCGACAAGTATAATTCCCCTGATGTTCAGCACGAACATTTTCAATTGTCAATGCGATCATTTTGGGAGTTTTAAGGACTGCAACTCCATTTTCATCTATTACTGGTATATTATTGTGATAAAAAGTGAGACCAATTGGCATATCACCTTTTGTAGCTACACAAGAAACTGAGGCAGTTTCACCTTCATTTAAAATTTCTTCGCCGAATGAAAAAGGGAGGATATGAGGCAAAACTATCAAGAAATAAGTCGAAAAATTTCGATTAGTTTATCAATTAAAGTAAAACAGTGCAACTTATTTAAATGAGGTTTGGAGCAAAATTATACAGAATTACTTTAAAAAAATATTATTAAATTTTAGTTGTAATAACCATTGATATTCAATTCTGCTGTGTATTCGGCTTGTCCTGCTCTATTTGAAGCACGACATGTATAATTTCCTTGGTGTTCTGCTCTAACATTTTCAATTGTCAGAGCAATCATTTTCGGACTTTTCATTATCACTAGTCCATTTTCATCTATTACCGGAATATTATTGTGATAAAAAGTGAGACCGATTGGCATGTCACCTTTCAAAGCAACACAAGACACTGATGCAGTTTCACCTTCGTTCAATGTATCTTCTCCAAAGTAAAATGGAAGAATATGTGGCAACACTGTACAAGTTACATTGAATAAAAAATCAATAAATGCAGCGAAAATGCAGAAATTTGGTTAAGGTTAATAGGATAACTTATTCAAGGACATTAAATTAAGGAAAATGAACTATTTTCATAAATTAATATAAAATTTTAAGTTAAAAATGAAGTTCAATTCAATGACCATTAATGTTAAGTGCTGTAGAATATTCAGCTTGCCCAGCCCGATTTGAAGCTCGACACGTATAATTGCCACGATGTTCAGCACGTAATGATTCAATACTTAATGTGGCAGTTTTGGCACTTTTGATCACTGTCATGCCATTTTCATCAATTACTGCTTTGCCATTATGATAAAATGTGAGTCCAATTGGAACATCACCTTTTGCAGCTACGCAAGAGACAAGTGCAGTATCACCTTCATTTAAAATTTCATCACCAAAGGAAAATGGAAGAATGTGTGGAAGAACTAATAAAAAGAAATTTATTTATTTGAATAGAATACGGTGCATCGAAATATTTGTGGATAAAATTAACTTAAAGTAATTGAAAATTTCTAATCTATCTTTTTTTTAAATGTAGTAACCATTTATATTTAATTCAGCAGAATATTCAACTTGTCCTGCTCTGTTTGAAGCGCGACATGTGTAATTTCCTTGATGATCAGCACGAACATTTTCAATTGTAAGTGCAATCATTTTTGGACTTTTCAAAATAACAACCCCATTTTCATCAATGACCGGTTTGTCATTATGATAAAATGTCAATCCAATTGGCATATCACCTTTGGCAGCAACACACGAAACTGATGCTGTGTCACCTTCATTTAAAATTTCTTCTCCAAATGAAAGTGGGAGAATATGTGGAAGAACTGTCGAGATATTCAGTTAAAAGGAAACAAGGATTAAGGTTTTATAACAATAAAGAAAATAATTTTCAATTAAAATTAAAAATAAACTTGATAATAAATTAAATTTATGACGTTAAATACCATTAACGTTCAATATAGCAGAATGTCTTGCAACGCCAGCTTTATTTGAGGCTTCGCAAGTGTAATTTCCACGATGGTTATCTGACACAGAATCAATTGTCAACACCATCGTTCGTTTACCAACATTTGTTGTATAAATGCCATGAAACTTTTTACTACCATCATCTTGAATTATTTCACCGTTAAGCAAAAACCTCAAGTAAACTGGATTATCACCAGAAATAACGGTACATTGAATTGAAGCAGAATCTTGAAAATTTGATGGTTCTTCTCCAAATTCAAAATTTAGTATTTTGGGTGGAACTTTTTCATTGAAATTGATAAAAAAAAATATAATTTAAAATAAGTTTGATCTGTCAAATCTTAATAATCTGAGTAATTTAACAATTGGACTTAAATTCACTGCAAGAGAAAAATTTATGTCAGTCATTGTGCAAATTATTGGAAAGCTGTGAATCTTTTAAGCAAGCACATTCTGTTAGTCAAAATCAGTGTAATCTTCAAACAACTCATCACAACAAATATCATTCAATCAATCGAACATGCAAAGGCAATCAAGGCAATATCCCTTTATTTTACCATTAATTGTTATATTTGTCGAATAGTGTGTTTTTCCTGCCCAATTTTTGGCATTGCAAGTGTATATGCCACTATGATGGATGGTTGCTTGTGGAATTACTAATAAGCTAGATTTGGATGAAATTCTACTAGTTTTGATTTTGCCTATGATATTATTATTATCATTTATGCCATGAAAGCTCCATGAAATTTGTAAGCCTTGCAAGTCACCCTTTACCTGACAAACTAGTTCAATTGAATCACCAAGATTTATTTCTTCGTCAAAAGAAAATGGGATCACTGTCGGAAGAACTGTGAGGAGATTTGTTTTTGTTAAAATATTAATATTGTGTGTGTATTTTTAAATGTTTCGAGTGATAATGGAAAATGTTATTATGAGATTATATTGGTGCAGTCTTTAATGGGTTAAAAATAGTTTGTGAAATGAGAGATTTTATAAGTGGATAAACTAAATAATAAAAGTATAATGAATTTATATAAATATTGAAAAATAAATATATTTGTTGTTCTGTAATTATGTATTGTTTTGTGTACCATTAACTTTTAACTCTGATCCATATTCAGCAATTCCAGCAGTATTTTTAGCTTGACACACATAAACTCCTCGATTCATGTCATTAATTGATGCGATATTTAAAAGACTAGTTTTTGCAGATATATTAATGATATTCACACCATTTTGACCATTTTTTATAGTTTCATTATTAAATAACCATCCTATTTTGACAGGACTATCACCTTTTGTTACGATACATTGAACACCTGTGCTATCACCTGGACTAAAAGAGTCCTCACCAAATGTAAAGGGCATGATTGTTGGTGCCACTATATTTGTTTACATGTTTGAATTGGATTTAAATTAATAAGAAAACAGAGTTTAGTTGAAAAAATATAATCAGAGTTAGAAATGACAGTCAAATTATAATGAGAAAAGAAGACTTTGTTTTTTTGATGCAACGGTGCAGGGCATTTAAATTTTTAAGGAAATAGATACATTTTTATAAAAACAAAATACTTCATTCAAATACTCTTTAAATTAAAAAATTATATTCAATTCTGCAGAGTATTCAACTTGTCCTGCTCGATTTGAAGCACGACATGTATAATTGCCACGATGTTCGGCACGCAAAGATTCAATATTAAGTGTTGCAACTTTGGAACTTTTTGTAACAGTTATATCATTTTCATCATTAATTAGCTCTCCATTATGATAAAACATGACGCTTATGGGAGTATCGCCTTTGGAAGCTACACAAGTAACTACAGCAGTATCACCTTCATTAGGAATCTCATCACCAAATGAAAATGGAACAATATGTGGAAGGACTAACATGAGAAAAATAGATTATTATTCAATCAAGTAAATGAAAATTTAACGGTGCAACGAATTATGTAATTATGTTTGGATTTAATACAAAAATATTTATAGATTTTAAAATGATCAAGTTATAAATTTAAAATAACCATTAATATTCAATTCAGCTGAGTATTCAACTTGTCCTGCTCGATTAGAAGCACGACATGTATAATTGCCACGATGCTCAGCACGTAAAGATTCAATGTTAAGTGTAGCAACTTTCGCACTCTTAGTAACAGTTATTCCATTTTCATCGATAATTGGTTTATCATTTAAATAAAATGTTAATCCTATGGGTGTGTCGCCCTTTGAAGCAACACATGATACAAAAGCTGTATCACCTTCGTTTGGAATCTCGTCACCAAAAGTGAATGGAAGAATATGAGGTAGAACTAATATAAATTCAGGAAGAAAATTCAATTATTAAATAATATGAACATTATTTTGTAATTTAATTTTAACGGTGCAACGACTTCATTTTTTTTAATAGGAATAAAATAGGAAAAAAAATATTACTAAGCTCTCAAATACATTAAAATAATTTTTTTAATAACCATTTATATTCAATTCAGTTGAGTATTAAACTTGACCAGCTCGATTCGAAGCTTTACAAGTGTAATTTCCTTGATGCTCGGCACGTAAAGATTCAATACTTAGCATAGCAATTTTTGCACTTCTTGTGATTATTATGCCATTATCGTCAATAACTGGTACATCATTATGATAAAAAGTAAGCCCAATTGGAACATCACCTTTCGAGGCAATGCATGAGACTGACACGGTATCACCTTGATTGGGAATCTCGTCGCCAAAAGTGAAAGGAAGAATGTGTGGAAGGACTAAATAATAAATTATTTTTAAAATAATTACATTTTATAATGAGAATTAAATTAAAAAGATCTTAGAAAAAATATGTAATAAATTTCGACCATATACCATTAACACGTAAAATTGATCCGTGCTTTATTATGCCAGCTTGAGATTTGACAATGCATTCATATTCTCCTGCGTGTCGTGATTGAACAGATTCAATATAAAGCATTGCCATTTTTGAGCCACTTCTTGTAACTAAAATACCGTCATTTGAATCCACTTTACGCCCATTATGAGTAAAGTGGATGTCGAAAGGACCATCACCTTTTGCTACATTGCACATTATACTAGCAGAACTAGTAGCATCAACTGGATCTCCAAAGTCAAAGGGAGCGATAGTTGCAGGAACTATCAATGAATTTGAAATTTATTAATGAAGATCAGAATTGAAATTGAGAACGGAGCAGCGATTTTAAGAAGGTAAAATAATAAAGTATTATGAAAATAATACAAATTTTCTACTTAATTTTTTTTAATGTAATTTTTGTAAGTACCAGTAACGTGTAATTCTACAGTTCTTTCAATTATTCCTGCTTGAGACTTTACTTGACATGTGTAGTTTCCTGCGTGTCTTGCTTGGACTGATTCAATATTTAATATACTCAATCTTTGTCCACTTCTTGAAATTAAAACACCATCATTTGAATCTAATTTTCGTCCGTTTTTCTTCCAAATTATTTCAAATGGTGGATCACCTCTTAAAATGGCGCAATTTACCATTGCAATATCATTTGCATCAATTGGATTCTCAAATTCGAAAGGAATTATGTGTGGAAGGACTAGGAAAATAATGAAATTTTGAAATGAAAAGTAAATGTAGTTTTGGGCAGCGAATTTGAATGAAATTGAATGAATAAGGATTATGGGGTTTAAATTAAAATAAATATAAAAAAATCATGCTAAACTCTATAAAATCATTTAACCATTAATATTCAGTTCAGCTGAATATTCCACTTGGCCAGCTCTATTCGAAGCTTTGCAAGTATAATTGCCTTGATGTTCAGCTCTTAAATATTCAATTGAAAGGGTTGCCATTTTGGCACTTTTTGTAATAGAAACATCATTTTCATCTATCACAGGAATTCCATTGTGATAGAACATAAGACCAATTGGAGTGTCACCCTTTGCAGCTACACAAGTGACTACAGCTGTATCACCTTCATTAAGAATCTCATCACCAAAAGAAAAGGGAACGATGTGTGGAAGGACTTTATGGAGCAAAACAAAAAAATATTGTAAATTATATAAATTTCAACATTTTCAAAAAAATATAAAATTCTACAGTTAAAGTTAGGTTCAGTTGAAATGAAAACATAAATTAATACCAGTAACATGTAATTCTGTACTGTATTCAATAATGCCTGCTTGAGATTTGACTTGACATGTATAATTTCCAGCATGTCTTGCTTGAGCCGATTCAATATTTAAAATACTAAGTCTTTGACCACTTCTTAAAATAATGATTCCATCATTTGAGTCAAGTTTTCTACCGTCTTTCTTCCAAATTATTTCAAAAGGAGGATCTCCCTTCATAATAGCGCAATTGACCATTGCAATGTTATTAACATCAACTGGATTTTCAAACTCAAAGTGCATGATTTGGGGAAGGACTAAAAAATTTAAACAGTTAATGGGTCAATACTTTTAGATAAAAATAGTGCAGCGAATGAATTGATGGGAATGTAAATCATAATAAATTGTATTTAATGTCTAAATTTATATGAGTGGTACCGGAAACATGAAGTTCAGCAATGTATTCAATAATGCCAGCTTGAGATTTAACTTGGCATGTATAATTTCCAGCATGTCTCGCTTGAGCTGATTCGATATTCAGTAAACTCAATCTTTGACCACTTCTTAGTATAATAATACCATCATTTGAATCTATCTTTCGTCCATCTTTTTTCCAAATAATCTCAAACGGAGGATCACCTTTCATTATGGCACAATTTACCATTGCCATTGTACCCGCATCCACGGGGTTATCAAACTCAAATGGAGTAATTTGAGGTAAAACTAAAAATTTTATAGAATTATGTGAGATGTTAGAAAAACGGGCAGCGATAATTTTTCGTTTAAGGAGGGACAAGTGAAATTATATGTGTGCAACTACAATTTAATTAAAGAAGTGATATTTCAGGTACCAGAAACGTGCAACTCAGCTGTATATTCAATGAGACCAGCTTGAGATTTTACTTGACATGTGTAATTTCCTGCATGACGTGCTTGAGCAGACTCAATATTCAATAAACTTGCTCTCTGCCCACTTCTTAAAATAATAATTCCATCATTTGAATCAATTTTTCTTCCATCTTTTTTCCAAATGATCTCAAATGGAGGATCACCCTTCATTATTGCACAGTTAACCATCGCAATATTATTTGCATCAACAGGATTTTCGAACTCAAAGTGCATTATTTGGGGTAAAACTAAAATTGAGAGCATAAATGCATTTTACTTTGATTCAATGAACAGAATGAATCTTGCGAAATTGTTTTGATTGGGATTTGTTTCATTCAATTAAAAGAAGAAAAAAAATATTTTTATGATGAATAGAAAAAGTTTTTTAACTATGTAAAAAGCATTAAGAGTTTTAAAATGCAAATTATTAAAATTATATTATTTAAAATATATTATAAAAAGAAAATCCAATTGAAAACATCGATCGAGCCAGGTGCTAACCATTGACTCTCAATTCTGTTGAAGCTTTTGTAACACCAGCAGTATTCTCTGCTACACATGTATAATTTCCTCGATGTCTACCACGAACAGATTCAATGCTAAGCATACTGATTCGTGGGCTATTTCTACTTATCACAATTCCATCATTTGTTTGAATTTTATAGCCATGTTTGTGATCTACTTCAGTCTTAACCCAGTAAATATTCAATGGTAGATCACCCTTATTTACAGTACACATCGCAGATACCATATCATATATATTGACTTCATCCGCACCAAATGAGAAGTCGACAATATTCGGCTTAACTAAATTTAACATGAATTTTAATGATGTTAAATCGGTTTAAAATCCATGATTTTACTTTTATGGTGTGATTTATTTAATGATGAGCATGTAGGAGTTTTACGATTTTAAACAACTTGACCTTTATGGTTTGAATCACTTACCTCTTTATCAATTTCATGTTTTAATGGATTATCTTGACGGTTTTTTTTTATATTTATGTCGTTGTTTTGTCATTAAAACGGAGATTAAGATTGAGAAGCATCAATTTATTTTCTTTTAAACATTATCAAAAAAAATTTGTGAGTAACTTTCTCATAAAATTCAAAACTAAAGTGATGCTTCTCTTAAAAAATAAGATGAAATTGAAAGTTTAACTTACCCATTACTTGAATTTCAATTGCACCACGTGCGCTGTATCCTTCACTATTTTTAGCGACGCAAGTGTAAGTTGCTTGATCGGAGTTACGTTCAACATTTTCAATGATCAAAGTTCCATTAGGGAAGACTTTTTGTTTTCTGTTGATTGGCAATGGACGATTGTCACGTTCCCAGACAATTGATTCAATAGGATAACCAGCAACTGGACATGTAACGACTAGTGTTTCTCCTGCAACGATTGGTTTCTTTTCCATTGGTCGAATAAATGGAAGACCATAAATATTCAATTTGGCTTCATGCGAAACTGTGCCGACCTGAATGTTGTTTAAATTGTATAAGAAATGATTTTGATTATTTAAAACTTAATATTACCTTGCTTGAAGCTGTACATTTATATAAACCACCATCGTTTGTATGAACAGAGGTAATGTTCAAATATGATACAACTGCACCATTAACTGTCACGTATTGTCCAACTTGATATCTTTCGTTATTTGAAATTTTCTTTCCATCAAGTTCCCATGAAATTTCTGGTGTTGGGTTACCATGTGCGATACATCTCAAAAATACAGATGGTCCAGGATGAAGAGTTTCTTCAGTAAAAGCTTCTTTAATAACAGGTGGATCGACTGCAATTTAAATTTTTTAATTAAATTGATATTATTTTCTTTAGAAATTAATTTATATTAACTTACATCGACCTCCTAATTTCAATTCAGCACTTGCTTGTGCACTTTCTTGGTCATTGCGAATAAAGCATTGGTACATGCCTTTGTTTTCTTTCTTAACAGATTCAATTCTCAAAACTGGATCTGAGTGTTTAATTGATTTTCCATCTTTAGTCCAGCTAATTGTTTTGATGGGATTTCCAGAGAAATGACAAGTAAAAACTGCGGGACGACCGAAATCAACGACCTGCGTTTGTGGTTCGATCTTAGCAGAAAGAGGAGCAGTTACAGTCAAGACAGTTTCCACACTTTCACCACCAACTGAATTATTTACGACACACAAATATTTTCCAGAGTCCTCAACAACTGCATCCTTAATTATAAGTGTTCCAGACACTTGCTTCACACGATCATCTAAAACAACGGCCGATTTACGAGTTGTACCTTCAATATATTTGTACCATCTAAAATTTGAGATAAGAAGAGAAATGTCAGAAATTGTGAAATATATGTATGCGTTTCAGTACCTGATTTATTTCACAGAGCATTTTTTTAAGAGGAATTTTAATCGTGGTCTAAATGTAAATGAAATAAATTCAAGCTAATGCCTGAAACGCATACTATTAAAATATATTGATGCAAATATAATTTTCTTTTCTTTGAGATTGAATGTTATTTAAAGCCAATGAATGAACTGACTTAAACACCGGAGTAGGGTAGGATTGTCCAAGACAAAACAAAGCTGTAGATGACTTGATTTTAGCGGAATGAAATATAAATTTGTCTCTATCATCAACTTTTGGAGCAACACTTCCTATCGGTTCTGAAAGTTTTAATAAGGTTCGATTTTTGATTTTAAAAATCCTATTTCAAACTTTTTACGATTTATAACCTGAATTTGGAAAATAGGTTCGCCCATTTTAAAAATTCGAATGAAATCTCTTACTACAAAAGACTTGATCACATTTAATTGTGCTTTCATAGACGACGAACTTTAATATTTTTTTTTAGAGCTTTACCTGTAAAGCGATGTCGGGTAACTTTGCATGGGACAAAGCAATGTAAAAGTAGCATTCAGATTCGTATCTAAAAATCTTATTTTATCACCTGATGAAAGTCGAGGCTTTACATAGCCAATTGGTTCTAAAAGTTAAAATGAATTGCAAATCAAAGACTGTTTTTTTTTTATTTTTTTTTGTTTCATAACCTGAATGTTGAGCACAATGAACTTAATTTTTAATTTCAATCACTTACTTAAATATTCCTAGCGGCCACATTTGGGCTTGACATAGTAGCGCAAAACTTGTATTTGAATTCTTTTGAAATGTCCCACTTTTCAATTCAGTTGAAAATACTGGAGGTTTGTATTGTATTGGTTCTATAAATTATTTGAAATTGTAATTTTAGAACTTTAATTTTTTTTTCTCTTATAGCTTTTAACCTGAATGTTGGTTTGACTTTATCTTATTTTAATCAAAAAATTACCTAAAAATACCAAGTGGCCACATTTGAGCTTGGCATAACAATGCAAAACTTGTATTGGAAGATTTTTTGAATGCATAACTTGTTAAATCGGACATAAATGCGGGTGCTTTGAATTGAATTGGTTCTGAAAGTTTTTTTTTCAATGTCAATTTAATGGAATTTTTCCTTAAATTTATTTTCTTTTAACCTGAATGTTAAGATACGCCCATAATTTGCATGGTAGTACTTACTTAAAAACCCCTACTGGCCATGATTGTGCTTGGCATAGCAGTGCAAAGCTTGAATTTGTAGTTTTTACAAAAATGCTACCTTTGGATTCAGTGGAAAATGTTGGTGGTCTTGAACCTATGGGTTCTAGAAATTTAAGGTCGTTTTTATAATCATTGTTAAAAATAGTTTAGATTAAATGCGTAACCTGAATGTTGGAATTACTTTTATAAGAGAGATTTTACTTACTTAAATACGCCAACCGGCCAAGCTTGTGCTTGACACAGAAGGGCAAAGCTAGTATTTGCTGCTTGTTTGAATGTAGAACTGATTGTTTGTACAGAAAACGTGGGTGGTCGTGAACCGATTGGTTCTGAAAGTTTTTATTTATTTTAATTTTTTCAATAAAAATGTTAGTTTTTTTTTATTGTCACGTTTGATTGAATTTTATAACCTGAATGTTAAATTCTCTGCTAAAAAATATTTTTGAAACTCACTTAAATACTCCTACTGGCCATGATTGTGCTTGGCAAAGTAAGGCAAAACTACTATTTGCTGCTTGCTTGAATGCAGAAATGATTGATTGAGAGCCAAATGTTGGTGGTCGTGAACCAATAGGCTCTAAATTGTTTAAGTTAAAATTTTATTATTACATTGAACAAAGAAGTAATTCATTAACCTGAATGTTGGTTTGATTTAAGCAATGATTCGGTAAAATTCAAATAAAAAAAAACTCACTTAAAAACACCTACAGGAAATGCCTGGGCTTGGCATAGCAATGAAAAAGATGACGAAGCAACTGCTTCAAAAGCTGTGCTTTTTAAATTATTAGAGAAAGCAGGTGCCCTATATCCGATCGGTTCTGAAACAGGAGCGTTCATTAAATTTGAGTGACTTAATTAAGAGACAATTTTATAACCTGAATGTTTCTTAAGGGTAAAAGGCATGAAGTTAATTTCTTTACACTTACTTAAACACACCTACTGGCCAAGCTTGAGCCTGACACAGCAAGGAAAATGTTGTACCAGCATGTTCATCAAATGTACTACTTTTGGAATTACTTGAAAATGCAGGAGCTCGAAAGCCGATAGGTTCTAAAATATTTTTTTTATTCAATTACAAATTCGCAATGAAAATTAATGACCGTTTAATTTATAACCTGAATGTATTGAACATAAAAATTTACTCACTTAAAAACCCCAACAGGCCAAGCTTGAGCTTGACACAATAAGGAAAAACTGGTGTGTTCTTCTTTTGCAATGTAAACTTTTTTGAATTCGGAAGAAAATGTTGGTGGTCTCGAACCAATTGGCTCTAAAAGTTAATATTTGTTTTTTAATGATTTTGTTTAAAATGACAAATAACCTGAATGTTGGCAGTTCGTGTGTTAAATTGTTTTATTTTATTCGTCAACTTACTTAAAAACACCGACAGGCCATGCTTGAGCTTGACACAGTAAAGAAAAGCTCGAATGTTCCTCCTTTATAAAGGAACTTGTTTTCGATTCAGTTGAAAATGTTGGGGGTCTTGAACCGATTGGCTCTGAAAATTATCAAATAAACGTTTGAAATTGATTTTCATCAATTCGTGATTCAAAATTTTTTTATAACCTGAATGTCGACGGATGAAGTTTTTGGATTTGGTACTTACTTAAAGACGCCCACAGGCCAAGCTTGCGCTTGACACAATAATGAAAAACTTGAGTGTTCTTCTTTGACAATTGAAACTGTCTTAAATTCAGAGGAGAATGTTGGGGGTCTGGAACCGATTGGTTCTAGAAAATACAATTAATTTTTGATTTACTTCGGTTCTTACAAAAAATTTTTAAAAACCTGAATGTTGAAAGTGGGTTTGTATTTTTTTCACGTACATATTTTAACTGGGTACAAGGAGAAAGTTTGACAATGTCTATTTACGTACAAGATTTTTGACATTTCCGTATGTGTATCTATTCAAACCGAAATGTCAAGTTTTATCTGCTAAGCCAGATAATAACTTACTTAAAAACACCAACAGGCCATGCTTGAGCCTGGCATAGCAATGCAAAGCTAGTATTTGTAGCTTTAACGAAAGTGCTACTTTTGGCTTCAATTGAAAATGTTGGTGGCCTTGAACCGATTGGTTCTGAAAATTGTTTTAATATTTAATAGTTTTTTTTTTTCGATAACTTTACAAGCTTAACTTGATAACCTGAATGTTATGAATAGAATATGTGAAAGACTTCAACTTACTTAAAGACACCAACTGGCCAAGCTTGAGCTTGACATAAAAGAGCGAAACTAGTTGCAGTTGTTCGTTGAATACCGATGTATTTCGAATCGGTTGAAAATGTTGGAGGACGAGAACCAATTGGCTCTAAAATGAAAAGTGAATATGCAAAATTTAAGCCGTGCAACTTTTTATCTTTTTTTTACTTTTACAACCTGAATGTGTAGTCATAAAACGCGCTCAAACTTACTTAAAAACCCCAACAGGCCAAGCTTGAGCCTGACAAAGTAAGGCAAAGCTAGAATTTGTCGATCGTTGAAATGTAATACTTTTGGAATCAGTCGAAAATGTTGGGGGACGTGATCCGATGGGTTCTAAATAAAAAGTAAAACGATTTTTTTTAAAGATGGGAATATTGCAAAGTTATAAGTGACCTGAATGTTGAGATATGGAACCCGATTTTAAAAATATTCTTCAATCATCAAGGAAATTCAAAAATCTTACTTAAAAACTGCAACTGGAAAACTTTGTGAATTACACATTAAAGTGAATGTTGTATTTGATTTACAACTCACGACTTTAATATCATTTCCAGAAATAATTCGGGGAGCAACAGTATTAATTGGTTCTGTTAATCATAAAACTTCGATTAAAATTTATTCATTTAATATAATTTATAACCTGAATTAATTACTCAAGGGAAAATGGATTCGCCTGGTTAATTACTTGTCTAGATTGTCTTTAAGTTAAAATGAAATTTTAAATTTTGACAAAGCACTGTGAAATAACATTTTTAATGTACATGTACATGTAAAATATGTAACTGATTGATTAATTAATAAATGATATAGAAAAATGATCGACTTGTAAAATAAAATGTGCTTGATCCAATTTTGTATCAAATAAATGTTAAAATTCAATGTAATTTTGATTTGAAATACAAAAATAATTAAAAATAATTAACTTGAAGCGGTAAAATTGTGCGTACATCAATAACAAATAAAATTTAGTAAATGAAAGAAGCAACACAATGATATCAAATGAAATTTTTGGTTATAAATGCCAATTGTTTTCTATTCATGAAATTATACATATTGAAATGAATGATGAACATGTGACTTTAAATTAAAATTTAATTAAAATGAAGGTAAAGCGTTCTTGGTTCTAATTTGGCATTTCATTTACCTTCGTTTTTTCATACAATTTCTATGTCATCTGATAAGTAGTTGCTTCTCTTACACAAAAAAATAGACCAATGCAATACATTAAAGTCCATCATATGAGGAGGAAGCAACAAAATGCTAAAAAAAGTAAATAAATATTTAATTTTAATAATCGATCATTTTTCCTTACCAAATATTTTAACGTACAAAGACTCATTTAAATGTTTACCTAAAAATAGATACCGGGAGTGATTGCATGGGACAAAGCATGGTAATACTACCATTGATTTTGCTTTCAACTGTACGAGTTTTGTCTCCAGAACTCAATTTAGGTGGCACGGAACCGACGGGTTCTGTTTGAATTTAATTATTTGAATGAAATAACAGAAAATAATGATAATTTTTTTGTAAAACAAGGGAAAGTTAAGATAGAGTACCCTTTTTACAAGTTTTATATTGCTGTTACGCTATTTTCTTTAAGACCGCGTAGCGCCCGAACGGTTCATCTGAGACCCAAAGTT
>LN483650.1:0-200609 GCA_900002565.1 Culicoides sonorensis | reverse complement strand
AAAACAAGGGAAAAAATTAAAATCTGAAACTTGTACAATTTTTGTTCTGATCAATAGCAAAATTTTCATTAATTTTTAACAAGACACTCATTAATACAAATTGTACAAGTTTCAGATTTTAATTTTTTCCCTTGTTTTATGTTTTTGTGTTCACATTTGGAAAACTTGTATTTTTGAAGTTGATAAACTTCGCTTACTTCAGCTCATTACATTTTGGACTGTGATTTTTATTTTTTACTTTTTAGTTCGAGACTTAAAAAAGTTCTAGGAACAAAATCTTCTTATAATCGTTTATTATTCACAATTAAATCATAAAAACCTAAAAAAACGAGAAAAATTTTTTGATCAAAATCTCCAAGTGCACTAAAATAGCTTCAATTTCTTGGAAATCCAAAGCTCCATAACTTCCGTCCCTGACGTGCTGTAGATCTCTATCAGGGCGCGTTCGATCACATTTTGTCCACAGTTTTTGAAAATCATAGTGGCCGCTCTGCGGCTCGATTTTCGCCAATTTGTAGAATAGTGTTATTGAACCTCGATCTGAAAAAATAAATTTTAAAGTTAACAACAAAAAAAGCAATATTTACACCCAAACAAATGACGTTGATGATAATAATAATAATACCAAAAAATAATAATAAAAAAAAGGTGAATCTGAACTGATTGTTCAATATCAATAATAATAAATATTTATTGATGTAAAACTGTGGCAATTTAATCGATTATTTTATTTGAGTCCTTTTTATTATGTCGTTAGTTGGTTATTTTGGATGAAAATGTTTCAATTATGATATCAAAAGTTACCTGACCTGACCTTGAAAGGGAACGCGATTTCAGGTAAAAACTTAATTTGAAGTTATTTTAAAAGTGAAACATTTGATAATGAAAAGCACAGCGCGGTTCTTGAGCGTTTTGTTGAATGAAAAGTCAATTGGATGTAAATAAAAATACTAATAATTCATAAATTTAAAAATGTTATAAAAGGAATTTTGTAGTTTCAAGTGATTTCATTCATAAAATTAAAGTCTGAATGGTTATTTATTGAAATGTTTTGAAAACATGAAATGAAATCGAAAGTTATCGAAGCGTTGAAAATTAATCACTTTGTTTTGTTTGAAAACATGAATGAAGTCGTGAGAAATTTTTTTGAATACTTTTGAGATTTAACTTGAATCAAACATGGTTAGCACTGGTGCTGGACTATCTGAGTATCATGAACGTTAACGCTTTTAAGATCTTGCACTAGCGACACACTGGTGACACTAGTGACTTGGCCCGCAGACGGAGATCTTTGATTGACGCTCACAGGACATTTAACGAATGACATTTTTATCGCATTTTCAGTTAATTTGCAAAAAAATTCAAGTATTTTGGGCGTTTTTGTAGTCTCTGCTTATTATTTAGGATGAGCTACGGGGCGTTTTCAACTTAGAGTGCAGTTTTTCAACTTTCTTTTCAGACAAGTCCAATCAAGAGATCTGACCAAGTCTTTTGAAATGCAAAGGAGCATGATTTCTCTCGAGTGATGTGTGGCAAAACTGGTTTTTGATCATAAGCTGCCTGTTTTCTGAGTTGGCACAAAGAACTTACAAGGACTTTTGAAAGTTTAAAACTGAAAGTGAATAAAAAGAATATTAAACACAAAAATTTCTTCGAAAACTGATCAATTACATAAAAAAACATCAGTAACCAACAAAAACTTGCCTTTGTAACCTTAAAAAAAAATTTATAATTTTAATGATACACTAAACTACATTAGAAAAAAAATCTAGAATTTTTTAAAACAAAATCACTTTCCTTTTATCAATTTTTTTTATGTTAACCAGGGACAAATAACAAGGTTAAACAAAAAATCAATTGTAATTTTTACCAAATTATTCATAAGTGAAAGTAAAAATATTCTTATTTCCAAAAATTAACCGTAATAATTTAAGTAAAATTAACATTTTATTGCTGTGACATTTTTTTCATTCTCAATCCTTTCCCTTTTAAAATAAAATAAAAAAAACATTCATAGATTTCTCATTATTTCAATGAAAAACCAATGGTAGTCCTTTGTTCAATGTTTTTTTGCTCCGTTTTTCATTATGAAGATCATAAATCCGGAAAAAAATTGTCTATTTTTAATTTATTTTTACTTATTATGTAATTTTACAAGAAAAAAAAAAGTATTTAAATGAAAGGGTTGACAATTTGGTTGACACAGAAGCAATAAAACAAAAGTGATTTTTTTTAAAGTTAAAAAACCTTGTTTTGATGATTAAATTTTGAAAAAGACAATGAAATGTATCAGATTTTTTTTGTAATGCAGTTTAGTGTCTCAGATTTTTTGTTAAGGGTAAAATTTGAGGTAAAAAGTTATTTTTTTCTTCTATCGACAATAAAATTCAAATTGGTCCTACCTTGTTTTCTGTTGATCATTGAAAATGTCTTAAAATGATTCAAAAAATCTCATTTTAATTTTAAATTTAAATTTTATTGGAAAATATCATTTACAAAAGTTCGGTACTTATCAAAATATAATATAACTTGATGTTTTAAATAACAAAACACACAAAATATATCGAAAAATATTAAATTAAAAAATAATAAAAAAAAAAATTGAAAGCAAAAGAGAATTTGATAGAAAATTATGCTTCAAACGAACAAAATGACAAATTTGATTCTGATTTAAGAGTAAAAAAAACTTCAAATCTGAATAAATTTTTTCATCTCATTCAAAATTTTACAAACTAAACCCATCAACCCCCAAAATATAAGTAATTTAAGATTAAAATATTATAAAAAAACTTAATTTAAAGCAATAAATTTAATTTTAATTCTGTGATTTGATGGATCTCTTATCTTCCGGACTTAGTACAAAAATGGGTGATGTATAGTCAAGATTTTTATCATTCATTGGAACAAAAGTCTTGTTTGTCTCATAATTTTTAACGGATTTTCCTTTTTTCAACATGACATAAATTACAAAAAGGCTTACAATGAAAGCAGATGTTGTTGCTAAAATGAAGACGACAGTATGAAACGGATTTTGTGGAAGTCCATTCAAGGATGATGTCGTTGGTGTGTTATTTGATGCCTTATGGATGAACATTGAATCAGTAATTTCTGGCATGAGGTATCCGTTATAAAGTGAAATAGTCGATTTCCTAATGGCTTCTTCCATTGCATAAGCCTGATCAACTTTACGCTCATCGAGTAAATCGAATTTGACGATTATCGTGTCATCTTCATTATCTTTGACACGTAGATTGAATGGGGTACTATCAAGAATAACTGAAAGCTCTTTTTTAATCACATCATATAAATTTTCAAGTTTTATTCGTTTTTCATTTTTTAGCAAGAGTTCAATTTCAACTGAATCAATTGGTACAAATTGACACACTTTACTTCCTTTCATAAAAGTGCCAGCAGATGTCACTTGATTGCCTGCCTCATCAACGCACCAACACTTCAAATTGGAACATTGTGTGGGAACGAAAGCTCCCATCTCGTCACATGACACATCGAATGATGCCTTTTCAGTGATTGCCTGACACCGAGTTCGTGGAATTGGGAGTTCAGTCACTGATTTTGATGGAGCTTGAGTTGTTGTTGTGGTAGTTGTTGAAACTGTTTTCAGTTTTTCTGTGATAGCTTTCATTGTTGTGATGAGTTGTTCGGTTTCGAAATGTTCTTCTTCTTCGATTTCGATTCCTTCTCCTAGCAGATTTGTATCGTCACTTAAGAACGTAACTTGTCTGATGAGTTCTTCCATAAATGGATCATTGATTTGCGCACCAGGGTCTAATCGTCTTCTTGCTTGTCTGTGATTACAAACCGGTTCAGCGCCTTTGACTAATGATCCTTTGATTGGTGCCCCCTTTTTATCAGCACACCAACAAACTCTCATATTCATTGTGTCATTTTTGGTATCACCAAGACATTGAACTGGATTCCATGATCCATTTTCTTCATCGCATCGTGGTTGGAACCAAGCATTGCTAGCTTGGCCAGATCGCTTAGCTACCAATGAATTTTTGAGTTTCAATCTTTCACATTGCGACAACACAGGACAAACTGCATTGCAAGCGAAATCACTATCAAACATATTCTTTGTTTGACATGAACCTGTATTGTGTTTTGGAAGGGTAAATGGAATGCATTTATTGTGTTTTGGACTGAAGCGCCATTTTGTGATGATTTCACCAGATTCCTGTTTCTTGTTGCATGTCGAGGAAAGTGATTCAAAGCATGAGTCCCCTGGAAAAAAATATTATTATTTAATTGTCTTGATGATGAAATTAAAATTACTTACGAGTTTTTGGACAGCAAACACCCCTCTTTGTGACCGGATCGATTTGGCATGTATGCGTTGATGGACATGAATCGAAATCATTTTCTGGTCCACACATCAGTTCACGCCCATCGATTTTAAATGGGAGTCCTTCCATACAAACTGAATCTCTGATAGGCGTACAAATTGGAAGTGAGCAAAATTGTTGATCAGTACATTCAACTTTGATCAATTCACATTGTTCTCCACGTGGACAACTAATGTCTTTGCAAGGCTCCTTACATTGACACGTTTTGCATCCATTTTCATCAATCACATATCCATGTTCACATGGAGGACATGAAACAATTCCACAATCACTTCTTGCCATTATTTCACAATTGGGTCGTCCAGCAGTGGTTCGAGTACCACTTTTTTCTTTGCCGTATTCATCAACACACCAACAAACATTTCCAGGTCCACATTGAACTGTGCTGAATCCTCCTTCCTCTGTACATTGTGCAATGTATTTATCCTTTGCTGGAACTCCCAATTCAATTGCTTGATGCATCTGAAGTGATTGTAAATGTTGACAAGCTGTTTTGAATTCTGGTTCAACGCATTGTGTTCCGCATCCATTTGAACAACATCTCTTATTGCCATCACAATGATAATCTGATCGACATTCAAAATCACAGGAGTCTGATTCAAGGTTATCATAACCTGGTGGTACAAGATATGGACATTGTCCTGGTTTTCTCGGCATACATGCGGGCACAGGTGGGCAATATTCATTTTCACATGACACTTCAACGATACGACATTCATGTCCTTCCCCGCACTCAACGCCATCACATGGTGATCGACACTCACAACTAGGACAACGTGTCACTGGATCAAGAACGAAACCGTAATCACATGCCATACGACATGTTACATCTAAGCATTCAAGTTCTTCTCGCAAATCATTACAATAATCAATAGTGGTGTTATCACTTCGAGTTTTGGGGATTTCAGTTCCGAATCCATCAACGCACCAACATTCCTCGATTTCAATTGCAATTGCATCCGCAGCTGGTCTCCTTTTACGGGTCTTTGAAACAAGTGATTGTTCGGTGAGATCACTTCCCATGCTGTCAATTATCTTTGCAGATCGTTCCGATTGAATTGGTTCAACTTCGGCTGATCTGATGTGTCTTGCATTTGATCTACTTTCAGCGAGAAGCTTCCTCATTTCACGAATACTTTTGTTTTCGAGAATTTTCTTCTCTTCAGATGGTTTAACCTTAACGATTGTTCGACGACATTGCATTGACTCATAAAGACCATCAGATTTACATGTTGGTGCAGTGATTGCAAGTGTCATACCTTCTTCAGTTCCTTCCATGCGTTCGGTAAAATCACGCAAATATTCACACATTGACTGTTGTCGATCAATTTCTTCCTCGATCATTGATTCCTGTGATGCTTGAGGACAACAAACACTTCCAGGTTCTTTATGTAATTTAGTGCACTCATAATTTGATGGGCATTCAATTGTATTTGATAATGATCGGGCACCAGATTCAATGGAATCCTCATCCCAGAAGGAACGTTGTTGATATTCACGACTTTCACGTAACGCTGAAACAGACCAAAATTTTAATTTAAATACAAAAAAAGAAAATCAATTATATACCTTGATGACAGTACAAAAGTTCGCTTGTTGCATTATCAGCTAATGGAACACCAATTTCACAGGGATTCGAATAGACAAGATTTGGTTTGCACACTGGTTCGGATGAGCATAAACTGCTGTCATAGCACTCAGGGTCGATTGCAACTTCACAATGAGTTCCCATGGGACATTTGAAATTTTCACAAGGTTCAGAGCATTCACATGTTGGACATCCGTTGTGATCGTTCTATGAAAAAAAAAAAATGAAAATAATGAAATCTATTCTTATATGAAGAAACTTCGTTAAAAGCGTACCTTAAATCCATATTCACACACCGCTGCACAAATGTGTTTGTCACATCCACCATCTAAACTTCTACTGCTACTTCTGGCTGGAATTTGAACATTTTCACAATTAACCATATCAGCAGCTCCCATTGTACCATCAATTTTGTTTCCATTGATTGGCTCAACACACCAACAAACTAAACCATTTCTGCTGCATTGCTTATTGGCGAAATTGCCATTTGGTCCACTGCAATCTGGAATGTAGCCACGACCTTCACGCTCATTAATCGAGAGAACTTCGGAGAGGAGTTTGACTTGATGACAAACTGTTATATTCATTGGTTGCAGGCACGCTTGTCCACACGCTGGACTATAACAACATTTTTGCATTTGTGGACATTCAATGTCAGAACGACACGTATTGCCACATTGACCATTGATAGCCATGGGTCCATTTCCGGAAGGGCACATACCTGGTTTCTCGTAATTGATTGAAGCCGGACAACAAACACCATAATCATTTCCAGATTGTACCAAGCACTTATACATTGGAGGACATTGAGGCTTTCCTGGTTCCAATCCACAGAGGAATGGTCGAATTTCACCATTAATTGGCATTGGTTGACCATAAGGACATAAATCACTTAAACTTTTTGCTTTACGACATGACGGCACTGGTGGACATGGTTCTGAACGACATTTAACATTCTCTTGCTGACACTCCGTACCTCGTGGACATTTAAGACCCTCACATGGATCACGACACTTACAAATTTGACATCCAGACCGTAAGTCCCGTGCAAAGCCAGCAGGACAAAACATGCGACACGATGATTCAGGACATTGTGTTGGCACTTCACATGTCACATTATTTCGATCATTTGTTCGAGTCCCGCTGATTTCCTGTCCATATTCATCGACACACCAACATTCATCGCTGCTCTCAATGTCATTTGAACACTGAATTCTCTCAAATTCACCGTCACGAGCACATTTTGGAATTCTAACACCACTTCCGTTATCTCCTAGGGATTTGGCTCGTCTAGTTTCAGCACGTCTCAAATGTTGACATGCTGTTAAGGAATCTGAAATTAAAATAGAAACAAAAAAAAATTAGAGTAAAAGTGAATGTAAAATTGAAGTGAGATGATTCAAATAAAAAAATTAGCAATTCACATATACAAATTGCATACAAAATTGAAAGAAATTACCATGATAAAATGAAATTTCTCATGTGTGTTTTCTTTTTCTTTTCATTTGTTAACAACTAATTTATTTTAATTTTAACATTCATTTCATCCGGGAGATTATTATTTTTATTGAATATCACCTGCACACACAGATAAGAGAAGCAAGAAACATGTGTTTAAAATTAATTGAATCGTGTGCCATTGAATACTTTTGGATATTTTATTATTAGTTTACCGCACACTGATGATGATGATAAGAAATTAAACGTACAAAAAGAAAACTGGAGAATTGAAAGACATGGTAAAAGTCGGTCAAGTTAAAAGTTATTTATGAGTTTTTGGTTGATCAGCTGACATGTATCTGGAATATTTTTGTTCAATGAAGTCACGTTTCTCTTCATCTGGTGTGAAATGTAGTAAAAGCGAGCATGTGATAAGCGATTTTGGCTGATTTCGATATGAGTATTTAAAATATTCAAATTAAGAGTCTCAGACATTGAAATTATGATCGAAATTATGCCAATCGCCCACAAACTGTCTCAATTCAAAGTCACGACTCGTTCACATTGAAAAAATTCTCCACTTTCTTCTTCATGCCAAAAACAATGTCTGTTAAAATAGTTTTTTTTTGTCAAACCTGACGTCAGTCATAACTCACCCCACCCATGAATGGATTTTGTACATCATTTAAAATTTCAAGCATGAATAAAATGTCTGTGGTATTTCAAAATTACATTAAATTAAAATTATTTCATTGCATTGAGTAAAATAATTTCTTTTTACATTTCATTTAATTTCATCTTGAGTCGAATTCTACGTCACATTGTGCATTTCATGTAAATGTAAAGCATGACTTTGTTTTGGGTTTTAACCGACCTCGTTTTTGAAGTATTTTTTTACATGATTATTCACGTTTCTTATATTTGTGTATCATACTTACTGGGGGATCCGGTACCGGTATAGTGTCCGCTTTAATTTTTGATTTCTATTTCGTATTTTTTTTCATTTTACTTTTCTTCTTTCTTTCATTCCCATTCTCTCTCTCATATTTCATTTAAGTATGACACATAAAATCAAGTTTTTATTTCACTTTCTTGAGTACATAAAAAAAAAAATTAAATGTACGGTGTGAACATTAAATGAAAGCAAACATGTTATTGATTGAAGCATAATTTTAATCAATATTTGTATAAAATTGAATCACTGACGTAAGAAATAAAGTATAAAAAACCTATAATTTAATTTCTTGTGAATTGAATTGAAATGACATGACAATGAGTAATTTGAGCTGAAATCGTTATTTGAAAATCAAAAGATTTCAATTAAAATTGTGAGGTTCGTTGTCTGTTTTTCTGTAATTTCAGAACATATTGAAATCACTTTCAAATGAAAAGTTAAATAAAATGAGTAGGAAATGAATTTTAAATTGAAGAAAAGAAAATTAAGAAATCAGACAACATCAAGTTTGTCATAACATCTCCATTAATTACTTATATAATTTCAATGAGGAAATCGATGCGATTGCAGCACATTTCATACCAAAAAAGGTCATGCAAGATCATCGTTTCAATTTCTTTTTTTTCTTACAAGTAATCATTGATTCACATCAAAAGCTGTAATTGAATTTTTCTGCCACACAATAAAAATAATTATTATGCACATGAAATAGTTATGACTGTGTCAATTACATGCACATATCTTAAATAAAATCATGTGAAATGAGACTTGAATACAATATTTTTCATTTTAAATTGAGTTGTTAACTGTGACTTTTGAATAGATATTGAGTCATCTTACCTATATTTTCATTACTACCACTATAATAATTTCTATCACTAAAATCTGTAGTTGCCGCTGAAATCGACACTAATTCAATTAATATCAAGACTAGAATTGTGATGTTTGATGTTCGTAACATTCTAAATACTTTATTTGATTTTTGTGATGATGATGATAATAAAGTTGCTAATTTGTCATTTATGGCGATTAAATTCCTAGATTTATTGTGATTATTGTTTTGTTTGGCCATTTTTTTATTATTAACTATTTTTTTTGTGATGTGATTGTTATTGAAATTGTTGATTATTTACATTTGTTCAAGTATGAAATCGTGTTTCTTTTTTTATTCAAAGTTTACTTGGTTGAGTCATGGAATCAAATCTGAAAGGAGAAGAAAAAAAAATATTTATGTTAAAAATAGTTTATTTGAATAATAATTCAAAAATATTAAATTAAAGTGATGACGAAGCTTTGAATTTTGTGGTTAGTTGAAGATATTTTTGCTTAGAATAATTTAATGATAAAAGTACAGTGAAACTTCTCTTAAATTTTTTAACTCGATTTTCTTTACTTTCCTGTATGAAATACATCAAAATGATGTGTGGCAACTTTGTTCGACATAAAAAAAGCTACATTTTTGCAGAAGAAAGTTTTTTGGAATCTTAACACCTTCATGTGTTTATAGCGTGTCTTGTGCGAAAATTTGCGTGTTTTGCCCTGAAAAACTTTCAACTGAAAATTTGAGCTATTCACAGGCCATTGTCAAAGAAGAACCTATATATTTTTAGAAAGAGGGGACTTTCAGCTTTCCAAAAAGGATCAGATCTTTAAAATCGGTTAATGTTTACGCCCGTGAGCTCATTTTTGACGAAAAAACGATGTCACTTCCTCATCTTCCACCAAAAAAACATCAACTTGGATTTAAAAAAATACTCTAAGTAAGAAAATTGCCATACTTCAAATGGCCGCTATTCAGTCAAGTTCACTATTTTTTAGTTTTGTTTGCGCGAATCATCTATTTTAATGTATATTTTCGGAAAATCAACGCATCGATCAAAATTTTTCTGTGGAAATGGAATTCGATATCTTGGGAAAATTACTTTTAATTGCTGAGCTTGATTCGAACCGGTTTCTATAGTTGTTCTTTGTAGAATTGGTTGCTTCCTCAAGTGCTGGTTACTATCTCTAATTTGAATACTGTTGGTTAATTGACTAGAGTCGATTCTGTGGTTTGAAACATCATGAACGAACGAACATCAGTTTAATCTTTGTCTGTCTCGAATCGTCATCATTACAAGTAAATTCAACCTGTGAGTATATAGAGGAAGTTGAAAGCATCGCCAATCCAAATTTCTCAAACAGAGGAGCAAAAATTGTTTTTGAACTGACTCGAGTCTGACATAGTCAAGCTGATAGTCAGGCATCCATATTATGATACCATAATCAATTATTGGAAACACAAGTGATGAAAACAAGGACTTCATTAAACTCTTTACCAAAACTTTTGATCAATCTAAGAAGTGATTTTGATCTTCGAATGATGATATCAGTGTGCTGCTTAAAAGAAATTTTTATGTCAAGCCAAACTCTGAGATCTTTAATTACGCTTACTCGATTCACTATCAACCCAGATATTTCGCAGTTATAAAAGGTGGAGTCTTTGGTCCTAGAGCATCTCATCACACTACATTTGTCAATGTTCAATACCATTGATCTAATGGCAATTATTTGAATTTTCACCAGGCGCCAAAAGGCAAGCTTTAGTGTAAATCAAAATCAATCAATTTAACCAGACAAATATTTTCTTAATTTATTCAATTTAACTTCCTACTTTTTTTTTATTAATTTTTTAATTTTATTTAAATTTAATTATTTTTTTACATGTATTAACCATGGTTTTGCTTTTGTTAAGAAGTAAACCAGTTTCACTTAACGGTTTCAGTTGTACAGCAAAAAACTGCGTTAGTTTAAATTGAAATCAAAAGTGATTAATTTGCATAAATAAAAGAAATCGCATGAGTAAAAATTTATTTTTAATAAAATATTCATTTAAATTTCAATGCAAAATTGTTAAAGATTTTTAAATTCAATTTTAATGTTCAATTTTTCAGATTAATGAAAAAATTCCTGATGAAAATTTATCTAAAAGAATTTCAAGTCTCATATTATTGTTATAATTTTATTTCAAATTATTTTATTTTACTGCTCGATTTATGTCATTTAATTTTATTTTCCTGATTAATGGGCCAAGAAATCTTTTAATGACAGCTATATTTTTTTTTCTAACAAGCACGTTATGAATTCAATTTTCAAATAACTGCTCAACTGTCAACAACATTATTGGGTTGTAAAATTTCAGTTATAATGAAATAATTTTTCGTAACAAATATTCCACCGGATTCACCTCACTGATTCATGTTACATGTGAACGTTACTCTACTACGTTAAAAAATATCCATTAATCGTCAAATTACTCATAAAAGCATTTTCGTGCTTATTACATTGAATCGGTGCTTAAATCACCAAAGAAAATGGTCAAAATCAGCATAAAATCATTATGAGTAAAATTATTAAATGTGTGGTAATAAAACACGGATTAGTGATGGTAGTGCCCGGAAATTCCATTACATGGATTGTTTTTTTAGTTGAATCACATTTTAATGCTTCAACTAGACTTTAATTGTCTAATTAGCACCATGTTACACGGATGAGTATTACATTGACAAGGAAACTCCTCTTTAATAACAAAAAAAATACAAAAAATGTGCAAATAAAATGAAATTACATCGAAAAAAAGACGTGAAAGTGTTAAATTAGCGTGATTTTGTCTCTACTTTTTAATTTAACGTCATAACGTGAAATCAAGAAGATAATTGAAGTGTAATTTCTTATTCAAATTTAAATGAATGAAAGGAAATTATTTAATACAAAATTATAATCATAATACTAATTCATAAAAAAAGATGTTTATTTGTAATTTAAATAAAAAGGTGAAAGGTGTTTTGGTGCTGTAACCGGTAGAAACTTGTTAGAAACGGAAAATCAACAGAGCATAAACACTTCAAAAAAAAAAGATTGAATATTCAATTTAAATTCATTTGATGTAAATCTTTGTCATTGTCCTTCAATAGAACAAAATTTAATTTAAATTAAATAACATTCAAATATGAATTAATAAAAAAACGTTTACATTTGATTTTGATATTAATATTAAGTTTAATCAAAATTTTGTCTTGCTCTATTTACTTTTGTTCTTCAATTTGATTATTTTTTTTGTGACTGTGAGTGTGTGAACCACTTATCTATTCAATATTAATTTCGTTTCAAGTCATTTATTATTTTATTATGCGATTGTATTTTTTTAAGTGAATACGGAAGATTTTTTTTTTTTGCGTGAAATTTGATAGTATGACATTAATTGGCCTTATTTTTTGGTCATAAAATTAAAAAAAAATAAATATTTTTATTTTCTCTTTTCTTTTTTCAAATAAATAAATATTTAAATTAAAATTAGGATGATAATGATCATGATGATTGTAATTACAGTAAATTATAGCCGTTGGGAAAATTTCAAGGTGAATAACCTTAATAATAAATAAAAAAAATTAAAAAAAAAAACATTTATAAAATTTTTGTTTAATAATGAACATGCAATTGTTATTATTTTTATTATGAATTTTTTTGATTGTTAAAAATCGCTTTTCATTAGAATTGGAATATATTTTAATAATTTCCATTGAAAAATTCCTGAGTAAAGTGCTCAGTTTTTTGTAGGTATGAGATTTTTGATTGACTTTAATTTGAATGTGAATTAACTTGAGTTATTGGATGTTTTTCTAGACCATTGTGGATCAACTCAGATCAAGATACCAGAATTTCAAACTAATTTTCAGATTCTAGAGTGTTTGTGACTCTTTATTTTGCTATTTTACTATCGATAAACGTGTTAATGTGAAGGACTATGCTCATCAAAACTTTAAGTGAGCCTCACGTTAATTACTCAGAAGCTCAATTCTACACTCTCAACGGTAAGCCAAAGAACAGGGATATCCCCTGATGTCCCACTGGTTTTGGCTTGAGTGTGAATATGAGCCAATGGGAGAAGATTATTGTAAATTTTAACTTTTTTCATTCACAGTTCAACTCGATCATGAGAAACTTCAAGTTGAACTGAAGCTGCAATACAGAAGCATTACATTGTTCAGGAAGTTAAAGCTCCTGATGGTTAAAAATGTATTGAGAAGGGCCATTTTGAGGATGTAACGTGGATTAGGTCTCACATTTATGTTCTTATGAATATCACAGTCCAAAAAGTGATTCCCCAGGTTGTATAAGATCATTCCATTATTCTCTAAACGACGAAGGGACTTCATGTTGAGTATCTTAAGTTGTAAATCGTAGAAGATATTCAGAAATAAGAACTTAGGTGTTGGGCGACCTATAGCAAGGTGAATCAACAAAGCTGGCAACAGGTGGCGCAAGATAGAGAGCACTGGAAACAGATCCTTCATCAGGCTTTGACTAGGTAATTGGTTGTCTAGTATTTTTTTTTTCCTTATGTGGTGTACACTGAGGTTCAGTGTTCGCACTTCGACCTATAAGATCTTTTGTGCTTCTCCTTTCGAAGGGATCTTAATTTTCCCTCAATACATCCAGTTCATCAAAAAATTTTAACATTACTTTTGGATCTGTGTTAACTACAGTAGAAGGAGATGGAAAGCCCTCCCTGAAGTAGCGAATCCTCCCTCTAGCTAATGCTTCACACTCTGTGTAATAGATGACAGCATCTTCTTCCAGCCTGATTTTTCCTCTTAATCAGTCTTCACGCGTAGGTATTACGATGTCGAAAGGTTTTTCGAAGTCAAATTCCATTGGAATGCTGTCAGAGATGAAGTTTAGATCATAAAGTTTTGAGATATCGTTAAGAATTCCCAAATGACCTTTAAAATCTCCTGATTTGAAGTTTTTGACACGTTGTGTTCTCCATGCCACTATCATCGCCTCCTTTTTTAACAATAACATCCAATGGATGAAGGTCAAGCAGTATGTCGAGTGCCCTATTTGGAGTGCTTCTGAGCGCTCGTGTGATGTCTAAACATGCTAGACGTTGGACTTTTGCCAATCGTTGCTTTGCTATTTGGCTATCAACCTTTGGCCACCATACGAATGCACCGTATGTGATCATTGGTCTAAAGACAGCAGTATACAAGTACTTTGTCATTTTTGGTTTTAAACCCCAATGTTTACCTACTAGGCTCCTGCATGCCATGAGACATGAGGTTGCTGCTTCTGCTTTCTTGCGAATGTGTCTAGTTAGCTAAGTCAGTAAGTAATTAAGTAGAACTTTCGAAAGATAAATCGCGCCAATCTGTTCTGAATCTTTCCAAATAGCCGAGGGTATCTACCTGTTGAGCTCTAAATAAATTTAATGGCACCTGTACTTGTTGATCTGCACTTCTATGATTATGACTAAGACATAATTTGACATTATTCATGTTATCCAACACTCAATTGAAATTGAAACTCATTCGAAAATTACGCATATTTTTCAACAAATAATATTACATAACAATCAATCGATATAAGCAGCAAGTAAGCTGTTAGCAGGTTTGAATTTTTTTATGCCCAGTTCAAATCAATTAATCATGTTCAATAAGTTATACAATAATTTGTGTGCCTACTCATATTAAGTTGTTTAATTTATTGAATATTTTTTGTTGATATTGTGATTTTTCTAATTAAACTTTTGTGTAAGGTGACTTAACTTCCCAAAAATGGTGCGTACACACCATGACACGACATGATTTCATAATGTCAACTAGACAAGAATTTTAATTGTGTCAACAAATTGTTGTGAAAGATCATAAGGCTTGTTTTGAAGACAAGTTTCATTGCAAATTTTTTTCAAGTTTTTTTTTGATCATTGAACAGAAATTGAATGTATTGTCCAAAAAAAAGGAAGATGCTAAATGCAAATCAGTGACTAA
The DNA here is from genome assembly GCA_900002565.1 of Culicoides sonorensis. Classification (NCBI taxonomy): domain Eukaryota; kingdom Metazoa; phylum Arthropoda; class Insecta; order Diptera; family Ceratopogonidae; genus Culicoides; species Culicoides sonorensis. The sequence continues at coordinate 185,453 of LN483650.1, read as the reverse complement.
TAACTCCAATAAATCACAGTCTTATGACCACCTCCGTTGTTATCCAAATTCGGCTCATTTGTATTTGAAGTTTAATCATAAAATAACAAAAAAAAATGACAATAATATTTGTATTTCATATTTCACGATGACTTCATCAGTATATAAAAATAACGAAAAATCAGTGCCAGGTTATGCAATTTCTGTTGATTTTTTTAACGTTCTAGAACAATTCATATAGAATTCATCTTAATCCGACACTGTTCAAATAAAACACCTTCATTTAACTGGCGCTACATGTCTTATCTCCATAAAATAATCGTTATATGTCATCTAAATTACCACAAAAACACTTCTATTGTTATAAAATTGTGATAAATTTCAACTATAGTTGATGTACTTTTCACGTATTTTAACTTTATTTGTTTATTTAACGTTACAAAAGAATACAAAATTAAAAAAAGAACACACTCACGCATGTACACAAGTGTCACCTTGAAAGAACATTGTTATTTGACACCAACTACCTCAAGAATTTTAATCGCAGTTAAACAGTGAGTTAATGTCAAATCATGTCATTTTATGATGCTGACATATCAATAAAGTTCAGGGATATGTGGAGAAATTATCTGATTTTTGACGTATTTTCAGCTAAAATTTGAATGTTATGCTGTAATTTGATACCGAAAGTGCTTAAAAATTTAAAATATTTTTTTAATGTGTTGTTTGTTTATCTATAAAGTGATGGGTTTATTGGCAAAGTTCATGTTTAATATGTTTTATTTTGTTTGATTAGGACACGACTCGTGCTCATGAATTTTAAATGAAACCATCTTGAATAAAATTCTAGACAACTCTGGAATTCAGTTCTTGATCAAACCAGGACAACACTGTAACAATTTTTAACGCATTTTACATTTTTGATTAACTTGTGAGAAGAATTTTTAGTTTTAATCAAAATCTACATTTTTGCTGAAAAGTGTGCACATTGGAATCAAATATTATCTTATGAAAACCAATTTTTTAAGTAGAAGACTTTATCAGCAATAAGGAAATAAGAGGGAAAAACACAAAAATCACTCTAAATTTTTTTTTTGCCAACGCAGGATTTAAATATTTTGGATTATGAACCTCCTCGACATGCCTGACAATGCTGCATTTACAGATTTTATGGTGGGCGACTTAAAAATTTCGTCGATTCTGGCGAACCATGCAATGAGCGATAGCTGTCCCAAAAAAAAACGAAAGCCGGTAACTCGACCCTAGCAACTTACATCGAAATATTTCGTAGTTTAATCACTCATCAAAAATTAGCTTCATACAAGTCAATTCAAAAAGTAGTTTATTTGAAGCACATTCACGTTATTCATTGTGAGAGTACATACGGCACTTCACCATAATGAATAAAAAAACTTTCACTTGCGTGAATGAAATTTCTTGTACTGCTTTTTTTGTACACTCATCCATTTAGTATTGTGTACTTTTCATTGAGCATACATGAGAGCAAAACGATCGTTTTATATTAAAAAAAAAAACCATATCTGAACTTGATATGCTGCAATGCCTCCTATTTAAAGCAACATTTCAAAAGAAATGTCTGAATTCTGTTAACATGCCTTCAAGTCCCAAACTGACATGAAAGAAATTAATAATAAAATGACTCACAAAAATACTCACAACGAGTACTCATGAAATGTATCCAAATTTTACAATCTTACTGTTAAATTAAAAAAAAAACTACAAAAAAAAACTGTAAAGTGAAACTTGAAATTTAATTTTTTTGCACTTTTAATTATAATTTTTTTTTTGTTTCGCTACTGTCCAATTAACACTTCTTCTAGTATATTTTTTTTATATTTTTTTATTTACTTTTATTTGCGATTGCAATAATTTTCGTGTGCGTTATTTTTTTTTGTGCTTATTTGATTTAATACAATTTTAATTTGAAACAAACACTATTTCGGTTCGTTTAATTTCAATTATGATGATAATTTTTTAAAATAATAATACAACAAACAACTAATCATTTATATGAAGTTGTATAAAAATAATTTAGTAAAGAGACCTTGTGTGCACATACACATTTATAATAATAATTATGTGTGTAAACTTTCACAACTTTATATTTAATTTTTATTTTTATTTTTTTTTTGTATGAAATAATCACAGTTTTATTTGAACATCAACAATTATTATGATTTGCGTATATTTTTTTTTTTTAATTTAATTTAATTTAATATTATTTTATTTATTAGGCAAATTGAAGGTGGTGGAATGCAGTATAAAATGCTGATGATAATTAAAAGGAAAATTTGCATATATATGTGATATGAATTTTTTTTTATTGACACTCACAGTGATTTCTATTTAATTTAAAAAAAAAAAATAATTTTTTCACCTTGATTATTATTTTGTTTGTCTTTGAAGAAAACATAAAAGGTGTTGCTTTAATGCTGCTTTTGTTTGTTAATCGAATTTAATTTATTTTTTATTTAATTTCACATGTTATTTTTTTTTTGTTTATTATGACAATTGTCACACTTTTTTCATTGTTTATATTTTTTCTTATGAATAAACAAAAATAATGCGTTAAATTAAATTTAATATTTTATTTTATTTTTATTTTACTCGACAGAGTAAACGAATTCGCGATGTTGTCGATTTTCTTTCCAAATTCAAACTGTCTTACTAAATTCATGATCGCGATTCTTTTTTCCATTCACTTTACTGTATTCGCGTGCGTATGTTTTTGATGTGTATATGACTACCATGGTAAATATACGATGTAAAATACAAATTTTTTTAATGTAAAGGAATGATCATACCTTCATGGTACGGTATGTGTAGTATTAAAATGTAAATAAATGAATAAAAAAACTGATAAAGAGAGTATCGTTTTAATATAAATGTGTATGACAATGTATAATTTTACTACTTTTGTGTATTTAATACAATAATATACGGATATGAATTATAATTTTTATATTGTTTAGTGCTATTAATAGACAAAATTTTGTTTTCACTGGAGTTTTGATAAAATTTATACCGTAATGTGGGGTGACTTGTATTTTTTTTATGATGAAATTGAATTTGATGAATTTTGGTCATTATGAGATTTTGTCATGGCAAAGTCACGCTTACAAGCTTCATTTCTGAGTTCACTAAAGACATTTTTAGTAACTTAACCAAATTTCACCTTTAAGTTCTTCGAAATAGTTCAAAAATTGGACGTTTGATTTCATGGTCCAAGAAAACAGCAAGTGGCGTTTAATGGATAAAAATTCCAAAAATATGAAACTGTGACGCGTCGATTGAATTCGAGTATATTGTCATGAAACATTAAATTTCACTCTCTTTCTCTTTCTTAATATTTATTATCATAATTGTCTTAATAAATGACAAACTGTATGATTCAATATTTGAAATTTTTCTTCTCTTTTTATTCTAGATTCGAACAAGAACAAAACTTATGAATTTATGTATGAATGACTGCCAAAACACATATGTTTAAATTCTGTTTTATATTTTTTTTTGTTTATACATATTTTTTGTTACTTACTGTAGACGTTTAATTTCTTTTTTTTTAAACAGTGACATCATAATACTTGTTGAATCAAGACGTAGTATTAAGAATATTAGAGAGTTATCAATAACTTAATTAACGTTCAAATATTTTTTTTTAAATTAAAATTTAAAGGATTTAATCAAGAATTAATTTGCAAAGAGTTAGGAGTTATGGCTGATAAAAAGAATGTAAGTTATTCTGATTTTACTTTAGGAATCATGTTCAATTAATTTTTTAAGAGTAGTTTCGTAAACCTTTCAAATAAAAATCATGACGATACTAAATATTTGATCACAATAGGGCTGGTTTACTCATCAGACGATCTTCGGTCTCAAGTAAAGTATCGCCTATGGGCTTAATGATCGAGTTTGTAAAGATTTTGAATCAAAGGTTTTTTTTGAGAAATATTCTTAAGAATTTTTTAAAATTTAATATAACTTGAATTTCTGTTAAACTATTATCAAGGATTAACAATGAGGCTAAGGTCTGTGCTCTGCTTAAACAGAGAGCTAAATATTTTAAAGGATTGAAAAACCATGGGAACTATTTTCATTTGAAATATTTACAAAACTACTCTCAAAACATCATTCTAACATAAAATAATCTATTAATAACTTTTTTTCTTATATACGTAATTTTACGCAGCTAATTATTATTATAAGTATTTTCGCATTTATACTACTTACTATTCTTATAATACTACCATTTTATCTATGGCATATTGAATCCACACCAAAACATTTGACGTTAACTGAATCTGACATGTGAGTGTTTGTTTATATTGTTATTTTTTAGTAAACAAATAATTATTTTTACTTTTAGAATTGAAGTAAAACAGGGAATAAGTTCAATTTTGTGTCGAGAACGTCATCTCAAAATGAATCTTAATAATAGTTTTAATGCATTTCAAGTCAAAAAGACCCCTGATAACTTGAGTCCTCGTAAACTTATTCATCTAAATGAATCGATGAAGTTTCCTGGTGATGAATTTGAATATAAGGGATTTTTCTTGCTAAATGGGGCAACTATAGATCTTCGTGTTTGTACGCGTCAAGAAGGAACCCAATTATTGGTGGTTAAAGATGGAAGAAGATTAAGTGAATGTGAAATATTAAAAAAGGTTAATAATAACAATGAGAATTCTCATTTCGATGGAATTACTGAACAACCAATGTTAGATGACACAAGTGATGAACTGACGGATTTGGAAGTGAGCCTTCTAACGTGTTATGATAAAAAAATCCTAGTATCGCTATATTTTCCACCATCAAAAGACTGTCATAATACGTCCAGTGTAAATAAAATAAGATTTATTTCATCGAAACTTGAAGTGCTCTCAGGTAAGATTAAGACAACTAATCAATGTAAAATAAAAATATAAAATAAAAAAAATTTCTTTACAGATGCTTACTATTATTACATATTCTATTCAGAGAATAATTCACCCAATGACATTAACGTAATCTTTGACATTTATCAACCTACTTATGAATATGCCAATATATCAAAATCAGTAAGTTGCATCAACAGAACTGAATGTAAATTCCCTGTCAATATGTTTTCAAATGACAAAGTCATCGTTGAGATCCCGATACGTAAAGGCATTCGAAATTTGACTAACAATCAAATAGAAATGCTCTCAATTTGTATACCAAGAACTTCAGTGTATTATGTTATTATTATACTCGGATTAATAACTTTTATAATATGGATTTCAACGTGTTGCTACATATTTTTCCTAAAGAAAATGTCATTTATTCCGCTTTAGATACATAAAGCAAGAAAAATCACCCAATTGATGGTAAACTTAAAGAAATATTTGCTGTAACAAAACTTCAGTTATTGTATTCCATGAGTAAAATGAGCAAAAATGTATTTAAAAAAATGTATGATGACTCATGAATTGAGAAACATTGTAAAAACCACAAAATAAAGTGTGTACCATGTAAAAGTTTTAATATTTTTGTATTAACTTTGTATTGAAAAACAGAATTCATGTGCATCAATGGCACGTTGGATATATGCCCATTTACATTGATCAACGTATCGTATGGAATAAATTTCTCCCGAGCTTTGTTATTATTTGTATAAAGCTTGTATGATTAAATCAAAATAAATTGGTTAAGTGTATTAGTAAAAAAATGTATGATATGCTACTGTAATGAGATTTGCTAAGTAATTTCAATTCAGTGATCAAATCAATGTTAAATTGTGTTACGGTGATGACTTAATGTTTTGTGATGATTAATTTTTTGGATTTGGAATGTCAAAAAAATAAATTCATTGAAAAATAATTAAGGATATGCAACACTGTGGTAAGAAAATTACCTGGGAACGTGTATCAATGACATCTCGCTATGTTCGTATGTGGTCATATGGTGGCCATTTTTTTCTTTTCTATTTCCCACTTCTAGCATCCTTAGATTTGGTTCGACCTCATTTACTCATCTTGCTCTAGGTCAGCCCTTGTCGAGACGATCGTCTCGATCATTTCTGAAAATAATTGATGTTGCGAGGCCTTGGTCCAATTTTGACACTCCTACGCTAAATGCCAAGCTTCAATAGCTGTCTTGTAAATTCACAATTTCCATGCAACGACCAAGGCACTGAGACCCATCTTTAGGTGATTTTCTCCTTACATTGTGATGTTAAATGACCTTTCAATTAGAATTTTTAATTTTATGATTGATCAATCGCTTGATAAGAAAATTACAGTCCTTACTCTCATGATCGATTTTCACGGTCATTAATTTGATGATGATGATGATAATTTATTTTACTTGTCACACTTCAGTCATCCAATCATCAAAACAGCGTTTAAATTTTTACAACTTTATGGAATTTGTGTCGCTATATCAACAACTTGTAGATAAATAGTACAAATATAATTCGATTTCACAGTTGGAATTAATGTATTGTTTTTTTTCTTTGTAGTTTTTTTGTTCAACACAGTAATAACAATTATAATCTCTGTTAAACTGTGACGTTATTAGACAACGGACTGTAATGTCCCATTTCAATGAATAATTGCTACAAATGACACAAATCGCATATTCGATGAAAAATTTCATGCTGAGTTTCTTGTTTTTCTTATGCACGATATGTGGCATTGACACCTCACCATATCACCTATGTGTCATTTGTGTGTTCGATTAAGGTTGAATCCTGGATTTCACTTTGATGGACAAATTAAAACACAAGGAATTAAAATATTAACTATAAACTACTGTTCTAATCATGGTTGTTTTTCATTAATAGTAGGATTTTTATTTATTTTTCTATTGTGGTACAAATGAAACCTAATCATCACCCTCATTCCTTTAACATAAAGTCAGATTGTTGACCGATTTAATGCTTCATTCATGTTATAAAAATAATAATAAAACACAATAAAACGGAAATCTGAACATGTAATTTCTTTGTTTTGTTACGGTATTATGTTTGGCTTTTTGATTTTATGTTTCATTATAAACAACAACATACCTAAAAACACATTTCAATTAATCTAGAAAAAATAAAACTCTAATTTCTATAGTTCTTTATTGTTAAAGTGATGTTGTTTAATGCAGTTAATAGGTGAATGTATGAATAAAATGCATGAAAGCAAACAAATATATAATTGAACATAAATAAATGAGATATTTAGTACAGATGTCACGTATGAATTGTCATATTAAAAGTATAAAAGAAATCGCACCCACGATTAATAATAATGTGAGTTTTTTGTTTGTTATATGAGAGTGAAAATTGGCTCAACTTCAATGAAAATTGGCTTAAGCTTAAGTTTTAAAGATAATTCATTTTGCTAACAAAGAATACACTCTACAAAATAAGAAGCAAAATGAATCTGTGTCATTAACTCACTTTTACTATTAGTCCGTGTCAAATTGCTATTTATTTATTTATTATCTGCATTCATTTCTACTTCTTCTTTTTCTTCTTTTGAACAATCAACCACGAACGTATCAAATGGAACAAAAGTGAGTTTCAATTCAAAAAAAAAACAGAGAATAGAAAGTAAATTCAGCTAAAATGTGTAAATAAATAGAACAAGGTAAGTAAGTGTTTGCTAATTTGGTTTTTTAATTTTTTTTTTTTCATTGATACCCCTACAAAAATGTGAGGAAATATATTCATAAAATATCCGAGTAGATCAAAGTGAATTGCCTTCCTAACAGTCAAAGATGATTCATGATTTTTGTTCTGTTATCTTCGTTATCGGGCTGCTAAATTTGATTCAAGAACTAGAAAAAAAGTAAACTGATGTGCTGAGTGCAAATTTGAAAACTGCAAGTAGCTAGAAACAGATAAACAAAAGTGACAAGAAAAAATTTTCAAGATCTGAGCATCTGCTACTACTTAAGTCTTGTTGTTGAAACCCATCGAGACATTTCATAACACCACTTAAATTTAAGTATTTCAATTTTCAAATCATTCACGGTTTTATTTCACGACAGATCATATCTTTGAATGAAAATGATGACAGTTTTCAGATAAAAGCTCACTCATACAAAATTCATTATCATTGAATCGTTACTCAAATTATTATCGTTGTAGTGAAACATATCAAAATTTTTTTTGTCTTACTCAATGCAAATTGAAAGCCTTTTTACATATTTATGCGAGTTTATTTTTTGCCATTTATCCACTTTGTAATATTAATGATAATGCATTTGTAAATGTGAAAACCATGATACAAGTAAAAAGTGTGCTATAGATTAATAAAAAACGTGCAATAGTGAAAGGTGACCTTTTCACGTTAAAATAATGATGATGATGATGATCATAATCATAATGGTAGTAATGCAGTTGTCAGTGTTAATTTGAAATAATTTCTTTCTGATTATTAATGCGATTAAATGTGTAAATCCGGATGTTGATTCATTTCAATGAAAAGTTGTCTGTTATAAGACAATTAACAACAAAAATATTTTGCTTCTCCTAAACCAGATGCTAAAAAAAATCAGGTATACATAAAAATGTTATAATAACAAAACAAACATGTGTCATTTTCATGCACTTGTATCGTCACGAGACTGTTTTTTCATACTATGAAATATAATAAATTAATACACGAAACGATCATTGCTCATCTCAAATAATAATAATATGAAATACTTGACACTCTGAAATAATAATAACAATAATAAATAACAACATCATTTTGTTTTATGCATCGTGATAAATAAAATGAAAAAGAGTGAAATATATGGGAATTTTTGAATTGTAACACGTCACATATCATTTATAATTTTGAATTGTTTATAAATCTGAATAATTTGTGTGTTATTTCTCAGAGAAAAATGAATATCATTGAAAAATATTTGTATGGAAATGAGTGAATATTGAAAATGATGATAAATAATCATGGAAATACAATAAATATGTTGAAATATGAAAAGTGACGTCATTATCATTGTCAATAGGATAATATTTGAATGCAATGGTTACATGGTCTCACTGGTTTTGAGTTGAGAGTGCAGATTTCATTTTTACAATTATTTGAGAGCTTCTTATTCCATTTTTTTTTATTCTTCTTTCCGGGAGCCATTCTGATCTTTTCAATCGTTTAATTTAAAAAAAAATAATATTTTTCCCATATTGTCTAGTGGTAAGGATATTCAGCTTACCAAAATAAAAAATAATTGAACTTACCTGATTTAATACCTATGTTGATATAATACGGCAAATCCTTCCATTTCCAGCATTCAAGCTGATTTTTAACGGTTTCCTGTCAACAAAAGCCTTCGTAAATGTTTCATAAAAAATATAAAAAAGCACCTACCTTCATCTCTTGTTAAAACTGGATCTCATTTTTTTCATTTCATGTTATTGTTTAAGTGATGATTAAATCATCTTAATTAGAGCAAAACTAACACCAACAATTAAAGTTCATTACATGTGTTTTTTCATTGTTATTTGTATAATTACTTATTTTCGGTATTAACATAATTGGACAATATGAATGCAAAATTGTATAATTGACATCAACAAAAAACAATCAAGAGTGAGAAGAAAAAAACTAACATTAAATCATGATTCTCCCTCAACAACAAAAATTAATTAAAACACATATGTGTGTATTTTTTTTTGATCTTTTGACTGATTTCAATTAAAATACTTTGGCTTACTTTGCACAAAAGTTTACAACTTTTTTTCATTTGATTTTCATTATTGTTGTGTGTGTTTACACCACGAACCATCAAATAACAACAACAACATATAAGAAAAAAATTAAATAAACGGTTATGCTTTGATGTGTATTTATATCAAACATTGCAATTTCAATCGCGAATTAGAAACACGTACAGAAAAAGTGTAATGAAAGCGTATCATTAAAATGTATATCAGTGTGCAATGCAAAATGCATTTCATATTAAAATAGTAGAAAAAAAAACCCAAATTGAAATAAATGGAAAACAACAAACAGAAAAAGAGAGAACTATGATTGCATTTTTGGAACATTTCTGAGATGATGACGTTTGTGTATATATTTATTTTGTTGGGTTTTCCCTCGCAAATATGCAACTAAAATGGAAACAAGTAACATTTGTTTATAAATTTCAACGAAAAAAAAATTATATTAACGCGTGCTTTTTACTAAAACCAAAAATGCATTGTTTTCATTGAAACAATTCGCGATGGTTTTATGCAATTAAAATTTTACATATTGACGTTATTTTGAATATGAGTGAAATAAAATAACAACAGTTTTTTGATGGATTAGAATTTGTTGTGCCACCAAATGTAATCAAATATGAAATGGAAATAAATATCAATTGATATTTGGACTTAAGCCCAGATTGATTGAACAGATTTAAAGGTGAGTTAAATAAATGGAATTTTTTCAATTCAATTGGCCAATTGGCCTAAAGACAACTCAAAATGATATTTTGATTCATTTTTAAGGTAAGCGAAACCATTGCACCTCATCCCCAGCAAATTAATCGGATAAGTCGAATGCGAGGAGGTCACGAAGTTCTTGAGTCCAAAGACAAGCGTTGGGTAAGTTTTTTTTCTGGCCAGTAATTGATCTATTTGTAATTTGACTTGTAATTAGCGTACCGTTGGTGCAGTGGTTTAGCATACAGTCGTTCGTTCGACTATGTTAAGCAGCTATCAATGGTGCTCATTGTTGGATGGGTGACCACCTACTAAAAGTACGCTACATAAGATTGTCATATGTCTGAATCATCCATAGTACTATTACGATGCAAGAAAAAGACAATGTGCACATTGATTAGGATAAAACAACCCTAGTACATACAGAATGCTGTCTGTGGATTACAAAAAGCCCAAAAATATAAAGTGGCTGAGGTGATCTTGGGAATCTGCGTTCGATTTCTGGCTAGTACGCTATCATAACATAACATAATTTGACTTATACTTCAAAATTACAGCTTTCGATTGTGAGCTTTTAGAGAAAAAGTTTGGAGAACTGTCCGGAGTGCAAGATCTAGAATATGGGTCAAGTAACCCTTGTTAAATTAATAGTCTAAATAATATTCATCTTTATTGAGAGTTGCCTATCCTGTACTTTTTTTTCGAATTTCTCATTGGCATTGTCTTTAGATCTGCTTTGAAGTCATCGATCCATCTCGCTATAAGTCTACTCACACCATGATGACCGTTCAAATTGTTTCTGTTTGTTTTACATAAATCATCTTCATACTCAACCTTAAAAACGAAAAAAAGAATAATAACAACAAAACGATAATCAAAAGTGAATAAGCATTCAATGATGAACTTAACCTACTTTCTTAAGCGGACTTCCGTCAACGAAATATTTTTATGTATCACCATCGTGTACAGTCCATGACTAGCATGACGTCAAATTCTTAACGTACATTGGTAAAATTTCAAGTTTAATTCCATTTCTTCGTTTCATTTGTTTACGTATGTAAATTCATAAAAAGAAATAAAAAGTGATAGTTACCACTAAATTTTGATCAAAGCAACGGTGAAATTCATAAATAAATCAAACAGCTGATATCTTTCAATTCATTTCAAATTAGAGACAAGTTTGTTGTAACATTTTCATATTGCTATTCACTAATTTTTTGTTTTGAATTGATGTTCAATCACAGGATCATAATATTTGCATGTTTCCTCATTCGATTCCAATAAAACTACAAGATGCATTTTCCCTGCACTTTTTCATGTTAAAATTTTTGTGATGCACCCATTTTGATATTTTATTTTTTTCCAAAAAAAATACAGTAACATAATCAACAAAAAGCAGCCATGTACCGTATTTGTGGCACACCGGAACACACCATGTCCAAATACACAAAAATATAAATTTTCTACATCAAGGTCCGTGAAGCCGCCAAAAAACAAAAATAAAAAAGGAATGAAATTCACATGAATGAATGGTGAAAAATATAGACAAAGCAAATGGTTGTACATGTAAAAAAAAGCAACAAAAAGGATACAAATATAACAAAAATTTTATTATAAAATTTATATAAAGAGAATGAACGAGAACATGGACAACCAGGTAGTATGTGGCTGGCATCGTTGGACCATATCGCGTTTCATGTTGTACCTCATTCAACATTTATTTGTGAAAATAGATAAAAGTATTGCACCACATCAAAAAAAAAAAATTATATATAAAGTGCATTCATATGACGCGAATACACATGACATGAGATATTGTATATTTTACAAATCAAACATCAGATGATGAAAAAAATACCGTCATCATGTCCAGTTTGTTGTTTTTTCATCTGTTTTTCTTGCCTTTTTTTTTGTTTGAGAGAGAGTGCATACAAAAAATTTATTTTATAAGCATGTTTTACGGAAAAAATATCAAAAAAAAAATTATTTTCATGTCAAATAAGTGAAAATATGAACTGAACACAAATAAAGTGCAATGTTGTGATGATGATGATGATGTCTGATGCACACTTCTTCCTCTCAATATAGTTTTTGGTTGTCCGATGTTAATATGTTTTTATTTTTATTAAGTGCGTAAATTTTGCAATAACGTACAAAATAATATTGCATAGCATCAATGATTAATCAACTGGATGGAAAAAAAACAAAAAATAAAAAAATTTGACCATCATATTTGTTATGAAATGAAAATAAGTGAATATTTTTGTGTGTGATGATGATGATGATGAGGCTGATAGATAGACAATAAATTTTACGTTGAAAGGATGAGATAAAATTTTTATATTTTTTTTAGTTATTTTTATAGATGCCATGGAACATTTTTTAAAAATAATTTCATGTAATTCTCATTATTATTATTTTGATTGTTTGTTTTATCATATGACGTCACATCTGGTTAAGAAAATATTTTATAAGGTAACTGGAATTTATTGAGGATATTCAATATTTTGGTTCATAAAAGTGACCTGGCTTAACTTAAATGTTCAATTCCATTTCAGGAACTTTTGATGTGGAGTCCATCGATTTTTTAGGTTCTTCGATTACCATTCACAGGTTTCACTGTTGTTGCAGGTGGTGAAGATCTTCGTTGATCATTAACCTGGGCAAATTCAACTTTAACTGCACCTGGTATACTGGGAACTTTTTTACCTTTAATAGGCTGAGCATGCGGAAGTTCTTCGTTTGCAGCAGAAACCAATTTAAATAAATTCATATTGACGAGACAAATTGCCACGAACAAGACTAAGATACAAAGACGCATTTTACTTTTAAGACGGTTATGATTTTTTTTTAAATTGAAATGAAAATTTCTTTTAAAACTTTTTTATAGGTTTGCACTGTTTTAATTGTAAGGCAATAATGAGAGGAAAAATTTAACGATTTACTTTAAGCACAATTTTGACAGGTTACTACGATTAAAAGTGCAAAATGATATAATCGAAGGTTTTGAAGTGAATTTAATGTAAAATTTCATAGACATTCATTTCAAATCGACAGTAAATGAAATATTTAATGTCAATTATGTTCAAAATTACCTGAAGGGCTCCAAAACCTTTGATTTCTTCAATGCTATCAAGGTTTTTAGTGCATTTCGTAAGAAAAAATGCACTATTACAGACGGTTTGTCCGCCGTCACTCCGTAGTCTGCCTGATCCGTCCATAACTCCGGAAGGGTCCATCGGAGCGAGGTCTGGTTTTTATTATAAGATAGAGGAGGTCTTAAGGATGATTTGAAACTTATAAGTTTTGATTGGGTTCATGGGTTGGGCTTTAAAAACCGTTAAAAATGGTTAAAAATTAAAAAAAAAATGATAATTTGTTTTGTTGGATGGAGAAGATTACTAAAATGAACTTTAACTCATTGGCCCTCAAATTAGGCTCAAGGATGGGGTTCAGGCATTGGGCTCTGGGATTAGGCTCCAGAGTCTAAAAACAGTCAAAAGCCCAAAATGTCCGATTTTTCAAAAATTTTCAAAATGGTGGCAATTTTCAAAATGGCGGTTATTTTCAAAGATGCCTTTTTAAAAATTTTTTAAAACATTCAGCCATTTATTAATTTATAATTATTAAAAATAACACTTAATTAACTCAATATAACGAGTTCCATCGAAATGCACTTTTCTAAACCGCCCGGTGGTTAGAATTTCCCATTTTTAATTTGCATTTCCAAAATTCTTGAATGAAATGTCATAAATTCTAAGAAATATTTAAATACTCGTTGAAAAAAAATAATAACCAAGCACGAAAATCAATAATTTATTCAATTTTCAATTCAACCGCATCGCACTTTTTTTTGGTTTACTCGTCTAGCCCGCCAATTTGAATCATGAGGTCAATACGAACGACCTTTTTATTTTTTTTTTATCAATTTCTTCTGCACAGTTGTGTTTACATTTTTAAATAATTTATAATTTTAATCCATTTTAAAACATATTCACAATTCAAAAAAAAAATAAAATACAATTATTGGGGGATAAATGACAATGATAATAATTGAAAATACTTATAACCCTTGTTTTGTGTGACATTTTACAGCGATTTGCATTCTTTATCGTGTATCATGACGTCCATATGGAAATAAATCAAGAGTATTATGATGAAATTTGCTTTGAATTGTAAGAATCACGCGAATGTGAATCACTGAAAGCCCATACTCGTAAAATTGTCCTTTAAGTGATAAAAATTTCTTTAAAATATCCCATTGAAAGAGGGACATTCATTCAAATTTTATCATAAATAATTTTCTGTTAATCTTGAAAAAAAAATGTAAATTCAATATTTGTTTTTTAAATACAAAAAAAAAATCTCCACAAAATTTTAATATTCAAAAATATTGGTGAAATTTTAATATGAATCGATTTACATACGTGTGTCATGTCCTTAAATAAGGGTAATGCGTTAAAAGAATGCATTTTAAAGGGTGTTGATCCGAACAATATGCCTTTATTTGATCGAAATAATCTGATACAATTTTTTTTGTATTTTATTTGTCAAAAGAGCAAATTTAATCCTTTTAACAGCATTTTCATGTTTGTTTAGGCAAATAATTGAGATGTCACTTATTCACTTAAATCATGGGTTCGATTTTTTTCATGGACATTTTAAAATTCAAAAAAAAATACATTGATTTAAATTTAAAACTAAAAAAAGAGGAAAGATAATAAAATTCTGTGAAAGGCTTTCTAATTCAAGGAAATTTGTGTTATTGCTCTAATTTTACACAACTAGAGCAATTAAAAGAAATTTCTTCTAACTCAAATTTCACACCTTATTCAACTCTTCACATGAAATTATTAAAATAAAAAAAAATCAGAGCAATTCCCATTGTCTTTGAAATTTCTTTGTATGGTAAAATTTGAATATTCTTTTAAAATGTATTTCCTTAACACAAATCGACACAAAAAAAGGAATGTTATGACTTCTGATCCAAACTAAAGCAATATTTTGTTTTATGACCGAGACAAAAGGAGTTTGCTCTAATTTTCAAGTTCATTTACATTCATTTAACACCTACTTATTCAAAACAGAGTCATAAAAACATCGGTAACAATAGGAAATGAATAGAAAAGAATGAAAAAAATTAGAACAAATTTCTGTTACAGTTTTTTTTGTGTTCTGTAATTGTATTAAATTTTTATTTTAAAAAGAAATTATCGAAAAAATTTGGAAGAGAAATGCAAAAAAAAAAAGTTTTCAGAGTGATTTATTGCACTTGATGCCCCTTTCCTTAAAAAACAACAAGAGCAACAACAACAAAAAAAAGGATGGCCTCAAAAATGTTAAAGGGATTGTAAAATACAATAAAAAGAATAAACAAGAAGAGAAAAGAGATGACCTTGGTTAACTCTGGACTTTCATTCATTATTACTGTCTTATCCCCTTCTGTTCTATTATGAATTTTTACACTTTTTTTAAAAGTATTTTTATTAAAAATGTTTAAAGTGATTTACATGAAGCAAAATATTTCTCAAATTTTTATGTATTTTTCTTAGAGAATAAATTTCTTTGCTACTGTGGATGACAAGGACAGAACAGGAAAGGACAGGAAAAGAATTTGGATATGATGCTAATATAAATTTTTAGACAAATTATTGGTGTTAAATTTCCCTTGACGTACTTAAGCAGAGCTAGAGCTCTGACTCTCTATTCTGTCGTACGATTTCGGACATTGAGCGATTTTTGTACTTAAATTTTTAGTAGACTTCACAACTACGTCGGTTTTCCTTTTTTGTTGTCAAATCCAATGATTTTCCTTTATTTGACTATCATTTGGTCAATTTCAATTAAATCTGCAGAGATCAAAAAGTGACATCATTTAAAATTATTTTCATACCACACACCACCCTTTTCATCGTCTTTATTCAAATTTTAACTGTGGCCAAAATGTAAGGAAAACAGGTTTCATCATTTAAACCAACAAAACATTAATCTTCAATTCATACAATAATCCGTTACATTTCATTCTAACCCAAAAACCCTATTAAATACTATGCAAACAAAATTAAAAAATCCAAAGCATAAAAAAAAAACTAAAATGACTAATTAATCTTTATAAATATGCATATTATTTGTCTACTTTACATGGGCAAATAATTCAATTTCATATTATTATTTTTTTTTATTTTATTGTTCACACGTTCAGATCATTTAATTTATTGCTTGAACACGTTACACAATTAATATTATGATGAAATGATGTAAAAAAAAGAATTAAACACATTGCACTGCCTTTGTCACACCTCATTAGAACATAAAAATCTAGTGCATCGTCATCAAACAATAAAAAAAAGAACGAGTTATAACCCTTTCATATTATTTTTTATAGAACCGTATCAAATACAGTGCGCATTCACTTATGGAAAGTGTGATTTGTTATAGTTTGTTAATTTATTAATAAATGTAATAATAAAATAATAGTAAAATGAACAAGATTACATTTAATAGAAGCATCTGATGATCAGTCACAAAAAAAGGAGGTGTTAACAAGCTCATTTATTATTAATGTTTTTTTTGTTCTGCATCTGTTAGCCAGCCAGGCAATTTGATGACCGTTAACTCTTTTATGTCATTATTTTTTTTTATGATGTTTAATGTGTATGGAAAATGTTGGCAAGTCATGAAATATGTAAAAAGATATGAAAAGTAAAGGAGGCAAATTCTTTGATGTCTATTAAATATTAGTAAAACATGACTAGGCGATTAAAACTTTGAAATTTAATTGATTAAATTACAAGATTTTGTTCATTTTTTTACTTGTCACTAGACTTTAATGATTCGATGATTTGAATGAATGCACAACGGGTCTGAATGGTAGCTTGAGTGTCCTTTAAAAATATACGTAAGAGATTGCAGCACCACCACAGCAGATTTTATTCTTTCTGGTGATCTTTTTTGCGCTTTAAAGCACTTTATTGCATCCGTAAATCGCGCCTGCCTGTTCTTTTTGACGCCTGATTGATCTTTGTTGCACTTCATGTTACCCTTTTTGGCTCTCCATTGCTCTTCTTTGCACTTCTTAGCTTTTTATGCTCTTTATTGCACTTTTTGCTTCTGAATAGCCCTTTCAGCTTTTTTAACGCTTTTGAGTCCCTTTTGGCTTCTGTTTAATCACATATATGACATACACGCGAAAAAATCTGTGTAAAATGTTAAATTGGCGCTTTAAGTGGTCATTTTGGAAACTAGTCAAAATTTGTGTTAGTTCATTTAATTGCCGTAATGTTAGTTTGGCGCTATTTTTTCTCTGTCATATACATGCTTTAATCTTTTCTGTACTTAATGTTACACTTTGTATTTATAGTTTTTTTTGTAGATAAATTTTAAGTTCCAAATCTTACCGTTTCGCTTTGGGCTCGCTTGAGCTAAGTTGAGTTACATTAAAAACAAAGACTAATGTATTATAATAAATTCTCTGCTTAACATCTAATAATTCTAATTTATTCAACATTTGGTCCATATTTTCTAGTCTATCAGCTAGTAATTAACTTCTATAAGCTCTATTGCATATTTTTTGGATCTCTCTTAATTCACTTTCAATAGCCATCAGAATAATTGTTGCACAATAGTCAATATGCGGTTTAATAAGCGTTTTGTAAATTGTCAATTTAGTATTTTCGTCCAATTTTCTCTTCATTCGTTCTAGAAAGTACAGTTTTTTCGAAATTTTCTTTTTAGCAAACTTTGTGTTTTTTTTAAATGTCAACTTGTAAACCTGTGAAAAAGTAAATTCTCTCCCATACGAGGCTTTCAAAACATGGTAGAGTATTGTGGTGACTCGTGAATTTCGCTTAATCTGTTATTAAAAGAAACTAAGTAATGAGTCAAATATCTCATCAATATTTCTCGCATCATTCTAAATAGTCCTCAGCTTTGATAAGGATCAGGTTTTTTTTCAAATTTTAACATCTTACTTTGATTGACTGACATACGCGTGCTATTCATTTAAAGAGCGCTATTCTTCTTTTTTCCACAAAAAAAAAGTAATATCAGATATGCACAATCAACACAAAATTAAATCCCAGCTTTAGATCATTTTGACTTGATATGCTATTTAAAAAATCATAAATAAGACGGTTAACAATAAAACTATTAATAAACAGTGCATTTTTTTTTATTTGAATCAAAATAACAACAAAAGAAAAAAGGGCACATAAACAGATCGTGGGTGAAGCGTGCAATTATTTTCAAGTCAAATGTGATTAATGCTCGAACATATGATGAATTTAACATCGTAATTGAACTATAAATAAAATAAAATAAGATAAATGCAGTGCACAATATAATAATGAAAAGAATTTGAAAGAGAAAGTCAACATTGCCTTTGTCCGATAAATTGTTGTGATTATGTCGATTTATTAATAATGAAAATAATAATAATTGAGGGATTTTTTCTCTCTATTAACGAAAATAACTTTTGTTTGTGTAAACTGGTGCTGTCGATTGTGGATTATTGTCCTGTCATTACACGGTAATTGATTTGTTTTTTTTTTCTGTATTTAATATGGTTCAGATTCAAGTCAAAGTTCGGATAATGTTTTGATAGGATCTGATCCGGTTAAGTCAATCAAGTGTCAACTGTGTTGTGATAAAGGTCGTTAATTGATGAGATGATTTCTTTCAAAGTACGTTCAATGTTAACTAGTGTGATGATAAAAAAAATCAAAATTTAATATACAAGACAAAAAAAAATTAGAAATTTGTCTTCCATTAACAAAAAAATTAGAAGTAGTTAATGTGCAATATCTCACTTTAATCAAATCTTTTGTCATTCTAAATCAATAAATGAAGTACCGTGACGCATAATCTCGAAACACATCATTTTTTAACAAGATTAACTTTCAAACAAAGACCCACAGAGTTGTAAGCGTGTGTCTTTCAAAAAAAATCTGCATTCTTCTTCAAATTTGTGTGTCAAGGTCGAAAAACTTCTTCTTCAAAAAAAAAAATCTCCGATGAGAAGATAAAATTTTAAAATGTAAATAACAAAAATTATCTGCAACTAATTTGCGAAGAAAATGTTGTCACAGCTTATTTTGTAAAATTATCATAATGGCATATTTTCATGGTTTAACGTCATTTTGTATTGAATTGTATTGGACTCCCATGATGGTGAGCCTCACGACCATCATAAATATTATTTGTTATTCATGCTTCCCTTGATTTTTCTTGATATTTATTTCAAAGTTATTTTTTTTCTAAGCAAAAATAAATAAAAATAAATACCTGACACACATATTTTTCTTCTTCTGGGAAGTTTGCTTTGATTATATTTATTATTATTATGCATTTTTTTTGTTTTTTTGTTTTACCGTTTTCTATTCATACACTTTTGTTGTGAATTTCTTAATTGTTTGCCTTTTATCTTGATTTTTTTTTCATTTCATTTTATTTTATTTTCACAATGATTTACAATTCCTTCTATGTTGGTATTAATTTTATGACATTTTATTGTCATTTCAAATCAACTATCAAATTCTCAATTTTTTTTAAACAAATCGTTAACACGTGACGTGACATCATCATTAAACTCTTTTACATGTGATTAGGAAAAGAAGAACATACACCCATTTTAAGATTAACATCTAAATTTAAATTCAAATTCAAATGAAATATTAAAATAAAATATGTTTGAAAACAAAAATCGGGAAAATTATTGGACGTTTATTGGAGTGAGTGAGTGCGTAAGTGAGTATTTAATGGGAAAAACTGCATGTCATCATAAATTATAGATTCAATTTACGAAGATTGTATGTTTTTTTTTTCATCTATTTTTGTAGTTTATCTTAAAATTGGAAGTAACCCGTTTATTGGACGTGTGCCCATAATAATTTAAGGAGATTAAAACGAATTAAAAGCTAATAGCGATGTTTATCTCTGTGTCAATGGTAATGATTTTGTGATGTTATGAATAATAAATAAATAAATTAGAAAAGTAAATAAAATTAAATGTGTTTTAAAATGAGAGTTGGAACAAAAAAAAATTTGGCACGTAAATCAATCTAAACTATTAGAGCAGTGACAATGTCTTAAGGTGACATCTAGTGAGTAAATTTCACATTAAGCGAAAAACAGACGACTTGTTCTTAATTGCAGTATCACGTATATGACATTCCATATCAGTATAAAATGTTGGATTGGCGCTTTACGTGGTCATTTTTCAAATTAATCATTAAAATAATGCAAAAATTTATGTTAGTTCATTTAATTGCCGTAAAGCTAGTTTGGCGCTATTTTTTCTCTGTCATATACGTAAGAGTAGCATGCAAAAATCTTTAAAGCAGGAAAAAAACTGCAAAGTCATCTTGAATGGACGTAAGGCGTGCCTTAGCAAAACTATTCAGAGCAATCTAGAGAGAAAGCAGTAGAGAAGGAGCTGTTAGTAATAACTTGTTAAAACACTCAAAATTCTGAAACATGGTTATTATAAGACTAAGAAATATTTAGAGGACTTCCTAAGCCAGTCAGAAGGTAATTAAAAAGTAAGTAAGTAAGTGAGAAAGTAAGTTAGCAAGAACGTAAGTAAGGAGATAAGCAAGAAAGTAAATTATTTGAGAGGTATGAAATTCAGTGAGTAAGTAAATAACTTCGGATGAGTTTTCAAGGTCGATTGGCGTGGGTGCGACTCTGACAAAATAAAAAAATTATTTCAATTCAATAGTGTTTTTTTGTAACTAAGTAATCATTCTGACGTGTTTAGGATAGGTTTGTGATCGGATGATAGTGTAAAAGCTAGGGTCCACCCTAAGTCCTAGCTTTAAGGTTTGGCGTTTACTATAGAAACTTAATGAAATTACACTCTAAGTTGAAAAAGTCCCGCAGTGAAAATTAGTTTAGTCCAGAGACGGAGATCTTTAATTGACGCTTACAGGACCTTTGATGAATTCAATTTTTAACGCATTTTTTGTTAATTTGGTTAAACATTTCTAATATTATGGGCAGTCTTTTAGTCTATACATATTACGCGGGTTGTTTGCTGGGCGTTTTCAACTTGCGGTGTAGTGTGAACACAATTAGACCCTTTGCTATTGCAGTCAAGCCTAGTAAGTCCTACCTTACTTTTAGTAAGTCAGTAAGGCACACAGTAAGCCCGCTTTAAAAATTTAATAAAGTTCTTCAAAATAAATCAAATACAGAAAAATCAAATTAAAAATCCAAAAATTTCTTCAGCTGACAAAATACTCACGCAAAAAATCATTGAGAATTCACATTGCATCTCATCCAAAATTAATAAATAAAATTCACAAAACCCATTAATTTAATTTTCCTTCAATGTAACATTAAATATTGAAGTTTAACCCTATGGAATTTCATTTTTTTTATTTCAATCTAACTCTACACATGAAATTCTAATAATAATAGTAAAGTAAAAAAAAGAACAAAGTATTAAACTCTTGAAATAGACAATGGGGTTGAATTTACTTATAACATTCATATAACATAACATATAATAAAATATAATTACATAAAAAAACACCCTTCAACAAATGAGAAGATCATTTTTTATCATTACAAAATCATCTTTGGATGGAAATTGGATGAAAAAATTGAAATGAATGCAGAAAATTCAATTTACACCACATTACACTCCACATCTATTCTGTTGTCTGTCTGTTCAATGTCATAGTTGTATTGTAACCCTTCCTTTGATTTTTCTTATACATTGTACATTGTTCGTGCATATTATTATTTGATATAGTTTTTCTAATTTGTGGGTGTGTGGCTACCCATTTTAATATTATTTTTGGTTGCTACCCTCAAATAACAAATTTCCATCTTATTGTTGGAATTCGAAGACAAAAATGAGAATGATTCAATGATCAATTGAGCGATATTAGAGCAGATTGAAAGGTAATGGCTTTTTATGATGAAATTTCTTTTTTTTTAGTTGAGAATTTCAATCAAACTTACAAAAAACGGATTTTTTTCATTTTTAACCCATAAACCGCCGCTGGTTGATTTTTCGACCAGTAGCTTTGCAGCCGGATTTCTCATAGAAGTTCTCAAAATATTTTCTTCAAATTTTCAATATAAATAATTAGGCATGTTTCAAAGATGTCAAGCTAGTTATTTTGATTTTTTCGATTATTATAAGAAAATTATTAGCAGAGTTGGAAAGTCATGTAATTTTTTCTTCTTCGTACAAGAATTCTGTACGTATTTCTGTGGTATAATACGAAACTTTCAAACGGCTCTCCTGTAAAATTTTTGTATGGAACTCAAAATTTTCATCGAAACGAAAAGTGATCACTGTTACGCAAAGAACAAATCCTACAAAAAAGTTTTGCTCTGAACTCAATATTTCTAGGAGAGGCGGTTAATGGGTTAATTCAAAAATTTCCGTCAAACTATCAAAAAGGTTTTTAAATGAGCGAGTCTTCATTTTGTTCATACAAAAATAAAATTCAACAAAAATTCGCTCCTTTTCCATTAAAACCACCACCAATTTAATTTCCTTAAAAGGACACTCAGCATTAACTCATGCTCAATATCTGGGAAACACAAAGTGCTAATCAGAATAAATGTTTTTACAACATTAGGAACATTGAAGACGAGACATAAAATTACGCTACTAATCTCTTTAATCTATTTTAAGAAAATTGTTTGTTAAATGATAATCCACTTAATGCTCTTCTAACTTAATTTTCCTCTGAAATGAGAAAATTTTCAAATGTGCGTTTGCATTTCATTTTACTTGATATTAAAAGTAACAGAAAAATATACATTTTTAATATAAAAAAATTTCTCTATTACATTTTAAATTTTTATCTCTCCGTAATCTTGTTAAAACATGGACAATTTTAAATAATCTCAACCCTTTTTTTTTGTTTTTATGCAGAATTTTTAACTGAAATCACCTTCCAAATTGGATTAAATCTATCGCCAATCAGCTTAAATTGGTATTGTTTCAAAACATTATAATTAAAAAGTTTGACTTTTGCGCTTCAGAGAGATGGAGAGATTTTTTGAACAAAAAATTAACTTTTAAAGCGGATTAGTTTAGTTTAGAGGTAAAATATTGAATTTAAGACGAAAATTAACCTTAAAAATTTACGGTTAACAGGATTAAATTGATCGGCATTGTTTTTACCTGAATTTATTTGGATGACACTTTTGTCCCCTTAAATTTGAAAGGGTTGAGTTTTAATTTACCTGAAAACGATACGATGAGGACTCATTTAAGGGTGAGTTTTCAGATATCAGCGTCATGCAAAAAGTGCTTTGTCTGTATTTGACACCCAATTGACGGTCAGTCGCCTTTTTTCCATAAAAATTCATTTGATTCTCTTATGGTAATAATAAGAGACATGTAAAAAAAAATATGAAAATTAACACATGCAACACTTGTTCCGTAATAAAAATAAACGATCGACCAAATGTTCTGCTTGCATATTTATTGAAAATCATTTTACAAGCACTTAAACTTGTTAACCTCTATCTTTCTCTTATTTCTTCCTTTAAATACAAAAAAAAATATTTTTTGTTCAATTTGACGACAACATGTAACTGACACACGCTCATACCCATGTAACACATATACCGATCACATGTCAGTAAATGAGACTGGAGACAAATAAGATCATGTCACAAAAGCATGGCACAAAACATTTAACATGACTACTGATTTTTTTTTTTCGTATTTTTTTCAATGTAATTTGACACTTTTAAGTCTATTTGATTTGTTTTTCTCTGTTTGTTTTCAAATGATAATTTATTGGATGTAAGTTGTAAATAAAGTGTTCGACATCGTTTTTCATCTTCCTCGTGTGTCTCTCTCAAACATGTAAAATGTGACATTGAAAGTGTGTTCTAATTAATTTATGAGACGTTTTAAGTTAATTTCAAGTTAACTTTTAATAATTTAAATGGCATGACGGAAAAAAAATTCTGTGAAAAATATTTACAAGATTAAATCATATTTAAGAGCATTAGAATTAGAAACGTATCGTGAATCCACTTGAACATGTTTAATTTTGTTGTCAAAACAATTTTTGAAATCTGATTTAAAAGTCAATTTTTTAATCTCTTAATTTTTTTTTTGAAAAAAAAACAAATAAATTACAATAATTCGTAGGAATGGATTAAAGGGTTAACATTTTAAAGGTAAATTTTTTGGGACAAAAACTAACCTGGTTACTTTTCAAAATTTAAATACCCTTTTTTTCTTCTTTTAATTTCAATTTCAATGCAAAAATACCAATACCAAACAATTGTCAAAAGAATGGCATTTATGTGGCTGCACGACAACTTTATCAACCCTTTACTCTTTTATTTTAAGATAAATGCATATTTTACTTTTCTATTTTATTTTTAAATCCTTTTGTTTTTACATTTTAATCCCATTTTTGTTTCACTTCTTCTCTTTTTTGTCTCCTTTTATTTCAATTTAACAATTAAATGTACGAGGAAGAGTGAGAAAGAGGGAGAGAGACTTAACCCTATTTTGTTAATTAGGTGAAAAAGGTTCCCATTTATGGATTTTCTGTGTGTGTCCTGGTGTGAAACATTTGTTTTGCTTGTTTATTATTACAATCCATGTGGATTATCAGAATTAGGTCTATTTATCAGTTGGAATCCTATGGATTTTAAATTTTCTAATTTCAGTCTGATATTTTTTTTAATTGTATTTTATGTTAATTTTAAAATGAACTTAAATTTCAAATAATAATAAAAAGAAAGAGGGAAAGAGTTGTAAATTATGACTTATTGTGAGCAAATTTATTGTTTCCATTGAAATTGCTTTAAATTCTTTAGAGAAAATGTGAAACAGGAGCAAATTTCTATTCAAAAGGATAAAATTTTGCAAAAATTTAACCCTTTCGTACTCTTTTTTTTCATTTTTAACAGGAATTCGATTTTGCACTTGCAATTTCATTTCAGACTCAAACAGCTTTGAGTATTTTTTGTTTGAAACTCGTTTAAAATTTCGTATTTTATATTCAGGTAAGTTATAATCAGATTAAAACATCTTTTAAATTTAAACTCTTCCTAGTAAAATAAAAAAAAAAACAATAAAAATATTGATATCTTTTGTTTCAGGTCAAAATCAAAGGATTAACTTGCTTTAATCCACTCAAAAAGTTAATTTTGTTGTTCCAGCAAATATATGAATTTAAGATGATGAATCAGCATGATTTAGACAAGATTTATTATGGTATTGTCAAACAAAACAGATTTAAGCTGATTGGTGAAAGGGTTAATCCAATTTTGAAGGTCATTTTGACTTTATTTTACTTGAGAATGGTGTTTAACAAGAATTTTAAGTTACAAAGATCGTTCTAATGTTGATGTCAAAATGAATGTCAAGAAATTGGTGAGAGAGTCAAATGAAGCAACAAATCAAATTAAGTTAATTTAATCAACTTTTTTTCAGATAAAACCAGAATTGGAACAGAAGGTTTTTTTGACTTTATTTTAAAATTAATCGTTTTTTTTTTTGTATTTTCAGAGCTGCTTTTTGAAGGATATTTCTGAACACAATATGTCATGACATGTCTCGAAGAAGATTTTTTTATACATCCGTTAAGAAGCAAGTCCGGCTCACCAGATTCTGACAATGTATCTATCAGTTGTAATTATTACAGGTTAATAGCCCATTATCTGTTAATGGAACAACCAAGGAGATTCATCTTAATAATTTGGCCTTGGGATACCGAGTCCTATTGAAGTACCCGTCAATTCAATTGCCCATATTTAATCAAATCAGGCTCTTAATTGTGTTTGGTACATGAATATGATGATGATTATATGCGGGTATGCCCACCTCAGCCACTTAGTGTTGGGCTTTTTGTAGGCTGTCTTACGACTTACCCAAGACTTTTCCTGCTAGGAATGCAACCAGTACCCTCACCTGAACCACACTCATTCCCAGCAACTCTCTTGTGCGTGCTACTGACCTTTTAGGTATAAAGTTGTGTACATGTTGTGAATGATACATCCTTTGATCTTCCCAATACAAAGTTGATTTGTCAATAAGCCATTCAAATATGGCAGATTTGGCCGTTGTTAATGCGATACCTAAGCAAGGTTCTTCTCCTGCAAATGTAGATGCTGATCCTTCTCTTGCTAACCTATCAGCGACTTCATTACCATCAATATTACTATGTCCTGGTACCCAGATAAATTTTAGTGTGTTGTTTTAAGTGAGTTGATATATTTTTTCCAAACATTTCCAAATAATTTTTGAATTACCTTTAAATTGCTGGAGTGCTTTAAGTGCAGCTTGACTATCTGACATAATGTAAATATTTTTGTAATTATACTTCTTCTCTAGGCATCTTTAACACATAGGTAAATTGCGTGTACTTCAGACATAAAACAGTCGCATATTTTTCCACACTTTCATAAGTCTCACTAAATAAGAGCCAGAACCGCATTCAGTTTTTGATCCATCATGTTTGATACAAAAACCACTTTGATTATAGAGATTCTACTTCAAAGTGAGTCCTACACTCTTAACCCATAACCAGTGGGACAACAGTGGGAGACCAGTGAGAAAGGGTGTTCCCACTGATGCCCCATTGGATTTGGATTGAGAGTGTACCATCTAAACAGAAGTCAAACTGCTCAAACCCAAGTATAGAACTTGAATTCCATAAATCTAAGAACCTTTAATAACCTGAATAAAAGGTATGCACTATGATCAGATGAAACTTTCGTAATTAAGTCTCACGATTTTTGTAGCGAACTGAATATTTTTTCTTCGATCTGAAGAGGAAAAATTATCATAGTATTAGAGAAATTGACCCCATTTGGTTATTTCGAGGCTTGCGTTAAAAGAACATATTTTAAACTACTACTCATTTCAAATTTCAAAAACAACAAAAAAAAAAATATCCATTTAAAACACAATCGATTTCGATTATAATTAAAAATGTATCAACTATCGGATGCAAACTTTTATTTTGAAAATAACAAAAAAAAAAAATTGATATAAATTCTATTCATTTAAAATAATTTATAAAATATTCATTTATTTTTCCTCATACTTCAACAACAATAGAGAATAGAAAAATGCAGAATTTTATTGCGTTTTCATTTTTTATTGCTCCTCGAGTACTCCGGATTTTATTTTTTTTCATTTTTTCTATAATAGTTACCACTTGCATTTATACACACATTTTTTATTCTAAATTTCATTATTCATTCATTTCATTTAAAAAAAAAAAATCTATTGTCTAGAAATTTTATAACATATTGAATGTTAAAAACATGTTGAGAGCACATATATTCAATTAAAATATTTCAATATATATCTGATATTATTAAACAATTGATGAAAATACTTGTGAAAAATTTACGTTTATTTTTATAATAAAAATTAAACATTTATTGACTAAATTCTGAATGTTATCAAAAAAAATTTGCAATGAATTCCTAATAATACTGAAAAAATTAGAATTGAAAATTTTTCATAGAAATCAATCCAAGGTTCCAACAAATTTGATTTGAGCACATCTCATAAATTTTTATAATTATTGAAGTCAAGAAGGAAAAAAAAATCAAGGTCATCTTTTAACTTCTCGCCAATTTGGGTCATCTAGAATTCTAGAAACGCTTTGTGTATTAAAAAATGAAACAAAAAGCTACCTTAAAATAATAAAAAAAATGTAATAAATGAATTTCTCTGAAAATTATTGCATAAAATTTTGCAATATTACACATTCATCATAAATTGCAAAACATTATATAACAGTAATAATAATAAGATTTATGGCACTTTTTAGGTTTTTACAAAAAGAAATTTAGAAAAAATAATAAAACAAAGTACAGGCAAATTCAGGGCAAAAAATGACCAAGATCTAGTTTTTACCAAGAACAATGTTACATTTTATTACATCACAATTGAAATTTTGTTACGTAAACCTAATTTTTTTATTGTTTTTCTGTCTTCTTCTATTTAAATGTTTTTTTTTGCCAATTTTCAAAAAATTTTGCATACAAATCACAAGAATGAATGACATTGAACAAACATTTGGCCCTTAATATCTCTCCGTACACACATTTATACAACACAGTGTGTATGGGTGACGTATTGAAATCCATAAGAATGGCAATTATGAGGTGTTTCTAATAATACTCATAATAATAACAAAAAAAAAAAAACTATTTGAAAGGAAAGAAAAATTGACAAGTAGAATTCTAGGCCAATATTCCACTTTTCATAATTCACAATGCAAAATTTAGACTTTCTTTTCATGATTTCAATATTGATTTGTTTGAGTATGAAATGTGCAAAAAAGTTGAATGAATTAATATTAAAATCCATATAAAAAAACCGTACGGAAGTCAAATTTAAAAGTGTAATTTCCCTGATGATGCTCAACCAAATAATCTGACATGTCTTGTTAGTGCATGTTAAGTTTAAGCACCTTTTACATACAAACACATTTTACAGGGCAGTTATTTGTTCAATTGAATAAATTTTACGTCTAAGGCATTATTTTATCATGGTAATTGAGTTTCTTTTGCTCTTTACATTCAATTTCGTATTTACTCATTCAAATTTATGTGAAAATGAATGGAAGTGAGATAAAATTCCTTTTTGAAATGTTATTTGCCTTACAAGAGGGTGGACAATTGTTCGAAGCAACATTGTCTTAGAATTCTAAAATTCGAAATCATTTCTTAAAAAATTAAAAAAATTTAAAATTTCTGAATTCGCTTCTAGAGACAGCGGAAACAATGAGTAAAGTAATTTTTTGACCCACCCTAATCCATACAATTTCACATCACTCAATTCTCTGCCTTTTAAATAAGGCGTTTACAGTCCATTCATTTTATTTGCACTAGACATTGAATTGATTTCATGTCCTAACACAGAGATTCCTACAAATTTCTTTAATTAAAACGAAGGAAAAAGTCAAATGAATTAAGAGGAAATGAAAAATGGACCATAAGTGGCGTTTTCACATATTCAAATTCAATTCAATTCAAATTGAAAGACAACTGCTTCAAGGCATATATGTGATAGAAAAATATGTAAAATTTTTTTTTTTGTATGTAATTAAATTACAAGTAAAATGGCCAAAATTGGTTTGCCATGAGAGTGATTCAATTTCAATATTTTGATTAGGTTCAAGAGGAGGAAATTAAAGAGTTTTTCTTTTAATCACAATTTTACTTATTTTTTTTATGGGTGGGAGAGAAATTCTAACAGATTTTTAACTAAAATGATGATAAAAAAAATGATGATAATAAACTACATCACATCAAAATGTTTTCACTTCCCATTTTGAAACAAAAAAAAAAATAATGAAAGTTGTTGCATTTTCACGGAAATGGTGTACAAGCCGGAAAATTTAAACAAGCCCCAAGCAACATTCATCAACATTGTAGTAAAATTAAAATAAAAAAAAAATGTGTGCATGTTCAGCAAAAACATTTTCCCGATGATGAACTCTGATCTCTAAACGCGCATATGATGCACAATAATTTGAATGCAATTCAATGGACATGCAACAAAAAAAAATTACATTTTAGCTCAAAATCATTGTTTCCGCTTTGATGGTCTCACATTGTCCAAAGTTTTTTGTGTATGTTTCTCTCTCAATTTTGCACTCGTTAT
This sequence comes from Culicoides sonorensis, assembly GCA_900002565.1. Classification (NCBI taxonomy): domain Eukaryota; kingdom Metazoa; phylum Arthropoda; class Insecta; order Diptera; family Ceratopogonidae; genus Culicoides; species Culicoides sonorensis. Next base: position 155,442 of record LN483650.1, on the reverse strand, counting down.
TTCTTCATTTTATGATTTTTTTTTTTGTTAAATTTAATTCAATTTTATACCTCTTTATTTTGAAAATTTGATTCAAATTGAAATTTAGCGTGATTGATGGTACTCAGCAGTCCTGTTCCCCTTCAAATTTTTTATTTTAGTATTTTCTTTAAATTTAAAATATTTTCAGGACATTGATCTGGTATACCGCATAAAAATCCTTTAATGCTGAGTGTTTGTCACAATGTATAAGTATTTTTTCTGTGAATCAGCGTGTATCAACAATTAAAATCCCTTCATTTTCCTATCAGAACCTGTGCAAAAAAAAACGAGTTATGATTCATTTAAATGTAGTTTTTTTATCACACGTTTTGCATACGTTACCACTTCAAATCATAATTCTTTATTCGATTGTTATTTATTTTTCATACTCAATCAACAATATTTATTCAAAACAAAACCCTTCTTAACTAAACTAAACATCAAATCGTGTATTCTTCAAAAAAAAAAAGAGTTATAAGTAGCACACAAAATATTATTCGAATATTAAAATTTTTTTTGAATATATTTACACTTTAAAATTTGAAATACAGCAAAAAAAAATCAACCCGCTCTTGAGTGTGGCAAACAAAAACAATTCAAATTATATTATAAAAAAAAGAATGATTTGATTGACAATGATGATGCTTGGAGGCGAATAAAAATATGAAAGGAAAAATGCAAATAATCCTTGAACAAATCATATATAAATCTAAAAATATACATTGCAAATAATTCGTTTAAGGTTTTTTTTCGTTGTGAATCATGGTTCGATTTTTTGTGTTAAATGAAAAAAAGAGGTTAGGCATGGACACGTAAATTGAAATTTTAGAACCTTCAATTAAAAACAGTATTGGCCGGCCTGGATAACGATTGAGTGATTGTTTATGCAGTTTCACATTGAAGTTGTACTGAGCTCACCTTTTCTGACGTAGGTCAATGCATTGAAATATTTTTTTAAGAATTATGAAGCAAATCCAAAGATATATCGTAGTTCGGTTGTAGCTATAGGATCTTTAATTGATCAAAATTTTCAAAATCTATCGATACTTCGACCTAATTTTGGTTGTAATACCGCCTCCATCAGACTTGCCGTGTTTCTATGGATATTAAGAAAATTAACAATGCTATAAATTATTTACCGAAAAGGCACTTATATGAATATTGATTTCTTCTTCGTCATTTGCTGAAATATTTAAACTATCCTTGTTCAAGATTGACTCTTAAACTACTACTTTCTTCTTCTCTAAGATTTCATTATTGTGCGAAAATCTAAGTGTGTTTAACTTTGCATATTGACTTTTTATTTTGTGAAACAGATGTAAATTTTTCGGTATTTTAAAACATTCCAAAACTTTAACTATGCTTCTCAAAAAAGTTAAAAAGCTTCGTAAAGAACCTTCAAAAAACGAGAAACTTCTGTGTTGAAATTTTCGTTTGTTGGGCTATGCTTGCTTCCAATTTCTTTAAACAAACTAACAATTAGTTTTACTTGATTTTGGTAATCATTGAGTATTTTTTTAATAAGATTTATGATGAAAACGATAAAAAGCAAATAATTTTGATCAAAGTTCAATAGGATAAATATTCTGCTTTGTTCAAAGTACAAGTGACCAGTTCTGCCTTTTATTGATATCAAATATGATGTCTGGATGTCTGGAAACTCCTTGATGAAAAATTGACTTATTTCTACTGCCAGCTCATGTATATTTTCTTTTCATGATAATTTTTACTTGTACTTCTCAAATCCGATCTGATAAGCGATGAGAATAACAATTTTTACGTGCTTACAAGGCAATCTACCAATTTAGTTATAAAATTTCAAAACAAATACTTTTAGAAAGTCCACTGTCTTTTAGTCTTTAGTCTAAGCTCATAGAACAATAAAGTTCTAAAGTCGTTTAACGTTGTTTAACAAAACAAACAAAGAACAAAGTAGAAGTGCTTTGGTACTTCAGATTCTGCTGGTATCCCGCGACTGATGATCCAACACTGGTTTTTGATAAATATTTTTTATTGAATTACCGAGTGGATTTTCAGGGTGAAACCAGTAGTGTTCCTAGTCTACAGAACCATACTTTATCTACACTGTCTTTCAGTTTTTGTTATTTTACAGTAAATCTTTATTAAAATGCTATCAAATGGAGCTTCTTCAATACCATTTTATTCTGATCCTGTTGTTATTCTAACACTGTACGCCCCACAGTATGAATTGATTTGGTCCGCAGACGGATATATTTGATTGACGCTTGCAGGGTGTTTGATGAATGCAATTCTGTCCATTTAGATAAAAATTTAGGATATTATAGGCACTTTTGTAGTCAATGCATATAATGCGGGATGGCTTGCGATTTTTTTTACAATTACAGTGTACCTCCTTTTAAATGATAAAACAAAAACTGTAAATATTCGGTAGCATAAATAAAATTATGAAATTTACAAGAAAAATCATTGTTTCAAATAGTTTTTTTTTTAACATAAACATAAATTTTACATTTCTTTCCCTTAAATTCAAAATTTACATGTATTTTATTACTTTATTGCATCTTTCTTTTGCGGCATGTATGAAAACACAGCGGTGGGTTTCTTTCAATATTATTTTAAGGTAAAAGTAATGACTATTTAAAATAAAGTAAAATGTGATAACAATACAAAAAGGTAGAAACTTACACAAAAAAACAATAGAAATTTATTTGTTGTATGTCCGAAAATTAGTCTCATTACTATGCTGAAGTAGCAGGAGTCACTTGTGTTAAATTTTACGTATAATAAATCATCCATGATCCAAAATGAAATGATTCCTTGATAAAACTCCCAAAGAGAGTGTAAATTTGTTTAAACATGTTTTCAATAGAATGTGCTTAATGAGATAGATTGACACTTTCACACTTCTTTTCAACATTATTTTAATATTATGCTTGATTCTCAACATAAAAATGCTTGAGTTAAATAAAGACCATGTTTGCCTTTGATGCCATTCATTATAGAACAGAAATATTTTTTAATTAATTTTATTACATTTTTTCTACTTAAATTTTAATTATATTTGACTGAGCTGAAAGTAGAGGAAAAAATCACATGAGGAGGTCGAGTAAATTATAATCTTGTATGGATTTTAATTAATTTATTATGAGAAATTTCTCGCTCGATCAACGATATCAAATTAAATGGCAGAAATGTCACAGGAAAAATTTACTTACATTAATTTAAACACGAAGAAAAAAAAATCAGTATAATTTAAAATGGACATCAGCCAAAAAGTCGAGATAATTGTCACACATTTTAATTTTATTGGTTTGATGTTGTTGTTTCACAGTTTTACGTTTTATGTGAGTTGAGAAAAAAATTATTTTAATATTAAACATGTATGAAAATTGTATATATACATAAAATACATAAAAAAAAAATTGTATATAGGTATTTTTGTATAAAAATTTTGAGGTTGAAAACGGCTTGACCACAGAAAAATTGCAAAATCTCTGGTTTTGCTACACAGCTACACATTTCTGTGAAAACGGAAAAAAATTTGCTTGCTTCGAGTATCAACATTTTATTTTTATTTTATCATCATGATTATTTATATTATTTGTGTGTATAAAATACATTACAGTTAACGCTTATAATATGAAATTTTTTTTTGTTCATTTAAATTATATTTTATTCAAATTATTTAATTTTTTTTTGTGTGGGCATTGAATTTTTTATTATTCGCTTGTATTTGTACATATGAAATTTTCTTTTTTTTCTCAATTTTTTTTTATCGTGGTATTTTTTCCGTTTTTTTTGCATAATTGAACATGGATGGAAATTCATATATGATAGAAGTGTGGCAACAGATTTGCACACATGTTTTTTTTACTGTTTTTTGAAAGGTGGAAATATGCAAGAAGTATTGACGCATGCGTTTTCTTATTTATTGAGCAAAAAAAGTAACGTTTTTCAAATGGAGGTCGTTTTTGAAATTTAAAAGGAAGTTTTGATAAGATGAGAATTTTTTTAAAGGTGCTTTCATATGAAAGCAAGTTATAATGAAAGGAGATTCAGGAAAATGAGTAGAGGAATAAAATTATAAAAAAAGAGAAAAGTTATGAAAGAGAGAGAAAGAGAGAGAGAGAGAGCAAAAATAATTATAAATAAATTGACTGGAAATCAAGAGAAAAATGAAATAAGGCGAGAGACATGATTAGATGTTGAGAGAAAGAGAGAGACGTGAAAAATGGGAGAGACATAAAAATATTCAGAGTTATTAAAAATTCGAGAGAGTTTAGACAAATAGGAAAATGAGAAGCAGAATCACGAGAGCAACGGTGAGAGACAATTAAAATTAGTGAGAGAACAGAGAGAGGTTACAAATCCCCGAGAGAGCAAAAAATCATCAGTAAAATTTGATTTGAATGAAAACCATTCAAATAAACTTTCAAAGTCCATAAATTGACAAACTACTCTCAATTTTTCAGTTCACATAAACTCAAATTTTCAAATCCGGATATCAAATGTGAAACATTAAAGCTTCCTCACGATAACGATCAAGCTTAAATCTGAACTTTTATTAAATGCCATTACAGTGTCTGTAAACATTTCAAGCGTAGAATCAGATCATGACGATTCTTGTGAATATTTTGAATTTAATTTCCATCTCAGGTGTTTTTTTATTTGTATTTTGTGCTGAGGTAAATTTTTTGTAATTAATTTATTACTTTTTAACTCATTTCACTCACTTTTCCAGTCAAATCTTAATGTAAAATTCACTTCAATTAAATGCTTCGACATTAATCACAATTATTTACTCAACATGACCTGCAATTTGAAGCCCGTCCGTGGTGGCATGGGTCTCTTATCCTACAAAGCTCAAACCAGGCAAGACATCACAGATATTTGGTTGGAATGTAAAATGTTCTATAAATTTGGTACAAATTACAGACAATGGTTATTCAACTTCAATGTTGGTGAGACAAGTAAAATATTGAAATTCAACGAATCTGAGAATAATTTGCAAGTAATTTCAGATTTATGTGCAATATTGGATGAGAAACCTGCAAATGCCTATGATCGCTTAATTTATTACATTTATAAACATGAAAAGTACCAGAAAAAAGAAAGTTTAATCCCGAAATGTCCAATTCGAGGAATTGATACCGTGCTTAATATGAATAACTCGTCAATGAACGCTTTTCCTAAGGAAATTGATCGCCTGCCAAGTGGAGAATATAAAATGACAGTTAGAGCACATTCGAAGCTCAATGTCACCTATTTTGTGACTGAAGTTAAGCTCACAGTAAAGTCTACAATGGGAACAACCATGTTGGAAATGGGTTGAAATTAAAAAAAAAAATCTGTATTAATTGATTTTTTTCAATAAATTTTGAAGCAACGTCATTTGAAAGGAAATTCTTAATTGAGACCATGACGTATTCATTTGCATTTTAACTGTCCAATGAATAATTATACAAATTTTTTTCGAAAAATATTGCTTTTTTGGGACAGAATTATCTTCTGATCTTCAAAATCAAAGTTAATTAACCTCATTGCACTTATTTTAAATGCAATAACAAAGAAAAAAAGTTAATCAGTGCAATTAATTGAAATTCAAACAATATAAATTCAAAAAACTTTGAACTTTTCTGATAGTTCATTTCAAAAAGTCAGTGAAAATGAATGTTTTCACACATTTCGAGTATTTCACAATTATAATTTTAATTTTTAATACAAATGATTTTAATTGTAATGAGGTAATTATAACAATTTTTTTATTAATTTTATTATAATGCTTTTTTTTAATGAAATTCTTTTCATTTTAGTTAGAATTTAGTATGAAATTCACGTCAAACAGGTGCTTCAATGTCGATAAAAGTTATCTCAGTACGCCAAAATGTACTTTAAAGGCAGTTCGTGGTGGAATGGGACTTTTAACATGGGAATCTAATCTATCAAAGCCTATCAGTGAACTTTGGTTGGATGCCACCTTATTTTACAAGTTTGGCACGAATTACAGACAATGGTTGCTGAATACAGAACTTGGTGAGTTATTAAATTTAATGTAATGGGTAAAAATTAATGCAATTCAATTTTATTTCAAGATTTATGTGCAACGCTTGATGGTAAAAATACGGGAATTTATGGTGTTTTGCTTTACACATATTACAGACATTTATTTCCAAAATGTCCTTTTCGTAAATCGTTGACAGTGAGACTTAATTTAAATAATGCATCGAGGAATGTTTTTCCAAAGGAAGTGAACCGATTACCTAAAGGGGATTATAAGGCTGTGATAAGGGGACACACAAAACAAAACCTGACTTATGCGACAGTTGAAATTAAGTTTGTGATTAAATCTCAACGTGGATTTTTCACATCAATGCTTGAAATGGGTTAAATTTAAAGGAAATTGAGATCATTTTACTCAATTGCTGTTTTAATCAGTCTTGATGAGCAAGGTTAAAATTTTTATTTTTTTAAATAAGTCTTTTGATGAAGTCAATTAAAACATCAGTAGTTAATTTGTTGGTGTAGGTCAGAGATTACAGTCAACAATGAAGCTTAATGAGTCATACAAAGTCATTTGTTTTTGTTGAGACTTTTAAGCTAAGTCCCTCGGATGATGATAACAGGCATGCACAATGGGCCTGACTGATGGCCTACGTGCAAGCTTAATAGCCTCCCTAAAAATCCCTGATATTTTCGAACCTGTATTGATTGATCGTTAATTTCAATTCCACTTTAATACCCTCTTAATAAAATTAACTGTTAAATAGGCGTTAAATTTTCACACAGTGGCCCTGCGGCAATCGATTCTTTTGTTGAAAACCTACAAAAAAACTTTCATTCATTCAAATCACAAATCAGTCATTAATTTTCATAGCAGGATATCTCACTTTTATAACGAAACTTTACAAGTAACCGAAATATTATTAAAATTTATCATTATTGACTTGTATTTTTGGAACCATAAAATAATATTTAAAAAATTTCTCACCTCATCTCGTGTTTTCAATTCTGAAATGCATTGAAAAAAATATTTAATATAAAAATACCTCGAAATTTACATAATTAATTAAATATTAATCCTATGCTGCGATACACACAGCAAAAAATACATTTTAAATAAATTATTATTAAATTAATTATATGTTTGGTGCGAATGTGAATGTGAGTAGTGTGTGTTTATAAATTGTAGTGTTAGTATGATTGAAAATTGAATTAAAAACAAATTTTTTATCAGTCACCACACTAATTTTTATTTTATTTTTTTAGAGTTCTCACATTACGCTTAAATTATATTGTTGTCGATGTTCCGATGTATAAACACCATGTGTGAAGGATAATAATTATTATTATTTTTGTGAAATATGATATATTGACAAAATATTGGCTTAAAAATATTTATTATGGTGAAACAGTGGTAGCAGTGATGTGGTGGAATATTTTTTTTTGTTTTCAATATTTTTCATTATCGGATGTGTCATAAATTTTATCAATTTTCATGTGAATATTCAAAAGTTTTTCATTATCGATGACGTCACACCATCACATTAATTCATTCACCTTCAATGAAAGAAATCTTAATTTAATTCGAACAAAAATGACACTTAATAAATTTTATTAATGACTTTTGTGTTCAACCATAGAATTCATGGAACGAAGGCACGCTACATTGAAACAGTGTGTGGTGATAAAAAGGAACAATCTGTTCACTTCTTTTTTTATTATTATTATTAATAAAAATAATTTTTTAAGATTTAATTTGTTCAATTTCCAATTCAGTACCCACTCACACTGATTTTTATTTTGCTTCTATGGACCATGTTAATGTGGCCAAATCACCCCTTTTTCCAAAAGTCACAGTGATTCAATAATAAAATAATAATAAAAATATTTACTGCAATGACACAGTATGATGATAATAGTTGAAGTTTAAATAAAAAAAAAAAATAAAAAAAAGGATAATAATAAAAGAAAGGAATGTTCACAATGTTGTCACACACAATTTTTCAACAAGCATAATAATAATGGTTTTAAATACTCACGGGCATAAAACACAGTAGTACCCTTTCACAATTATACATTGTTGAGCTACATATTGTAAAATAATTCATCTCATTGCCTTTTTATAATTTTATTTACCTTCCGTAAACCTTTAACGACACATCTTCTCACCCCTCTATGATGATACAGAAAAAAAATTGTTTAAAGGTTTAAATGTGAGGATCAGGGATGTTCAAACAAGGAACGAAATTTTGTCAAAATAAAAAAAAAGTAAAATCAACAACTACAAGGATGATTATCACTTTCAGCCACCAAAGGACAAGATGATGATGTGGTTAATTGTGCCTGGTAAGTCACTTTTAAATAATTGATTTATTATTTTTATTGGCATTGCAGGAAACAAAGTTGCGGACAAGGACACTGGAGAAATTACTGAAATCACTTAAAAGAAAGAATTGGATGTGAGACGCGACGAAATGAAAAGTATCATCAGGACATAGACTATGAGAAAATGAAGAGAGCAATGGAATAGTTCATAAACAAAATAACGCTCAATCAAAAAACAAAGTGGAAAGTTGAAATCAAGTACCAATTTTCTCGCAAACGACAATGTATTTAAGTAAATTATAGAAAAAGGCTTGCGAGGCTGTCACATTCTTATCTAATGAATGGGTTCATAACGACTAAGCATTGAAAGGTATTGTAATTTTGAGCCAATCTGCATTGATCACATCCCTTATGACTGACCAGAGCTGAATGACCCTCCATAGATTAGATTAGATATGAACTAGCTCTACCGCGGACCTAATGGTCCAATTGTGTTCATAATACTTCAGCCGAAACTTCCATAGTAAGCGCTTTTTATCGATGGTCTAACCACGTGGGATCTACAATTTATACTGTCATCCGATCCAGTCGCCCTCAGGTTTCACTCAGCGCCCCTAAAGATCCCAGGAGGATTTTTATGTATTCTAAGTAAAGCCTGAACACATTTGGAACTCGAAAAACACAAATCAATTTTCATCCCCGGGACTGGATTCGAACCCCGTCGCAGGCTTCTTACCAATCATACCAGGCACTTAACCAACTCGGGCAACGAGCTCCCTCTATAACAATTCCATAAGTTCTCGACTGATCACTCCTAAGATACAAGCTTTTTCAAAGAATTAAGGCAGTATATTCTTTGAGCACGAATTCTAGATCTTGATTTGTGATCTCTTAAAATCTTCATAAAAAAATTAAAATTTAGCAAATTTGGTTGACTTAGTCATTGGAGCTAATAAAACTCCAATGGCCCAATTCCTGCTAATTATGAACCACAACCAAAATTGTAACATCCAAATAATTCAATGAACATTCAGTTGAACATCCCCTTTCAATATGCAACACATACAAAATCACTTTGTTAGCTAAATATAATGATGACTGACAATTCTTTACATCTGAGTTCAAAAAAATAAACGAGATACATCACATTATCAACATTATTTACGCGGGGTAACATATTGAAAATTGTTATATTAACTTTTTTGATCATTCTCTATTTCTCTTGTGTATAGAACCATATTCACACAAGTTGTAAAATAATAACAACTATAAATATAGAAGAATAAAAAAAAGGGACAATTGTAATATAAGAAGCAAGTCATTAGATTTCAGTCAGTGCTCTTTAATACTTGAAGAGTGAATAATTGACGTTAATACAGGATTTTAAATATATTATAATTTATTGTTGTTCCTATATATCAATAATATTGTAAAATTAAATTTAATATAAAATAAGGTTTTAAATTTAAACTTAGGTCTTATACCGTTTTGGGTTATATTGCAAGTTAGAATTGAATAAGGGATGATTTTCTTGACTTATTGAATTTGAAATTTGTGTTGTTGTTGTTTTTATGGTGCAATTCTGACTATTTGCCCAGTGAAACCTTAACTGAAAACTGGTATAACAAAAAGGCTAACTAGTACTTTATAAGCGCGTTATAATTTTTCCGCTATCTATACACATACGTAAATTATAAGGAGTTATACCATGTATAAAGCGCGCGTAAAAGTATTCATAGATTTAGTTTAATAGAGCGGCTATGAAGCTTGCACTCAGATCACCAGTGAGTTCATTTTACCTACTCGTTACCATCATCCGAGGGCCTTAGCTTTTATCCTGTCACCCCAAGTAGTCGCGGCCTTTATCAAGCCTTTAACTCAAATTGAGTAGCCGGAAAAAATGACATTCAAAATTTACATCTATGCAATCCGCAGGCAAGATTTCTACACCCCACATACGTCCCATGAGCACCAAGCAAAGGTTTTCCTTTGGGGTATGAAACTCATTGCGAGATATTTAGTAAAGTGAAGAGACTTGTAATATCTTGAGACACTCAAAGTAACAGTTAAATTTTGTTTTTAAAGTCAGTTTGACTTTTAAAGACTGTTCCATTTACCATTCAAAGAAAATCCTTTAAAAACTTATAAAAATGCAAATAAAGCACCACTCATCAATTGATTAGCCTCATTCAACGAAATCCTTGTTAAAAAAAAATATCAAAATAAAAGCAGTAGAAAAATAAAAGCAATCAATTCGAAAGGTATTGAATCGTAAAGAAAAATACATAAATATTGACATTTGAAAATACTTGAATCACAGCATGAGTAATAATATGCTCAAAGGTATTAATATTATATTTGTATTTTTAATAAATTCAAACAAATCATTGCATTTCAACAATAAAAACTCGCTTGATTTCGTTCCTTGTAAAATACAAAAAATCATATCTGAAGAGAATCAGAATAAGAGGGAATTATTTTCCATATTACAAGGGGATTACAAATATATTTTTGTATATGAAAACTGCTTGAATTTGTTTGATTGAGTCATATTGAAATTCTCATTGCAAATATTATGAAGTCATGAAATTGTGCCCCTTTTATACACATATAAATTTTATTTTACTATCATACGTAAGAAGAAATCGAAACAGAAAAGGGAAATAAAGTTAAAATTATATACATAAATAAATAATAAATTATCAGTAAACCAGATGCACTTTATATTGATCAGAATGACCTTTACTTATTATTTTGATCAAAAAATTATCATCGGATCACGTATTTATTGGCAAAAATATTTATTATTAGCCCGAAATCTGAATGAAAAACGCTTGAATGGTGTTATGAATGAAATTTTCAGGATATCAAATTAAATGAAATGAAGAAGGGTCAGTGTAAGTTAATTTGGGATTGAAAAGAAACATAAAATAAGGGGATTTCTTTTGTTTATGGGACTGCCCATTGATGATTCAGCAGTTCAGTGTTGGTAAATTAACATGAAATTTAACACCATTATTGACAAAAATTGAGACAAAATGAGATAAGAGAAAGTAAAATGGATAATTTTCTTAATAAAGTTCAAAATGACTGCACTTTAACATAAACCCCATTTAACCAGCTACCATCACAGTAATTCAATCTGCAATTTCAACATTTACCACGTCCATAAATGAATTAAAATCTTTATTATTTTACAGTTTCAATAAACATCAAAGCACGTTAAAAGTTCTAGTGAAAAGTCATCAACTCAGCGACAAAAACACCATAAATTAAATTGCTCGTCTGTATGTTTTATGGGACACATTGTCATTACAGTTAGTTAGTTCGTTAGTTTACAACAAAAAAAAAATAGTCCTAGTTGATGATGAACAACATGATGATAATAATAAAACAAAATCTCGTTAAAGCAATTTACTAATGAGTCTGGTATTTTTTTTTATTTTAAAAATATCTTTTATTTAAATGAACTCTTTGGCCGAAGCCCTGTAGAGTTCGTCATTTAACAAATATCATTTACAAGTAGTGTAAGAATAACAAAAGAAATAATATTAAACATTATCTGAATCAATCATAAATAATAATAAATGAATTAGAAAGAAAATAACCATTAATTTTCAAATAACAAATTACGTTATAACTATTCTCTGATTTCAATTTAAATTTAACAACTATAGTGATTAACAATACTCAAATTATGTGATTTTTTTGAACAATTAACATTTTCCAATTGCTTCATCTTCAACTTCTTAAATTTTGATTCATTCAAAAATTTCAAAGTACTAAGAGCAGATTTCAATCGGTTTTGAATTGTTGCAAATCTGCTATAGACTTGATTGCTATGGCAGGTTGACCTTCCGAAACTCTGACTAAAACTGTACCGTTGTTTGTCCAAACGTATTGTAGAACCTTTTGATTCCTCAATTTCTTCGCTTGTATATGTAGTTCATGATTGGTAGAAGTTAAATGCTCAAATATAAATACTTGGTTTGATGATGAAAGTCCTACATCAGTTCCTTGAATATCCTTCATTTTAACTGCAGTCAAAAATTCTTTCTTTTTTAATTTTGAAAGAAATTCCACTCTTAATGAAGCTTTGTTTTTTCCAAACCGAAAAATATCATCAACGTCTTTTTCTGACACATTTACTTTCAGATAAGTACCAATTTTTTTCAACAGTTTGAGTAAATCAACTGAACTTTCATTTTCTGATGTTGGCACTCCAAATATATTTATAGACTTTAGACACGAGAATTTTTCCAATACATTTAGACGACCACTAATTTTCAAAACATCTGATTCAATTGCACTCAGTTGACGAGCACACAATTCGTTATGTTGCTTTATCTCATTGTATAACAATTTGTTATCTTGTATCACTTGTGCGTTTTGCTCCACTATCTGCTTTAAATACTCATCCATATCAAAAGAAAGTTTTTTTGCTGTGTTAAACTTAGGTGAGGTATTTTTTCTCTTACACACTCTCTTCTTTTTATTAGACATAAATCATAACAGTAAAGGTCTATTGTTTAAATTTTTTCAATTTTTGCAAAGCACGTGATGGATATCAATTTTTTCAATTTTTACGAAAAACTAACATATTCCATACGAAAATTATAACAAATTATTATTATTCGAGTCTTAAGAAACAGTTTGATATAAATTTTTTGAATTTTCTTTCTATATTAAATCAGTAATTAATTAATATTCACGGATCAAATTTTTATGCGTATTTAGTTTTCGACACTCACACTACTAAAAAAAAAAAATGTGTGTCTATTTGACCAGTGACTGTCAACAACGAATGAAAGTAGAAAAATTTTATATCCAAAAAATGAAAAAGAAGAGTTTCAATGAACATTTCAATGAGTAAGTATGATTATTTGCTGTTAATAAATTTTTTTTAAAGGATTTTTTGACTTTTATTTTTTTTTCAGTGAATTAGTTGCGAAGTACAGTAATTAAAAGTAGTCACTGCTCCTACTGAAAATAATAAAATTTCACAAAAACGTAAATATATGGCAAATATTGAATTAGATTTTATTTTATTATTACATTAATTAACATGAGGACAATATTGTCACAACTAATTGCTAATTTAAAATGCAAACAATATTTGAACCAAAGTAAATTAACAATTAGTTTGTTAGTAAATTGAGAGGATATAGGCGATTATTTTGGATAACATAACGAAGCGTTAACAGAATTTTGAAATTAAAAAAAAAAATAACAAAAGCAATTCATTGAAAAATGTAAAAGCAGGAAAAGGAGCCAGAGGCAAAATTATTGACCCAGAGGGTGGGTCTGCAGAGCCTATTAAGTTGTTGCTGGACTTTGGGTTGAGATCGTGAGGCTTTTGAAAGGTTCAACACACGAAAAATGTCACGTTGGTGTAATGGTTTAGCATACAGTCGTTCGTTCGACTAGGTTAAGCAGCTATCAATGGTGCTCGTGGTTGGATGGGTGACCACCTACCAAAAGTATGCTACATAAAATTGTCTGAATCATTCGTAGTACTATTACGATGCGAGAAAAAAACAATATGTTCATTAAGACAACACAAGTACAAACAGAATGATGTTAATGAGTAAATAGTGGATGCTCATTTTGGTGCTCTTTCCTACGTTACGATAGGGAAAGAAATTAAGCAATTCGGACTGAAAAGCAAGGAATCGCGCTGAGCGGTGGATGGAAATGAAAAGGTAAGTGAATTTCAATTTTCATAACATTTACGATTAATAATATGAGAATTTAAGGTTTTTTTCTGGAAAATACGATTAAACAATGTTTGTTGATTTAAAACTATATGGAGTTCAAGGATAAAGAAGACATGTACTATTACATACGGTTTAGCCCACAGCTTGCTGTCAATCTGAAGTCCCTATCTATAAGTCCAGCACATCGAGCTCTGGTAATTTGTATTTGGAGCGTACCGTTGGTGCAGTGGTTTAGCATACATTCGTTCGTTCGACTAGGTTAAGCAGCTGTGAATGGTGCTCGTGGTTGGATGGGTGACCACCTACTAAAAGTACGCTACATAAGATTGTCATATATCTAAAACATCCATAGTACTCTTACTATCCGAGAAAAAGACAAGATGCACATTGATTAGGATAAAACAACCCTAGTACATACAGAATGATGTTTGTGGATTACAAAAAGCTCAAATATAAAGTGGCTGAGGTGATCTTGGGAATCTGCGTTAGATTCCTGACTTGTAAGATATCATAACATAACGTAACACACGGAAAAAGATACGTAAAAAGTCGTCCATATTCTTAGAACATCCTTAAAAGAGTCCACAGATCCTAAAATTTCTACAAAACTTCATTTCTAAATTCAATTTGTTCAATTTCGTTTCAAATCAGCAAATTTGCAAAATTGCACATTTTTCGTACATTTTTTTACCTGAACTTTCATTTTCATGTAAATATTTCATCAGATCTATGAATCAGACAAAATTCAGGTAAATCATACTTACATTTTAACTTACAACAATAAAAAACTTCACAAAGTGCCCTTTTAACGACTTCTTACAATAAATAAATTACATCTCAATCTTTTTTTGTTCTTTTACCGTCAAGTTACTTGTTACTTGTCTCTAAGAAAAAAAATTACAGAGAATCGAAAAATATATCAAAATAAAAGACAAATTTTTTGTTTGATTATTTTAAAAAGAGAATTCTCTTTTTCATTTATTTCAATTTCAATTTTTTAATTTAAGTTTTTGTGGTTGTGAGTGTTTATTTTTTGCATTTTTTTCATTAATATTTAAATATGAAACTAATATAAATTTATAACAATTTTCTCTTAATTCCTTATCAATTATCATAATAATACTTATTTTTTGTTATAATTATAATAATTCTCTTTAAATTTGTATTGAATTTATTATTTACAGTAAATTTTTTACAATTTTTAATTTTTTAATTTTTTGTGTGTTAAATTACATTCTTAAATAAATTTATTAAATAAAAGTAATAATTAAATTGATGGGACATCCGTCAAAGTATCAGAAAGTATCTACAATGAGTGTTTTTTTGCATATAAAATTTTAAATAATTATTAAATAAATATTCGCACTTTTTCGTAAATTCTTAATTAATTTAATATAAATTTTATTCTACATTTATTTATAATTTTAATTTTTTGTTTTTTTCTTTTAGTAGGGTCTCCATACTTGTTTCTGTGTCGATATCGTAGATTCACTCTTAATTTTCGTGGTTGGTGATGCCGAATTGTTAGCACGTGGTGCACTTTCATGTACTGGTTTTTTACTGCTCGGTGCTTTCAGGTTTGATTTTGTTCTTGGTGGACTTGGCGAGCCATTTGTGCCTGTTGACGAGAGTGGCGAATCAATCACCATCTCCAGCTTGGCCGTTGTTTTGATAGTTGATTGTTGTGGCCTCAAAATTGGTACAAATGCTGATTTCACGACATCAATGTGCTCCTCATCCGAGTCCTCCGAAGATTGTTCATTTGTTGAGTTTAATTCAAGTGAGTTATTGATTTTTCCAATTAAATGGTGTGAATGCGAAATGGGATGCGATAATCCTGTTATGGTTGGACTAGATGAGGAATTTCGTGATGAGGCAGGTGAAAGGCGGGACAAGTGTTCATTTGATGTGAGGGTGGGTGTGGTGGTTGTGGGTGGTGCAACACCTGGTCTCAAACCATTAGTAGCTCGGAGTGATTGCAAGTCGTACGGAAGGAAACCCGGTTGTCCAAATGGAAATTGGGGCAAATATGTGCCGGTAGGTGGCAGTAGTGGGGCACTGCTGGGAGGTGTTGATGGAAGGCCATTTGGTGAATTTGCTGCTGAAGCTGTGGTGGTTGTTCCAGTATTTAATCCGAAAAGTTCTGTGTTTGGTATGATATTTCCAGCAGGGGGAGTTAAAGCACTTGATCCTATAAAGAAAAAAAAGGAAAAAAATAATTTAATAAACAGTTCGAACGAATATTAAAATAAAAATAATAATAATTGATGAACAAATTAAACAACTCTCAAGAATTTCATTAATTTTATTAATTTTTTATTAAGATCACTTCTCTCTTTTGCATATTTTTCCTCTAAATTCCCTGTTAACAAGCAAATGGAATGTAATTAATCCACCCTTCATTGAATTCTTGTACTAAAATTTTAATAATATGGTTCATTTACAAAAAAAAAACACACAGACAAGTTTTTTTTGCGTATTATTTTAAATTTCATACAAAATTAAAATAATCAAGATAATTCTTTTTCTCTAAATCACGTGATTAAGTTCAATAATTTAAAGGGGATTCGCTTTCAAAGAAAATATCGAATTTTTTTCTGTTAAATTGTGATAAAAATCAATTTTCGCTCAATAAACTTTAAAATTTGAATTTTAAATGAAAAAAAACACACACAACCATCATCGTCATCATCATCAATAACGTTAAATGTAGTTGTGTGATGATGGTTGATCCAATGCCTGACACAAACACCCATAAAAACACACAACAAACAGCGAATCAAATCAAATTTGTATATTTTTTTTTTCACTTTTTATTTCATTTAAAAATCCCGGAAAATTCGATTTTTGTTTCAATTCATATAAATTTAACAGAATTTTCATTCAGTTATTCGCGAATTTACGATTAAAATAATATGTCAGGTCAGTCAATGAACGATCAATACACGTGGCGATGTTTCAATGTTACTAACATAACATTAAACATTGTTGTACAGAGATTGAGCACCTAAGAGTGAGTTTGAATGTGAAATGAAAATAAACTTTGTTGATTTTTTTTTTCATTGAAATTTTTTTTTTTTTTGCATAAAGCTTTTAACTAGTTAATCGATACAATATTGCATGTATTTATAGGGGATTTTTTCTTTTTTTTTTAATTTATACGCTTCAATGTGTATTTTAAACAAAAAAAATGTTAAAATCGAACTAGGATGACCAATTTATGGCCTGAAATTCGATGTGGATGAGGAAAAATTAGAGATGAGTGGGCACCTCATCTAAAAATTCATTTATTTTTGTGGATAAGCAACGAACGTGTGTGTGTCCGTGTATGTGTACATTAATCTGGATTCCAATTCACAAACATTGAAAATTTAGTACACCCAATGTATGGCGTTTATGGAC
Organism: Culicoides sonorensis; assembly: GCA_900002565.1. Classification (NCBI taxonomy): domain Eukaryota; kingdom Metazoa; phylum Arthropoda; class Insecta; order Diptera; family Ceratopogonidae; genus Culicoides; species Culicoides sonorensis. The sequence continues at coordinate 137,995 of LN483650.1, read as the reverse complement.
AAGAAAGATTAACTGGCAAAATATATGACAACAACAGATAGTAAAAAAAAAATTTATATATCCTGACAAGTATAAATATTTATGCAAATGGAGATGGGGATTGACGATTGTATGTTATTTTTATTTTTACCACACAAATGGACGGTGTGTTGTCATTTGAATAATGTCCGTAAAGCTGTTTAATGTCCGATTTTGAACTTTTTTTGTAACATGAAAAAAAACAATGAAAATAAGGATCATGCATGAAATTTCCTTACATGGAAAGACAAAAATTTGGAAATCAATGCCTTAAATCACATAAAAAGGACTTTGATAGCAGTTTATTTGTGTCTATCAAAGAAATACACATTGAAACAAACACCTATGATTTTTTTCCTCCATTATTTTGATACATTTAATCCTTTTTTGTCCGTTATTTTGATTTTCATTTCCATGTCCTTCATTTCAAAGTAAATCCTCGATCGAATCATATACGAGTCCTTTGACAAGGCAAACACATTCTTTGGCATCCTTCTCCATTTGATTGAATTGAATTCGATTGAATCCAAGAATGAAGAGCAAAAAATGTAACAAATGAGTAAAATGAAGAAAAAGAGTAATAAAAAGGAAACGTAAACAATCGTTTCATAAACAAGTGATGAAGTTAAAATAACACTTGATGTCTTTTGGAAGTTTAAATTGAATGTTTTTCATTTGAATTTCAATTTCCATTACTTGGAAAAAGTATTTAAAATTAAAAGTATAAGATTAAAATCACCGCAATTTCAATTCAATTACAGTTCATAAGAAGAAAAAAAAACCTCAATTAAAATCTTATCAATCATAATTTGATTTGACCGTAAAATTCCTCGTTTAAACCCTTTAAATGTTGAAATGAAATAAAATAAAAATAACAATACTTTTGTTGGTTTCTTTAAAAAAGTTTTTCGTTTGTATTTGAAGTTCATGGATTTAGTTAGCACGCGCTCAAACATAATCAACCACTATACACTCGTCCTAAGTATATTGAAGTATTTTTTTTTATTATTATTTTGTTTATTAAATTGAAGCACTTGTAATGTACCGCATTTTTATTTTATATTATTTTTTTTGCAATACAATCATCAAAATAGTTTTAAATTGTGGAAAAATAACGAAAAAAAGGTTTGGAAAGTGAATGAATATAATTCAATATATATTTATACTAATATGAGTGTAATTATAGTTAAATATACGATTTTTTTCCATGTACAGGATATTTAATATCAGGGATGTGGAATAAGTGAAATTGTTTCAAGGGGGCAATCATGACGGCCATTACAGTTAATTGAGGATTCTGATTGAATCTAATTAAAGTGAATTCAGATTCCGATTATAATTAGAGTAGTTTTTATTCAATTTGTAACCAGTAGTTTGACGCTAAAAGCGCACCCATTATGAGAGGCGGTCAGGGCACATGAGGTTTAATAGAAAAGAGCCATCTTGTTAATTCAAAAGAACATTTAGTTTGATCTAATTTTTTTATAAACATAGGCTGCCAGGATCATAGGCTTATACCAGAGCCAAAAATAAGTTTCAATACGCCCGTAATCGTCATCATAGTAATCGAATAATCATAGAGGGCGCTTTTAACAGCGGTTTATAGCTTTTCAATGTAATTTCGGTCGTTATTTTAAAACTTTTAAGTTTTTCTAGTCAAATCATACTTAAATTTTGTGTTTGATGAGTCAGACATCCTTTCATGATCTATTTGTGTCATAAGGGTCGGAACCCATTTGGATTTCAATCCACATCCCACATCCCTGTTCAATTCAAAACAAATTACTATCAAATATACATTTCAAAAGAATGTTGTTTGAAGTGTACTTTGTTATGTTGTCGATTGTTTTCGATTATTTTTATTTATACTCTTATTTTTTTTTTTGTATTATTATTGCATTATAACATTACATCGACCTGTCTCGTCTAGCAATGTCCTTTACATTTCATGTATATCATTGTTTTTTTTTTTTTTTATTTAACCCTCATATGCTCACATTTAAAATGAAAATAATATCATAATATAATGAAATAATCGTAAAGTACTTGAATTGAAAATGTAATTGAATAAATTTATTTAAATTTAGTACACTTATCGCCAAGGCGCGTTGACTCTTGAATTGAGATTTACTCAGGAATAGGAAGAAATTGTGGAGTGTAATTACTTTGAAGAGAGGTGGAAATTGAAACGTGTGCCCAACACCTTTGAATTGAAACCAAAATTTGGCTTTTTTCAAGATATTTTGAAATGAAAATGAACTTGATCACATCAAATTTGAATTCAAATTCAAACAGAATATTTTATGAGTCTAATCATGTAAATTTTTCTTGATTTGTCATCCATTTCCTTTTGTTTTATTTTAAATTTTATTCCATTTTATCATGATTTTGCATTGCAATCACATAATCCACACACAAATTTGAACAAAATTGAATATTTGAGGGAAATTTCATCCCTTTTTAATTTTATTTTATGAATGTGATCTTCTTCCATGTACTACTTAATTTTCTTAGTAGATTTCTTTCATATTCATGTCACAATGATGATGTAAATATTCACCCCTCTCATATGAGAGAGATTTAAAATAAAAGCACTGAGTGGATTTTTGATGGTTTGATGGTTACAAGTCACATGTTGAAGGAAAAATCCCGTGAGACATGTTTCAGTCATTTTGGATGCAAATAAGATAATGATGTCACTCATCAATATTGAGTGAAATTACTTTGATAAAAATTGCATTAAATATGGAGAAAAAAATTTCATTGAAATGTCTCAATTTAAATGAATGTTTAAAATTTAGAGTTTTTAGAGATAAAGGTCAACCTTTGAAAATGAAATTCATGTTAACTTAAAATGAGATCAGGACTTGTGAAAGTAACCTTAAAAAGAGATTTCAATCTCTTAAAATGACTCGCCTCAATTTCACACCAAATTTCATTAAGTAAATCCACTTAAAATGCAAAACGGACGGTCTGCGGACTGTCCAAAAGAGCGAATTGCACTGTTTTGAGTGAAATTTTCATTGAATCATGCAAAAAATGTCACATTTAAAATGAAAATACATAAAAATCTGATTCCAAATCCCCAATTTTATTATAATTTTAATCCTTTTAATAACAGCCACCACATCTCACACTGTTCCCTTGTATTGTCGCCGTATATCATAGAATTTATTTTTAACATTAAAAGCCTTATTTAAATTTTATATACAAACACACTCACAAATAATACACAAATAATAAAAATAATAATAATATTATACAATATATAAATAAATAAAAAAAAAATTCCATTGGTTTTGCTATTTTGGCCAACAGTATGCGGTTTGAATGACAAAACGCTATATTTAATTTGTGTGTTATTATTATTATTATTATTATTTGGTGCCTCACTACACAATTTTTTTTCCTTCTATAAATTTATTATGTATATACGAAATATTTTTATTTTAAATATTTTATCATTATATTTTTTTTTTTTTTTTTTTTTTATAATTTAAATGAAAAAAAACATCACACATATTCATTTTTTATAAGACCCCCAATACGATTATTTTTATTATTTGTGTGTGTGTTTGCATTACAATTAATCTGCATTGAAATTGTGCTCCTTCAATTTTTTTTTGTTTCCATATAAGCTTGTAGTATGCTTGATTTTATGTCTCGTTTGAATTTCAATGGATGACACAGCTTATTTTTACAAATTGAGGCGATAAAGTGTCGCGAAATTGTTTAAATAAAAATAAATGGAAATAATAATAAAAATAATATTATTTAAAAAAAATGGTTGACATGTCAAAAAATTGTATGTTGTTAATCTGTATGAAAAATTATTTTTATTTTTATGTGATTTATTTTTTTTTATTTATTTGTTGACATTTTTTTGTGTCTTTTTGCATGAATTTTGGCAGGAAATCGTTACAAAAAAATTATTTTTAGAAAAACTTTCTATGCAAAAGTTAAATGAAGTGAAATTAAAAATTGAATTAAATTGAAAGAAATTCTTGAGAAAATTGAAATTTTAACAATTGGGATGATTCCTTACCTTTAACTAAAGCTGGATGTGGTGGTTGATGTCTAAAGTAATCACTCCAAGCGTAATTCATGTAAGCAGCGTCCAGCCATCCGGCATTTAGCATAAATGGATTGAAGCCACCATGTGGTCCATAAGCGTAACCTGTGAATTGAAATGAAAAAAAAAATGAAAATTAAATCGCGATTGTTATGATTGTAATTAAATATTTTGATACGATTATGTCAATATTTTTGGTACTTATGGATTGAATTTCCCTTTATTAGCTCAAAAATTCAGAGAAATGATTCAAGGGATGTTAAAAGGACAAGGGTGTGTGATATAATTTTTAACATTATTTATTGCTTGAGGCGATTCAATTGCATTCAATGTGTGTGAATGGCTGAATGAAGTGTGACAGGGATGCGAGGGGAAATTTGATTACCCATATGGAGGATTTAAGTGAGATGTGAGAGGCCATTTTCTTTTTTTATTTCAATGAATTGCGAAATGATATGACTTGGATTTTGTCTTCAAAACACATTTCATATGTGATTGACCTCGATTTCATTTAAAATGGATCAAAAACCTTCATTTCCTGTCTTTTGTACTCAAATTATTTGTATTTCAATTCAATTCTTTTAAAAACCACGATTTGTGGCCATTTACATCAAGTTCTCTCAAAAATTGTGTGATTTCAATTCAAATTTATGCCTCAATCATAAAAAAATATCATGATCATAACAAAATTCATGCCTTGAAATAAATTTCAGGGATTTAAAAACTATAATTTAAAGGTTAAATTTTATTTGTACATTATCATAATGTTTCATTGAAATGATCTCATATGAAAAAAAAATCTCTGTTAAAGAAGACATTTCATTTCATTGCATTTCATTTCAATCAACTTAACCATAATCCAGTCATATGTCAAAAAAATATTCTTACACCCTCTCAGTGAAATGTGAAGTGCTTACAGTTAAAAATCTTATCAATAAATCAAAAGTTTTACTTATAACATGACACGATTTTCATGTTCTTGGATCCTTTAAATGTGAATGAAGCTCGTGTGCCTTCTTTCATTTTATTTTAAAGTATATAAGTGTATTTTTTTTTCAACATATGTTTTGACATGACTTTTGTCGTATAATTTTGAAAAAAAATATTTTCGGCATCATTTCATTTTACAATTCATCTGTTTGTTTATGTCAAAATTGAGATGTATTTAAAAAGGAGTCAATAGGGCGTTAAATTTGTAATCCTTTTATATTTATTATTATGTTTGTATTTGTGTGTGTCATATCAGAAAATGTTTATTTTCCTTCAAAATTTTGAGTTTTGATGATTTGACAGGATTTGAAAATAAAAATAAAAAAATATTATTTCAAGGAAGTGACACCTTGAATGAATGTGATAAGAAAATGATCTCAATGTGACATTTTTTTACTGTTCATTTTAATTGAGACATTTTTGCCTCATTAAAGTAATCTTGATTATCTTTTCTGAAATGATCGTGAGACAATGAAAAGGCAACAAAAATATTTTTTTATTATTGTCTATTTCCTCTGTATCCTGATTTGATATATTTATTACTTGCATGTAAGACACTGGAGGATATTTCCCTCCTTTCTTTTATTTTTTCATTATCTTTATCTTTATTTTATCGCCTTTTGAGATACAAACGTCATTTGAAAGAGAAGAATATGGACATAAATGTCGTCTCCCAACAATAATAAAAAAAATATAACAATTGTTTGTCTATTTTTATGTTGAGCTTCCTTTTTTTGTTTTCTTTTGTCTTGGTGCCTTATTACTTTTATATTTTTTTTTTGTAACACACATTGAAGCGTGAAGCTTCCTATTTTTTTTGTTTTTTTTCTTTTGTTTCAAATGTTTTTGTTGTGTCAAAACTGTAAACATATGTTAATTTTTTTGTTATTGTTATAATTTTTGTGTATCTAAGGCATTTTTTTTTTAAATTTCTTATGAAGAGTGTTGCAAATTTTTGTTTTCAATTTTAATTATGAATTTTATAAAATTTCTTCAGTTCTCATTTATTTGAAATTTGACTTGAATTGTTTACTGGAATTTTTTTTAAGTTGAGCTCTATTTTTGGCAAAGGGTCATTTCGCGGTGTTGTTTCAATTTACACTAAGGACTTGAAAATTTAAATACAAAGGAATTCTATGATGAAATTTTTTTTTTCTATTTATTTAAGGCAGATCCTCAGAAGTAGCCGAAAAATTGACTTTTTCTTACTGAATTGGTTCAAATTGCATGAAATTATACAGAAATCCTCTGAATTGATGCGAATAATAAACTTAATTTTTGTTACAATCATTTTCATTCATTTAAACTCATTTCATTTATACAAGTAAAATAAAAAATGTTAACTCACACGAATAAATGAAAGAATGAGGGAAAAAAACGTTTTCTTGTTGCATAAACAAATATAAAAAGTTCCTTCCTTCTTCCGTGATTTCTTTCATTCATTCATGAGCATCTTTTAATTTTGTATGAAAATGCTCCCTTTTTACGATTATAAGTGACACGCATACACACACACACACACACATCCATGCATGAAATACGAAAAAAATGTTGCATTGAATAAAAAAATTTTTTTTTCATATCTTTAATTTTGAATCAAATTTTAATTTAATTTTCAATTCAAATTTCAATGCAAATTAAAATTTGATCATAAAAAAATTAAAAATTTGAATTCATTGAAATCTCGTTTTTAAAAAAATATCAATAAAAAAATTATTCACATCCATTTATTTGCCCATTTACTTTAAAAAAGTCCTCATATGTCAATCATTAAAAGAAAATATAAAAAAAATGTCTTCTTCATTTACAATTCTCTCTCATTTTTTTTCTCAGATTCATGTCAGATTAAGCAAATTCTTATTCATATGATGATGTTTAATGTCGTATATGATGACAATAAACATGAAAAAAGGGTGAAATTTTGTTCAACAATTGTACGGCAAATACAAGACAAGTAATGTATAGATAAAATTCATACAGAAGCTGCATTTGATGTTTTTTTTTTTCTTTAAAGTAAACAAACAAATACACTGAATATTTCATATTTAAATTCAAGACGGAATCGTCATAAAAGGAAAGGAAAAGAGAAGAAAAAGAAAAATATAAATATAAATAAATAAATAGTAAACATGGCTTTTATATGATTTTTTTTATGATGAGTGTGTACTTGTACTGAATGTGTGAAAAAAAGTTCCTTTGATGAGTAATTTTATGATAAAATTGTCTGATTTTCTTTGGATATCGGCTTAAAAATTGAAAAAAAATATTAAATTGACCTTTTTAGTTGAAAAGCCGTTAAGTTGAGCTTTAAGGACGAAAATTTGGCATTGAACACTAATTTAACTCTAACCAGGGACCCTTAACTTGGTTGAGGTCCATTAAATTTTCATTTCGAAATTCCGTGATCAATTTAATTGAAATTTCAAAAACAGTTATTGCCTTTAAATGTGTAAATAAATGTAAACAAAGCACTCATAAAATGATCAAAGGGCGATACTTGACATGAATTTCACACATGAAAACCATAAAAATGCATGTTTTTTTAATAAAAACAAAAAATCATAATTAAAATTAAAAAAAAACTATTATTTTTTGATACACATCATTTTCATCATCATCATCATCATCACCATCGACATTATTAAGTGTTATTTTGTTTTAATTTTAATAATAATAATAATTTTAATATCAAAAATAAACAAATAATAAAATTATCTGTTTATTAAAATACAAAAAAAGAGGTTGATTAATCAAAAAATATTTTTAATGGCATGTCTTCTTGAAAATTCAATTGAATTTAAATTTGAAAATGAAAATTTGTCAAAAATTCACATTCACATTAAAATAAATTAAATTTAATGAGGAAAAATTTAATCAGACAAAAAATAATCTATATCGAAATTGATTAAAAATTCGATTTTTAAAAATGAATTTCAATGAAATTTAATGTCAATTTTGAACTTTATTTGAGTTTTTCAATGATTCCAATGAAAATTCACTAATTTGAGTGTAATTTGGACATAAAATGAATGAAAAATGATTTAAAATATTTTTTTTTGTTTCTAAAAAAATATAAACAAAAGCTGAATATTTTTTTTTTAAAAGTCATTTCCGTAAAAGCGGTTCCTTTTGAAAAATTTCAAAGGATTTTGTAATAAAATTTAATGTAAATAAACAAATTTCAAGTCCTTTGCTTCTCCTGTGGGGAGTTTGAATGAAAGGAGTCTGAAACCCATTTCAAGGCAATTTTCATCGATTTTTGGCACATTTCTTGTTTTAAATGAAATTTCATTTCAATTTTTTATTGAATTCCATTGAAATTTTTCATCATATGGTTTTTTGATATTATTTTTTTTTTTTTAAACATTTAAAAAGTGAGGAAATTTTATTTTATGAATGCGCCGAATAAAGGCGCCGAAATTACAATCAAGTCGAATATTTTGTTAATGTTACATTTTATGACTATCATAATATTTAAATGAAACATTTTTGGAGCACCGCATAAAAAAATGTAATTAAAACCACGTAATATTGTTTTGTTTGTAAAATTTCAAGAAAGATCAAAGTGGCGCCTCAATTAAAAATATTTGTAGTGAAAATAAAACTTACTTTGTTTAGATCTTGGTTCACGTGGTCCATCGACAGTAACTTTGATTGCTTTGTTATATGTTGCCACTAAAACTCCCAACGGTGTCTCAATAATAATTGAAATTGAGAAACTCTTGCCTCGTCCACTTCGTCCAACAAATCTCAAATCATTGAATTTTGCTACTTGTCCTCGGGTGAGTGATTCACTATTTCTCAACTCACCACATGGATTTTCATCGTTACCGGCTTTGATACGCACACGACATCCATCTGGAATATCATCGAGAATGACAACTTTGAAGGCACATGGAAGACTCTTATTTGATCGCCAATGATTTGGTAGCGGGGTACAGAGCACATTTGGTGACGAGGTTTGTATTAACTCACATTGATGAAATTCTTGTAAATAATCTTGGATTGTATGAAGTTGGTCTTGGTATGTTGGAGGCAATAAATTGTTTTTTGTATTATTATTATTATTGTTATTATTATTACTAGTATTTGTAGCTCCAGGACTTTGTGAACTGGGTGATGTAGCTGGAGATGCACGCGTCGTAGCCGTTTGACTTGGCATTGCTTGATGCATTTTTGTAATGTGTGGTGATGGAGGACGTTGAACTTCGACACTACTTTGAATATGCATTTTATTTAATTTTAAATTTTTTTTAATAATTTTGTGGTCTCACGTAATTTTCTTTTTAATTTTTATATCAATTTAATATAAAACTCATTCACACACAATATTTTCTCTTGTCTTGCCCAATCAAATGGCACCGATAGACTATTGGTTTATAATTTGTATTTTTGTATAATACACGATTTTTCATACACTTATTCAATGCTCGCGGTCTTTCTTTTTCGAATGTAAGACATTTGTTTCGGTGTATTTTTAGAATGAAATAGAATGATTGAAAGGAACCGATTTGAAATTTTATTTATATTAAATTTAACATATAAAATTGATTTTCTTTTTCATTTCTAGACACTTTAATTTTTTTTAATTTCAATTCCTGACAAGATCATTCAAGATCACTTATGCACTTGTCTCATCAAATCAATTTTTACTTCGCTAATCTTTTAAATAGTTATATTTTTCTTAAATAATTCTTTTAATTTGTGTCAATTTTTTTTAAAGACGTGCTAACCATACAACATCTGAGATCGAACTGGTAATACTTTTTGATATGACAGAACTTTTTCTCTATGGTCAAAAAAAATGTAATATTGAACCTTCGTTTGTGATTGTGTGTGTGTGTGTGTAAGTATACCGCTATTATAATATTTTTCTGAATGTCGGTTCGGTAGGAAAAAAAATAAATAAAATCTATAGAATTTTTTATATTTGATCCGTATACCGTCCATACACACACACACGTGTATGCATCATGCCGCTTTATTTGTAAAAATAATAAAAAGAGGGAAAAATTTCACGTATACACTACACATTGTGTATGTATGTATGTAGCGACACACACACAATCATAAAAATACAGAAAAACACAATTTTATTTTTGTTTGAGGCTAGAAAAATTGAGTGTGTGTTAAAAAAATGCATACAGATACGTACATACATACACGGTGATTTTTTTTTTGTGTGTTTTGCTTTTCTTTCCTTCTCCCCACCCGACCAGACCAATCGTATGGCATTATATTCCACAAAATTGCCACCACAACCAATACCACTACTGTATTATTATCCCTTGGTCTCTGTATATACACACAGATATACGTTCATACACATATACGTATAGAAACACAAAAAAAAACAAAACCCAGAAAACATTTTTATTGAATAGTTGAATGCGGTAAAAATAAATACACAAAATCTCGAGGGTAGACCACGTACATAAGTGTATACACAGTTATGTACAAGTACAAAACAGGTATATTCGCACCCTCTTGATATTCCATACAATATTGTGTCGCTTTCTTGCGTTTCTTTTTATCATGAAATGGTGAACATCTGTGTATCGATACAGAAAATAAAACATTTTTATGAAAAAAAAATAGGTACCACAATAGTGTATATCACGGCTACCGATCAAACACGTATGCAGTGTATACACAGGAAAGGGAAGGCACAACGACGACTTTGACATCCCGATTTTTATATTTTTTTTTTTCCATATAAACCGATTCTGATTTTGTACGACTTCTATCTATGCATATATGCCAGGTATTTTTATTAAATTTTTTGATAAAAAAAACACACACATTTTTCATCTACATATGAACCTCAATCTGAATTGGCCAAAACGGGACAAACATATGTGTTTGTGTGTGTTATGTTGTAATAATAATCAAAAATGTATGGAAAACATTTTTTGATTTTTTTTACATTTCATGATGAACACATTTCATTTGTGGGCTTCTATAATCCACCAGTAGCCACATGTTTATTCACTGGAGCAGATGTTTTTCTTTTCTTTAGTTTTTCTACAGATTATTATATGGATTAATTTATTATACGATTTAAGAACTGAACTACAATAAAAAATAAGTCGTCATTTTATTTCTTTGATTTATTACTGCTTGATGCATCTTTACAAAGACATTTATTATTTATTTATTTATATTTTTTTATATTAAGAAGGCACAAACAAGGCAGGGCGATGCAATTCTTTTTGTTCAAAAGACAACACAGTGAAAAGAGATATTGCAATATGCATTTATTATAAAGTTGACTCCCTAAGTTGTTTTATTCATTTATTAGATACAGGCCCTATTATTATAATAATGTAACAAAAATATACACATTTTTCATATTTTTTTATGCTTTTCAATTCATTTCAAGTACTAGCACTCCATTTTCCATTGTGTTTAAATTTATAAACATGTTTTACAATGATTTTTTGCTGTTGTGTGCTGTGTTGTTTGTTACGCCAGATTTATTTTTGTTGATAATAATAAAATATATACTAATAATATACGTCACGTCAGAGTAATAATATGGTTGAAATGTTTTTTTTATTTATTTTCAAACAAGTAATAATAAAAATAATAACAACGGAAAACAAACCCATAGCACAAGCGAATTATGGTTGTTGTTAAGGTAGTAACTTATAAGTTTATGATGTTTGAATTTACGTTGCAAATTTGATGAAATGTTATAATGACTGTGATTTTTACATCATTTGAATAAAAAGTTTCCAACTATATATTAACATTTAACGGTGCATTTTTTTGGAACTTTTGTCGATATGTGACGCTGTAAAAATCTTATTTGTTGTTTCAATTCTATCTAAAAAGTTGATTAAACGTACTCTTTGGAAATTTTTTGGATTAACTTGATTCAATTTAGCGTGATTTTTTCTTGATTCAGTTAGATGTGTGCTACCCGAGTTGGAAGAAAAAAAATATTTTAGAATAAATCTGTGTTCTGTATGTCATTTTTGGTCGATTTGAGTAAAAATAAAGTATAAAAAGATTTCGCTTTTATTGTTGCATTTACTTTGTGATCAGCTGCTAACTTATTTTTTTCCGTCTTGCGTCTTTTAAATAAGTCAACATAATGTTACACAATTTTTGTAATTTCTTGCATTTTGGGATAAATTTTTCATTTATAATTTTCACGCTTTGGAAATATTGCGCCCTCTCGAATTGAAATCAATGATGTCAGTTACCTTATTTTCAATATCTACACTTTTATTAGTATTTTATATCATGCGTTCCTGAAGTAAGTCTGATCTTTTGTCTTTAGTCTTATTTTCGATCACACTTTAATTTTAGTAGTTGCATTTCATACTTTTGTCTAAATCGAATTTGTTTACCATCAGTGAGCAAAAGTACGCATCATTACTACGTTTGGCGATCAAACAAGCTAAGTATATCCTGGTCTAAAAAGTTTTGAACTGAAGTCATTATTACTTTATTTATGCAATCTTGACAGTTTTAAATTTAGTGCCTCGACCAACGTGTTTGAGGTTATTCAAAAATTGTGTTTTCTCACTTCTATCAAAATTGCTTATATTGAAGCATATGCTAGTTAAAAGACAGAAAATCTGAAATATCAGTCAGCCAATTTTATTAATTTTGCTAAATTACCAAATGTTATTCTTACCAAATTAAATCTGTTTTTCTGCTAACCTGATTTCACAGCAATATCCGTGTAATTGATTTAATCACCAAAACGCTGACCTTTTTCTCATGTCTCCACTTCTTTCATCCTTTTGGTAGTTTTAAATACTCTCGATACATTACACTTTTTTATTAATCATTTTATCTCCACAGGGCAATTTTTATTTCAAGCATCTTTATTAAATATTCCACATTAAATTGTATTATTCATCTTAATCAAAAACTAAATAAGAGCCATTCATTCCACTTATTAATTGCTCATTTTTCATTCCATGTTATGAATTATTTGTCATCATAATTTATACAGATCGTTCATTCATTGTCATCATGCCATACTTGTGTCATCGTTATTAATAATATTAAATAACAACATCATTTTTCCATGTTATTTCATTTGTATAGTAGTTGAATCATGAATATTTATGGGGAGTCACACAAACATCAACACATTCTTGCCTCTAATTGAAATGTTTTTGGTAAATTAGTGTAATTAATTGTCTATAAATAAAAATAAGAAGAAGAACAGTAAAAATGTGTTGGTCAAGTTTTTTTTTCTTTAAATGAACAATTAAACCAATTAAGTCTCATAAAACTAGACCACAATTTTTCTGTTGAATTTTTGTGACCGATAATTAACAAACAAAATTCTGTAAAATCCTTCGGAATATTTGAATCAATTGAATTTTGTCTTTTTATTATACAGTTGAAAATATGAACAAAAAGACAATTAATCCTTCTTTATGTTACCCTCTTTTATTACAACATAACACTCGTATCTTGTATCATTTCAAAAAATTTACTTACCTGACTCATTATTTATCATCATTTTTTTGCTTCTTTCTTCACATTATTAATACGATTCATTTAACGAATAGAACAGAAATCTTCTTTTGACTAATTATCTTGTTTGTTTTTGTTTGAACTAAAATTTAATGCGAAGATAACAAGATTTATATTTCTTAATCCCCTTCTTACACTTACTCTTAAAAAGAGATTTTGTGAACCTAAACAAAAATAAAGAAAATGAATAAGAAATTTCACTGTGTGTTTTAAAATAGAGCAGAGTTTAGAATAAAATAACAATTAATTATCTGATGCATTTACTCGAGCTCTTGATCATTAGGAAAAATGATATGTTTGGTAAAGTTTTAAATGAGAATGAGATTGGATTAAAGATTTTGTTTTTCTACGAATTCGGTAGACTTTGTGTCCCTTAATCCTATGCATGGAAGAGTTCAAAACAAAGCAAAAAACACAATTCGTTTTGTTTTAGTTTTGATATGCATTGAAATGAGTGTATGAGGGATTTTGATGACATATCGAAAAATATGTGGTTGAGATATTCGTTGATGAAATAATGAAAAATCAAGAAAGAATGGTGAAAGGTGAATTAATTACTTACCTTTTTGCTCCTACAGAAATTTTGTCTTCACTTGTTAATGAGTTGGTTATTCCGAACCTTTATGGCTTGAATTTCATTTTTTTAGTTAGATTTTCTCTCCAAAAATCCTGATTGAGCCATCTCTCAATCAGAATCTAGGTCTTACAACATGTTGACAAATAGCTCATTTTTGAATATTTCTGCTGTTGCACGGCTTTGGTTCCTTCGTGATACGATATCTTTTTATATCCAATTTGAGCTGAAAACTCAATTCAAAAAATTGCTGTATAATGAATTTTTCCTCAACAGAACGAGCAATTAAAAAAAACCCTCAATACAAACCCCAACGTCATCATCATAATTTTGTTCATTTAAATCGATGTATCAAAAATATTGTGGCACCCCAAAAAAATCAATTCAGTCATCATTCAAAAAGTGTTGAACATGCCAAATAAACAAAAACGCAATTATTTCCCTCAAAAAATAACACACACACACACAACTCAAGGGTTCATAATACAATCAAAATATAAGAGGATATACTAGGAAAATGTATACTCACATATGCAATGAACACGAACATGGTGAACCACCATTTAGTTAGTTTTTAGTTTTATTTTATTTTATTTCATTTTTTTTAGAGAAAATTTTTCATTATCATACACATACACACACGCACATGTCATATGAACATACGGAGAAAAAATAAAATCTCATCATCAACAAAAAATCAAAACTAAACTATTGAAGAGTAAACACATGACCGACATTATATTAAAAGTATATCGTTGAATGTGTGTCCCCTTCATATTTTTATTTTAAAATAAAAATGATTTCTTTCTAATAACGTCTACATTTCCATATATACAGATCGTGTAGCGTATGGCTGTACGACTACTATTTTTATGTTCATACAAAGAAATACACCACAAAATACATAAGTAAATTTATACAGAATTATGCTCGCAATGTGTGGTGAGTTTTTATTTTGTAGTTTTTTTTTTGTTTGTTTCTATGGATTTATGTGTATATATACATGTGTATATGCACGTACGTAACCATTCATTTAAATCAAGGAGGTCGATATGAATCTTAGTTGTTCGAAATTAATTTTTTTTTTGAATGATTATCCTTGAACAAATTTCGATGATATGAAAATTTCTCGTAAAATTATCTTAAATTGCATTTTTTTAAAAACAAAATGTTATAATTTACAATTTAAATGTATTCTCTAATGCATTATACGCCAATATTATGAGAGTAAAAGAGACAAACAGATATTGCATGGTTACTATAAGAAAACATAACATCATGCGGATACACACATCGTGGAAAACCACAAAAAAAAATCACGTCTTATATGAAATTTTGGTAGATATGTGGATTTTTCTTCAAGTATTACTTTAAACCGTGTATGTTGATATGAAATGAAATAGCCATATACGTTAAACAAAGATGGCATTAGGTGTGTTGTGTTGATAGCGAAGAAAGTTTCATACATTGAGTGTATGATACACTGTTACATTTAAAGAATTATAAATATATAATTTTTTTGTTAGTTCAGTGTTAGAATGAGAGAAGATATTACATTATGATTTTAAAATGTGTAAAAAGGCGTGCGTATATTCATTCACCGCCCATACACACACACATATATATTCATATATGATACTAAAGAAAATTCTACATTACATTTTTTTGAAGGGGGTGAGGAAAAAGGAGGATATCAAGACATGTGTTATAAAATGCGCGTATTAAAAGTAAAATGTAGTTGTCGTCGTCATGGCATACCATAAAACCCAACATATGCGGTATAGATTGGTGGGCCCCTCTTCTTGTTGTTGTTATTATTATTTGAAGACACAAACTTACTTTCAAATGTGTGTGAGTTTGTGTATGTATGAGGAAAAACCAAAAAAGCACCGTATTTTGTGTGTATGTTTTTTGGCTTAACACAAAAAGGATATCATTTGGAAAACTTTTCATTTACATGTGTATCGTACAATATTTGCTTGACAACCACCTACTCAACCCCCTTTCAGAGAGAGTGTACGAAGTTAATTTACATCACCCGATTTTTGGTGAGTATTTTTACTGTCAGTATCTTGTTTTATAACATGAAAAGTTGTAATTTTTTTTTCAATTTTAGGTAGTAGCAGATTTTGTATGTTTATTTGGATGGTATGATCACCACAAACCTTCCCGATATGTGGCTACTGAAAAGTATTTTGTGAATTATTTAATGATAGGATCAAATATGAATTTACTGTAAAGCGTTTTGTATTTTATTGAGCAAGAATCGATTTCGAAAAAATTGCCTTGTAAAGAGGAGAGTGTTGTCAGAAACAGTTACAGTACTAAATCTTTAGGCTTTTATATCAAACTTTGCTTGAAAATCCCTTCTTTAAACTCTGATATGATGCCAATAATTTCATAAAACCGTATTTTCATGTTAAACGTATATAAGATCAAAATACAAAATACAGTTAGAGACAAAAAAAAAATGAATCGACAGCAAAAAATTGCATGATTTTGGTTTGTATTTCATTTTGGCATGAACTGAATCAAGCTTGAATCAAGTTGCAATGCAAGTTTATTGCATTTTTTTGTTGCTGTTATTAAGTGAAACACATAATAAATGGCATATCAAAGATGATAAAAAAGGGTTTATTGTCGTTTATTTGTTACGGTTCACCACGATTGCAATTTTAGCAAGGATAGCAATAAAAATGCAATGAATGTATTTTTTTCGTTTTGATCGAAAAAAAGGAACGTAAAATTGAAGATAAATTTAGTACTGTATCAAATCGTTATTTATTGGACAAAATTTTCAAGGTTAGATTATTTTAGCTGTGATTTTTTTATTCTTCGTTTATGGGCCGGTAAAATGTAGACTTATATAAAGCCATATGGATCGATGGCATCTAAGGGCGGTATGAGTGAGATACTAGAATCTAAGATTCAAATCTATGCTATAGGCCATCACTTGTAAATGGTTGTAGGTCCGTTTAATGATATTTTTTTGTCTGAATTCTGAATTGAATAACTAAATAACTTACATTTCAGGGCTTCATAAAACTTGTAATTATTTCTGGGCTTTGAAGAAAAATTGTATCAATACTTACCTGATCCTAATTCCTCGAAAATGTCCTACACAATCTTCTTGGTTGAACTCGTTGCTTTCATCTAATTTTACCTAAAATTAAAATCAAAAAGTTAAATTTTGCAAAAAAAAATACTAATAATTTCTATAAAATACTTCTTTCACAAAGTCACAGCAGGAAGCGCATTTGTTATTATTTCTCCCCCACATGACATCGCAAATGTTTGCTTCTGTTGAATCGAAACAAAAAATTGTGTTGTCAGTTCAAAGTATTATTATTATAATTTTTATCGTCACCTTATATTTGCTTTTAATTTTACACTCCCGACAACAATTACCATTCTGCTACATTTTTGAATTGGAAAAACAGTGAACGTAGAACAATAAGACGACATCAGAGGAGTAACAGCACGCAACGTATGCCTACAGTAAAATTAAATGTTTAATTTAAAATAATAAGTTTTTCAGAGTGTGTTAAAAGACAACTTTTTCTATTACCAGACAAGAATATAAAATAATTGTTAAAATAATAATAATAACAACAGGGTTAGAGACGAAGAAAATTTGTTCTGTGTGTTGTTTTGACGCCTTTTTATTACTTTGACATTAAATATGCGTGTCTTTATGCCAATTATGTAAATCGAATGTTGTTTTTCATAATTTTCATCGACGATGTTTTGTGTGTCTATGTTCACACTTTATATTCATAATACACAAAAAAAAATATCTATATTTCACTATTATAAACTAAGCTAAAACAAACAAGGGAGAAACCATGAAAAAGGATTTAATTTATCGCTACAACTATATTGTTATTTTTTTTTACTATTCCTCTATCCAATGTTTGTTAACGGCATTTTCAGTGCAAGAGCCCACATAAACCATTTTTAGATCATCAAATAAAATTGGATTTGGTTTACCATTCACAAACTTCACTGATATGGTGAGAATGTTAAAACGATGCAATTTATGCACCGTAAACATTTTGAAAATGGTTATAAAACAACGATGACAAAAAAAACCGGGAGTTTTCGCGACCAATATTCTGTGTAGTTCATAATAATAACATTTATTGCATGATATTCTTTGTATTGATAGTTTTTGGTCTATTGAACGAGTTTAGTGTCTACTGCAAAAAAAAAGTTGAAATTTATATTAAAGTGTCGCGATTCAACGTTTTTTCTCCTTTATTTATTATTATTATCATCGAATGTGTTTGTTAGTCAAAGGCAAAATTAGTTCTATAGCAATGATGAGGTTTACCGGAAACACCGCCAATTGGTAGTTTTTCAAGCGAGAAACAAAATTTACTCTGCTAATGCAATTTTCTATTAGTTTTGATATTTTTTTTCAATGAAATTAGCTCAAGTATGATGGTGTGAGGGTATGATGCGTGAAATTTACTTCACGTTAAGCGTCAATTCAATGATTTCAGGTAACTTAGAGTGGACTGTCTTTAATTGTTTACCGTGAACTTAAATGAAAATGAGCGATGGTTTGAGAACATAGGATTAAAGCTAAGAACTTCTGATAAATAAGGTGAGTATCTTTTAAAACCTAATAGTTTAAAAAAATAACGTTCAAGTCAAAATTTAATTGTAAATCTAGACCACAATAGGACTCATGGAGATCGGGGTGGTGCCCTTGTAAAACCTAACCTAAATTCATTGTTCCAGACCAGAACCCGTATATCGTGACTGGATGTGGGATGTAGAATTTCTACGCACTATAGTAAAGACACCTAACCATATGATGGCGTATGTCTTGGATAAGACGTTTCAACAAGAAATTTGTACTAATTAAGGCTCAAAATGTAAAACAATGTACTGGACTTAACTAGCCTACCCCTACTTCTATGGATCTACAGTTTCTATAGATAATGACTTGTCACTTTATAGAATTATTACGTACAGCTTATTTTTTACTATATTGAGACTTGACTGTAGTTATAAATTTAAACGATGTAAGATAGGAAACCAGGGCCTAACGAACCCTCTCATGTGAGTTATCTCAGTAATTGTATTTTTCTTTTTCAATTTTGATTAGTTTTAAATGTAAGGAATATATCGAGAGAATAATGTTATCCACGACATCAGCTTAAAGCTGCAGTGTGGATTTTCAAAGAGATAAAATCATTTAATAAAAAAAAAAGATAGATAAGGTACTTACTATGAATTGACTAAGTGGGTGTCCTTATGACACTCTTCAGAATTGATCCAGGCAATCATCTTGGTGTGGGTCAACTTAATGCTATCGATGCCGTTAGACTTCAGAGCGAGATTCCTAGCCGCTATAAGGAGTTGGTAGTAGAGCCAGTTAAGAATGAGATCTATTGTAGTCGTTTCAAGGACACCAATGCAATCTCGATGAGTTTATTTTGGCTACCAGCATTAAACCCATTAAGAGTTTTACTCCATCCGACCGGCTTTTAAAACAAAATTGAATGAATAAACAATAACCGATCCCTCACCACAAGAGTAGCAATGTCTTGGTTTTATATAATCAGTGCCAAGGTCCTTCTTTCATTTGAATTCAAACATTTTATTACCTAAGTAATTTATTTTTCTTCTTCATCTACTGAAATCCTGAGTCAAAGTCATCGGCAAACATTCATTTATTCTTTAATATTTCATTTTATGACTTTATTTAACATCTTTTTGTATTTTATGTAAAATTTTTGCTTTTATTAAAAAAAAAAAAAATATTTTTAAAAATATGTAAAAATAGTCAAAAATAAAACAAATAAAAAATAAACAAATCCTTCTCAGAATTATTATTTATGATTATTATTCACAACAATGACGAAAGTAGTAAAAAATACGGTTACAATAAACCAGAAAAATAAGGATTTTTTTTTATGTGATAAAAGGATAAAAAAATGTGTGAATTTCAATTTTTTCAATGTGAATGTTAAAAAATTAAGTAGCGAGTTTAAGTTACCTAACATTTGTGGTTAAAAGGATTCTTTATTTGATTATCGTTTTTTTTGTATCCTTTTGAATCGAAATAACATTGAAATTTGTAATTTAAAGATATATTCAAATTCATATCGGTATGTAAATAATTTGATCGATGACTGTCATTAAAATAAAATAACAAAAAACGTTTATTTATTTCTCCTTCTTTTTATGCTTCATGTTCTTTGTGTGACTTCTAGGCGAAATATAAACAAATAACGTTTCTTTGACATCGAGCACATGTTTAAACGCCTTGAATTTGTAATTTCATTTAATTTAAATTAAATTTTATTATATAAACAAAATAATTGATGCGTCACATGTTTAATAAATTAAATGTTGAATTTAAACGTTTAAATACTGCTAGAGTGAGTGATGTACAATTTTTTTTCTTAATTCGAAAAATTGCAATTTTAGTTTGAATTTGAATTTAAATTTTTTTGTTCGTTAAATTGAGCTCACAAACGGGCTTCTTTTCTTCTCACTCAAAAAGTGATTGCGGATTTAAATTCAAAATGTCAATTTTAGTCAATTCAATACATGGCGCTTCAATAAATATTCTTATATCGAATATTGTCAAAATTAAGACGTTTAAATTCATCTTAAAACTTTAAAGATCAAGAAAATCTGATACTCATGCATTGTAATACGATGCAAGAATGCCGCGATTAGTTCCACTCGAGCAAACGCTTTGTATATTTAAATTTGTTTTTCTTGACTAATATTCTTCTTCCATTTCTGTTCATTTTTGTTTTCTTAATTTTAACTTCATTCAACAATAACAACAAAAAATTAAAAAAAAAAATCTCCTCATATTGAGCATCTTAATTCAAAATCAACTAGATCACATCGGTTATCGCATTCAAAATACGACAAATTAAAATTAAACTGAAAAAAAAATTAAATAAATGTCAACCATTTTTATTATTCACAAAATTAAATACAAAAAACCAAAAAAAACTTCACCCAACAACAAAATATCAACCATAATAAAAATAATAATGAATTTACAACAAAATCAAGATCGTTATCATGATATTTTCCATTTTATCCATTTTATAATTAGATAGAATTACATTTTTGAATGGTAACTCCCTTCTTATAAAATTATTTTTTTGAGTTGATTTTTGTTGAAACTGTTGAAGTATAATTATTATTGATGATTATGAAACTACATTGAATTGATGATGAAAAATGTCTGTCTAAATGCGTGTGTGAGATTATTTACATTTTTATCGTGGAAAACCAAACCAGTAAAAATCTCATGGACTGGTTCTGTTTATTATTATGTGATATTGAAAACATCGTTGATTATTTATATTATGTATCTATTGTAAGTATTTTTATTGTGAATATTATGATAAATTGCCTGGGTTCATGGAGTGTGGCTTATGCGTTTATTGAACACTGCTCTTACTGTCAAAAGGAAGTATAATGAAAATACTTTTTACTTTAAAAAAATTAGAAAAAATGAATTAGCGTGATGAGGTGAGGAGTTGTGGGGTTTGAACTGGAAAAATTCAGTCTACTACACTGTAAGTTGCAAACGCCCCGCAGTACAAATTGACTAGGTCCGGAGACGGAGATCTTTTATTAACGCTGACAGGGCGTATGATGAATGCAGTTTTTAACGCATTTCCTGTTAATGTGGATAAAAATTTCAAAAATTATGGGTAGTCTTTAGTCTAAGCATATTACGCGGGGTTTTTTGCGGGGCATTTTCAACTTAGAGTGTATGGACTTGTGACCTCCATAAAACAACATAACGTTTGTAATGAGCGTTTAGACGTTAAGCCTCATCATTGACACTTGAGATGCCCCTCTCACAGCAGAGAACGTCCAAAAAGGTCCTGGAAGCATCATTCAGACTCAAATGCCTTTATGTGCAGTGATTCAATGGCATCATCTGATATCATGGATCACGGCGAACATGAAACTCCGAATCATGATCGTAAGCGGTAAGTAAGGTCCAGGTTAGCTCTCATCCATAACGAATGAAATTCAAAATCGTTTTTTATTTCATTTTCAACATTCTAATGAATCAAAAAAAAAAAAATCATATCAAAAAATCTGCCATTTGTTTAGTTTCATAAAAATAATGCACTCAATACTGAGAGAAAAAAACGCATATATCTGTTTATATTTATTGAATTCAGTGAATTATAAATTAGGGACGGATAGTTCACTGTCTATATTCGCTGTATATTGTTACACTATTATTCAAACACATCATACATAGATTTAGATAAATATGAGTGAGAGTGTCATAATTGGATAGTGCATCCAATGAATGATTACATTTATTATTTACTTTACCCCTCGGTTACGAAATATAAATAGCAAAAAGTAGAATAATGTATGATAGGCACTCGAAATGTATTGAAATAGAGTCGCAACAGTATCATTTTTTTTCCTCGTAAACCAAACAAAAGATTTTATTTTAATAGAACTATGCATATGCGTTACTTTTAATGAGATGGGATGGGAAAATTTTCTATTTCTATTAAAATTAGGTATTCGATAATATTCGATTAACGGAAAATTGAATCGAAATTTCTCTGAATCAGAATCTCAATTCAAAATTCATTTTAAGATTCCTTTTCTATTTTAATTTTGTATGATACGAAAAGTTGAATCTTAAAAACATATCAAAATACGTCTCAGATTATAGCAAAACAAAAAAAAATATAAAATCAGATAACTGTCAATGCTACATGATTCCTTTTGATTATAATACTCTGCTCTCAATATATATTTGAAATATGTGTATTTAAAATAAAATAAAACTACAAACATTTTACAATTGAAATAGACATTGATATCATTACACCCCTTGTGATGTCTTTTATTACACAAACACAATTCACATGTGAGAGATGAGATTGAATCGAATTTCACATACATTTAAATTGTGTATGAGCACACAGGAAAAAAAATACACAGTGTAAAAAGGATAAACATTGGCATTGTTTGAGAAAAAGGAATATCATCAAAATATATGTGTGTGTTTATATAAAATGGAGGTTTATGACAACGGATATGAGTTTGGTACTCCGCATATGGTATTTAATGCGGGATACTTTTCGATAAAAAAAGAATTGTATAAAATAATAAGAGTTTTAGCGAAATGTGAAGGGTAAAGTACTACTAAAATAATATGAAAAAAAAACTAGATATGAGAAAAATATAAAAATATGACTAGGATGACACACTTTGTTGTGAAAAATTTCAATTTTAAGCGTTTTTTTCAATTTTTCTCTGTGTTTCGATCAAAAATGGCAAAAATTCGGAATCGAATATTCAAGTACTTTGCCCTTTAAATGAGAGGTTTGTTAACCCATTAACCGCAGATTCTAAAATATTGAAGTTTGAACAAAAAGTTCTTCTATGATTTATTTTTTAGGATTTTAGGAGAACTTTTCTCTTCGGTCAAAATTTTAGGTTTCATATAAAAATTTTACAGGAGAGCCAAAATAAAATACGTATAAGTGCTACACAAACCTATACAGAAACCTTGTACGAGAGAAAAAACAACGCGATTTGCCTTAAAAGTTGAGCTCATTATTTTTTAGTTAGTTAGTTAAGATTAAAATTCAAAAACGATTCTATCAAAACGAAGAAATTTTTTGATTTGAACGAGAAAAGTGACCCAAAGATCTACTTTGCGTAAACGCATCAGTCGCGATTAATGGGTTAAGAATCCGAGAATAATTTCTTCTTTTTCAAATTTAACTAAAACATGTCAAATTATTGTCACCCTACTCAACTTTCATCAATAGAATATCTAAAAGATATGAAAATAACCCATAAAATGGCATTAGAATCAAATGCACAGAGGAAATTATCCCCATTTTTAACAGTGATATGATTCAATTTTATGTTATCTCATCTTACTCCTACATCTAAATACTTTAATCATATATGCGTTTAAGCATATTCACATAAAATCACAATAACAACAACAACAACAACAATGACACTGTTCTAAGGCAAATGATGCGACATTCCATTTATTTTTTATATCTCTATTATTACCCAGTAATATAAAATGTAAAAAAAACACACTAAAATAGCAGAAAAAAAGAGCAGATATTCGATAAGAAGATCAAGAAATCTACATAAAAATAAAAGCGATTTTAACATAACAAAAAAAATCAGAAAAGTACATCATAGCCCATCCAATTTTCTGTTTATTTTTTTTTGTCTATCTATCTATGCAGTGACAATGATAACCGAAAATGATACCAAAAAAGTGTGGTGGAAATTGTGTGGGATTCCGCGAAAAAACTTTCTTCTTTTCTCATTTTATTATTACAATTTTTTGTTTTGTATTTTTATTATTTTGACTTTTTGCCTAGTAGCAATATGCAAAATAGATTGAAAAAAAAATCGAGGAAATACTTTCAATTTATTGTCATTGTTGTAGAAAAATTGTATCACATTTATATTAAATTACATTATGCTTCATTTGATGCTTATGATACTTTCAAAGTCGTTTAAAAAATAGATTGGAATAAAAGAAATCAAGGAATAAAATGATGTTAAATGTGATATTTAGAGGAAAAAATAAGCGACACGATTTTGGTGACACACTGAAATAAGGTAGCACTAAACGACTAAACCAACAACAATAAGAAGATGAAATGAAGAAGATGAAAAAATGGAATTTGTGTCTTCATCAAGCTATTTACGCGAAATTGAATTTGGTTTATTCCTTTAATAGAATATTTTATTTTTCGTTTATTTTAGATTTTTTTATTATTCTATTTTTTTTTGTTTTAGGTTTGTATACAACAGGAAAAAAAACTGATGGAAAGTCAGATGATTAGTGAGACAGTGATGAATGAGTTAATATGCGTTAATCGGAACGAATTTGAGAAGAAACGTTCGTAAGTATGAGGAAAGATCTGAAAGTTTTTGGATTAACTAGTGTTTGTTGAAAAAACGTAACTTATTTGAATCACGGTCCCTGACCAATTCTACTGAAATATCAACGAAAATTTACTAGATGAAGCCTTCATTGGTGGATTGGCTATACGGACAATCTGGCAAATGCTAGAAAGGCCGCAGTCGATCGTCTTGTAAAAGTTAAGTTTAGCGTAAATTTTAAAGAAAATTATACAGAATGCCAGGGCCGTTAATCATTCTCATTTCGCCTCTGCCTGAAACCCTGGTTAAGCGGTTTGACTGGTATTTCGGCAGAACTCGGTTCAATTGGATCAGAGATTAAAAAATTAGTATGGTAGAACGAAAGCTAATGTTCACCTGTTCAGGCTTAAGATTGAGCATGGACTAAAGAGACTTCTTTTGATATGAAAATGACAAGATTTAATGGAACCCTTCTCTAAGTTCTCTTAAAGACGTGTCTTGCAAATTCGCCTTAAATGAGATATAGAAAGCACATTTCCCTCTCATATTTTATACAAGACGATTATAAGCCTTATTTCATCCTAAAACTGTATCGAACTTTCTAATAATTTGTCAAATTATTACATCATAACTTATGATGATAAATAATAAAATACAAAAAATATGAAACAAGAAAATCTGTAAAACATCGTTAATGCCACGTGTGACACTCAAAGATCAGCACGAAATTTTTATGAATCACGTTCATAATTTTTGTAACGACTTGTGATAATTTAGACGTCATGACGCGTCATCATGATAACAAACTTCAATGTTCACAGTTAAATTGAAACAAAGTGGATACATTTAGGGTTTAAATAACGTATTTTTTTTTTTAATAATAATAACAATGTAACAGCAATTTTAGTCATCAATTTGATTGAATCTAAAAAATAAATGTGAGGCGGTATCGTAGGTGTGAGAGAAACTTTATTATGATTTTAACGATTGTGCACACATTGCTTTGATTAAATTCTTTTGAATTGTTTTCAGGGTGAACCAAATTGCAGTCGAGTGAATGAGGTGCATAATAAAGTTAATTAAGGAAGTAAATTTTTGGAACCATATGACGAGACGATAAATCATTAAATATTAAATTTGAGAAAAGGGTTGATCAAAACTGTTTACTTTTTTGTTGAATTGTGATTTGATGGCAAAAATCAAACAAAAATGATTCATACGACGATTTAATTCCAGTTTATTTTTAAAATATAAAATCAAAACAACAATCAGCTGTATACAGTTTAAAATATAAACAACAACAGAAACAAGAAGAAGCGGTTTTGCCGGACAGGTTTCCTTTAAACTTGTTTTTTATTTTTATATGATATTTTTTTTATCACAACCAAATTTTAGTCAAAAATCACTGATTTTTGATTCAGTCTCGTTATTAAAATCAATCGATTAACTTTAAATTGACAGAAATGAGACAATTTTTTTCAATTTTTATTCTTCTCATTCCAATTCTCAGTGAATATGGATGTCACTCGAAGCTCCTTATCCCTTTGAAAGAAAACTATGACAGTGTATTTTCATACACCTTAAAAACCCGCAACAATGATCGCGTTTTATGGACTCGCGGCAACATTCACATGCAGCAATTGAACAACTCAATCAAATTTCAATTAAATCAATTTGAGGTTGATCGTCACGAAAATGTCAAATTAAATTTGGTACATGCAGCTGCAAGTACACCAATCCTCATAAACTTGGATGAAAATGAAAATTTACCCAATTCACCGGAAATTGATTGGCAGAACTTGGATCCACGAGTTGTTTTGTATCCATTTGCTTTGGGCAGTGGACTTTTTTATGAGACAGGGAAAGTTAATGAGACAATTTATGATGAGACAAATACGTATGGCGGATGGAGTAGATGCCCACCTGGAATTAAAATCAGAGATGATGATAAATTTTTGACGTTAAGACTGTTTTTTGATAACAAGAAATGTAAAACAGAGACAATTCGTGATGAAATTGTGGTTGATGACTTTTTGGAAGTAAATTACTATTTGCAGAAGAAACAAAACCGAATTCTTAAAATTGAGGCGCATTACAAGGATTATACGTATGTGTCAGAGGCCGAAGCAGTGGCTAACATTGAGTTTGTTGAATTTTCACGATTAAAAGACGAATCTGAATAGCCTCACAAATAAAATTAAATTCAAACCTGTTTCAGTTAAATTTATTTTTAATATTTCACTACTTCCACAAACTGTAAATTAACGTTATTTTGTTTGTCGTATTCAGCTGTGAGTAATTGATAATGATAATCAATCTTTGTAATGAAATCCTTTTCTTTATCCACATCCATTTTAATAATTCTATGATGATCTTTAACAATTTCGTCCTCTTTCGGGTCAATGCACTGTTCTAACTCGTAAAACAGCTTCATTTGAACACAATACCCCAAATCTACGGCATTTGCTTTAGGGTCACACTCCAAATCACTCACTTCCCAACTTTCTTCTTTTATGTTACCCTTTTCAGGAATATCTGCATATTTAATGACCTTTAAAACAATTCTCGGATCAATCCAATCCCAGTCCTCGTAATCTTTCGCATCACGTAGTTTATCTTTTGCATCAAATTTCATTATGATTGGCAATGAAACGGCATTTGTCATTCTTTTGCGATTCACATTCACCGCTTTGTGGATTTCGAAATTTTTGATTTGTGATACGAGTTGATCCTCGACACGACGGAGATAAAGGTCGCCAGTGCAGTCCAGGAGATGTTCATCATCGTACATTTCTACGGAGAATATGAATTTTGTTTCATGTCCTGGCTTGATTGGGATTCC
Organism: Culicoides sonorensis; assembly: GCA_900002565.1. Classification (NCBI taxonomy): domain Eukaryota; kingdom Metazoa; phylum Arthropoda; class Insecta; order Diptera; family Ceratopogonidae; genus Culicoides; species Culicoides sonorensis. The sequence goes on along the minus strand of LN483650.1, from coordinate 110,098 downwards.
AAGTTTGCAGTGAACTGAATGATAAAGTGTGGTTAATAGTAGAATTGAAGAAAAATGTAGCTGCATCTTGTAATGACTTATAACACGACTGTAACTGGAGAACCGTTCTTCAAGACTGTTGCATTGATTCGTAAACAACACTCAAAGAAAACAAAAAATATATTGAAGAATTTAAAGTAAATGAGGTAATTTTAAATAAAAAACTAGTTTTTGTCTTAAGAATTGTGCGTATATGCGTTTTATATACAAAAGCCATCGTCATCATCATTACCATTGTGCTGTTCTATGTTCATATAATGGTTCATTTAAAGATAGGTAAGTGCATTTTGATGACAAACCAGTTGAACATAATATTTTCATAGAACTTTGGAAATTCCAATATGAAAAATATTGTAGCAAAATATTCAAAAACACTGAATCAGAAACTTGATAGCTGGTCTGAAGGGAAACGGTCGTCAGGACGCCAATTCTCGTAATCACTCAACACTTACTCAATTAAGCATTAAATTCACATGACCCGCTTTAAGAAGTCCAATATTTCTAACAAAATCTGTTTCACCTGGCTAAATTTTTATAATTTATAAGAAAAAAAGATAAATCACATTACAATGAAGTCTAACCGTGAATCTGACTATAATCACAAAATAATTTACCTTTTCTTCCTCAATTCATCGCGTTATTTTCTTTTCATTGTAATAAATCCTTTTCTAATGTAAGAAAAATTAAGTCTTCAATTCCATTCATAAACAAACAAAAAATCCTTAATCTTTAATATTCGTCTTTGATTCAAGCGCTCACCTATCCAAAAGATTACATTGGTATCACGCTCCAATTTATTGCTTTCCATTCAATAAAATTTTGATATAAAAAAAAATTCAACAATAAGTCCTTATGTTCAATCAAAATATTATTTTTAACACAACTGCTTCAGCTAACAGCCATATTAATGTAATTATGAGAGGTAAACAAATACAAATAATAATAATGAAAATGTGACTTTTTCATCGTCTTCATATAACTTTTGTATTTTTGTTTGTATTCAGTTGCAGTTTTGATTCCTTTTTAAATGAAATGAATGAATTGAAAAGAAAAATTATTATGAAATGATAATAAAATGAAAACATTGAAGTGATTTATTGCTCTCTGTATATATTTTTTGTTGTTTGTTCTCTTAATTTCATAATAAATTAATAATAAAAGGATCGAAATAATAAAAAAATAAGAAATCGTAACAATTGAAAGGATGCATTTTATTCGTGTCCTATTTCATGTTCCATCTTTATTTGAGTTTGAGATATTGTTAAAGTCTGTTAAAGAAAACAGAAGCGATTGTTAACGAAATTCAATAAAATGCATTCCTTCTGTTAATGTCCAATCCAAATAAAAATGTTACTGTTACATTGAATTGAATTGGAACAGAAGTTTTATTTCAATAGAAATCCTCTTTTAACTTACATTAATAAATTTTTTTCATCTTCTTCTTCTTCTCCTTTCAATGTGAATTGAGATGAGATCCTGAAGTGTTAAAAATTATTATTATTATTATTATATAAAAGTTTTCAAATAAGCGTACTTGTAAACAATGGGATATTGCATTGTTGGCACAACACCCTGCGGGATATTTATGAAATTATTGAATGAAGATTTTTTTTTCTTTTATTTTTATTTTAAATGAAATATGATTGTAAAGTCAAGTTACTAAAATTGAAGTTTTGATTAAAATTTTCATGAAAATCAATCGAATTTGTGATAAAAGAAATCACTGATTCTTACGCTCATCAAGAAAGTGTTCTGTTATAACAAATATTGATATGGGGGGATTACTTACTTTACTTTTCTGGCGTCACATGCAATATTTGGATCTAGCCTGTTGAAGGATGAGCCCATTACGGCATCAGCGTATGGCATTAATTTGGTGTACAGCCTGTTTGCCAAACTTTGTATGCCGAGTTAAGGAGGCATAGACCTCGGGAGTTTTCACATAACAGTTTGTCGCCTTTCTTGTGTAGTGGAATGAGTGCTCCACTGTACAGGCAGGATCTCACTATTCCGAATTGATGTAACAATATCATGTAGAACGGTTATCACTCCATTTCCTGCATGCTTCAAAAGCTCTGACGGTAAGCCATCCGGTCCAGGAGACTTATTGTTCTTGAGACGGTTCGTTGCATTTATGATGTCTTGTCGTGTTGGTGGATCAATAACTATGCCATCATCTTCAATTCTCAAGTGTTCTTTAGTACGAAATTTTGGACTTCCATTTAACAACAAGTCAAAATGTTCCTTCCACCTTTCCAGGACATGATCTGTCTTTACAAACAGACGTCCAGTACTCGATCTGCATGTACTGACTTGTGAATTGAAGCCTCTTCTCATAGCGTTCAGGTCCTTGTAAAATTTCCGAGCTTCGTGGGCGCTATGCAGTTTTTCCAGACTTGATAGCGTCCTATCTTGGATTTTCCTCTTCTTTTAACGAAACATCCTTATTTCACGTTTGCGTTTCGATGCATAGTCTATCTTCATCAGCATTCTTCATCGAACCACTAACTACGGTTCCTGGGGCTCTGATACTTAAATGTGTTAGCTGCTTCACTTTCGATAATTTCACTCACTTGAAACTATTGAGTCTGTTCGATGATTCTTGCGTCGATGATGATGATGATGAGTAAATCAAATCGCTTCATAGCTTAGTTTTTTTTTACATAGGCCCTGCAGATTCGATATGGGGGGATACTGAAAAGTAATTTTAGAAACTCCCTTAAAAAATGTTCTCTAATCACAAATATCGCTCGAAGGAGTATCGGCTCTCAAATGAGCGGTTATCACAGATTTTTTTTAAAGTTATCTCAGATGAAGGAAAAAACAAAACACTACATTTAATGTAGAACACCAGCAGGAGTTAACCAATTTGATTCATATATCAAAAAAAAAAATATTTTCTGACTGATTAAAATCCAATTCGTACTGCGCTCACCACGGAACTTCATCAATAATGTAAAATGCGACATGTGAAAATTCGTCAATTTTTTCTCCTTTTATTATTTTATTAACCAGTCAAAAAATATTTCTTTATCAAATATAATTGAGAGATTTTTATTTTTTTGTCAATACACAATTCACAATTGACGACTTGACATTATTTTATCTTTTGTTTGCAATTAGTGATGGTAATAATTGAAATATTGTAGTTGCTATTTTTTAATTTTAACTTTTAAAGAATTTATTATTATTATTTTTATTAATTCTTTTCAGCTCATTGAATATTGAACATTCAAGTATTTCTTTTACCAACATTTTTTTGAATTACGACTTCCTACTGCTTTTATTTTGGAAACAATCAATCAGTTGAAATGATTACACTCAAACTGGATTCAATTGAATTGAATTGAAATGAAATGAAATTATTAAATTTATATGAATTCTTTGCAATTTTTTTTTAACAAAAAATTATCTATTTTATGTTCAATTTTTTTCAATTCAATTCATTTCAATTCAATTCTATTTAGTGCAAAATTTTGAAAACATCCGTTTTCAAAAAAAAAAAAAAATTACAAATAAAAAGGAAGTTGAAAGTCATCCTCAAATAATTGACCACCCGTTATGGTTCATAATGGAAAAAAAAATCTCCACTGGAGTCTTTTGGTCTGGAAATATTACTCAAAAATAAAATGGGAAAAAATGAAATGACAAACAAATTTCTGTAATGAAATTCAAGATTTTGGTTAAATTTGACTTAAATACAGAGTCATTAATTCATAATTAATTATTTTTCAAGCAAAAATGTATGCTTTCAATTTTTTTATGAATGAAAGAATGGATGAAAAAAGAAAAGAAGTGTCAAATTTCGATCCATTTGTGTGTCAACAATGAATATTTTTTTCATTATTTAGGACAATTTGAATATAATTTTTGCAGAATATGGAATTTCACATGTCATTATTTGTAGGGAACTGCTGAAATATGATGATACTTAGTTACAAAGAGATTTCATGGAATGAGAGGCCACACACACAATTTCATAGTCAAATTAATTTTGTTGTATTTAAATGTGATTTTAAATGCAATTTGTGTAAATTATCTCGCAAGAACATTAAAAATGGCACAAGCGTTTGTTTTTTGAGGCTTTGTATTGAAATAGTGACGTTTCTTGGTTTTTTGAGTGAAATCTGGTGATTTGATTTTAGTTTAAAGGTACACTGAAGGCTAAGTGGACTTAAAATCCGCGTAAACGGTCAGCAACTAACACTGTTAATGGAATAAGTCGCTTAAGTTTGCAGATAGTTTTACTTTTAATCGTAAGCAACAGTAAGTTATAAATTCATGGAAAAAACCCAACTTCATGAAACTGCTAAGGCTATTCTTATACATCATAAAAGCTAACTGTAAAGTCATCCTGATAACTAAACTCCACATTAAAATAAATAGATTGAATAAAGTAAAAAATCTTCTTCATGCGTCATCTTGTCATGCAGACTCAACAGGTCAATATACTAGTTCTATTAACAGACATACGTGAACACACAAATACCAGAATGACGAGTTTACATCAATAATAATAAAAATAATAAACACTATGTTAACAATAAACTATTTTTATGTTCTTCTCTTAAAAATTTTGTAACGAAATGCATTCCAGTCTTAGTTACAATCAAATCCTCATTCGATACAGTCGGTCTATGTTCGATTCATATATTAAATTACAACGAACAAAATGATTAAATTTCATTTAACAGTATTCCTCGTCTTCATATCAATTTTAAAATTGACATCAACGAATTCAATTAGACTTTCAATTCCTTTTCGAGAGAAGCACGATTCCGTTTTCAGCTTCTCTCTCGAAATGTACGATGCCACAAAGTACTTGGAATGTTCCGGAAATATTCTTGTAAGGAAAATCGATCATCAAATTGTATTTTCATACAAAAATTTTGAACTTCACAAACACATTGGGCTTGATGCTAAGAAAGTTCGTAATGCAGTTGCAATTCCACACGTTATGCTGATAAATCATGAAGGCAAAATGGAATTACCCAATAATTACAATGACTGGGATTGGATTGATCCGAGAATGATCATTAAAGTGTTTAAGTACAGTGACATTTCGTTAAATGGTGAAATTGATGAGAAAGGATGGGAGACAGCGTTGGAAAATGAAAATGCATGTAAAAAGGTGTCGAGAGTCAAAAATGGAAAGAGGGACATTCATCTTCATGTCTACTATAATTTGGAAAATTGTCTGGCTAATAAGGATGGAGTCCTGTTGAATTACTTGGAGCATTACCGTGTACTAGATTTTTATATTCCTAGAAATGAAACTGTCATTACGAGATACGAATATCATTACAAGAAGTCGACAAATGTAACAGACGCTCAAAATTCAATCAACATACAATTCGAAAGATTTGTTCAGTATTAAATTTAATTTTTAATAATAAAGTGATTCATTTTTAAATAAATCAAAGCGAAAACCGCATCAAAGTACTCAAAATAACAAATTTTTTCATGTTCCATTTCATCATATTGTCAAACCAATTTTCTGATTGATCTCTGATGCTTTTCCAATTAATTTGGTTACGCCAAAAATTGCATAATCCATTTCAAGTACACAAAGTAATTGAAAAATATAGGAAAAAAATTGAATGAATCAAAATGACAAGTTGTCAGTCAAAATCCGATACACCAATTTAGACAGATTTTTTTCTTCCCTATTTACTTTCACTTCAGCAAAATATGCATACAAAAGAAAAAGTCTTCACATTTCATCACAACAATAATTGTCATTTTATACTTTATTTATGTATTTGATCTAAAGTTAGATTTCTAGTATGAAATGAAACCCTCATATTTTTTTGTGTGTCCACAGTTCTTTCATTCATTCATTCATCTAAAAAAACTACATGCATGAATGATGCGAAAAAATTTAAACATGCATGAAATTTGCTTGGTATCTCATCTTTTTTTTTTTGTCAAAAGTAAATCATATAATATTGCATTCAATTTCTCTTTCAATAGAAGCAAACAGAAAGTTTATGTTTATAATAATTTTTTTTTGGACAAATTATTATAATAAAAAAAGTACTTTCATGATGATTTTAGCAGTGATTCTTTTATTTTTAACATGCATGAACCCTTTTTACTGAATATTTATTTATATTTTTTTTTTGATAACATTGAGATTGCGAGTCATTTCTATTTTATGCGCATTTTAACATAATATGCACGCCATATTAATCATTATTTGTTAGTGTATATAAGAATTTTTTATTATTTATAATTTGCATAAACGTATGTATAATTTGAAAAAGGCAAGAGTTGAACTTTTTTTTATTGCTTGTTTTTTTATTGTTTTTTGGGGACAGGGTGGTTCATGTAAAATGTTACCTGAGGAAAATTGTTCGTAACTGTGATTTTTTCTGAGAAAAAATGCGTTCATAATTGACAGTTTTTATTTCGAGTACTACGCTGCTTCACACCTTCAAAAAGATCGAACGGCTACAGGACCATTTCGCCACTGCCATTTATTCTTTGTTCATGCTGCCGTAATAGTATCCCAAATAGCGAGATTTTACGGTTCAGTGGTAAGCGTGTTAAACGTGGTAAACGTTAGCAGTTCGATTCTCACTGCGACCATTAAACTTTACAAACTCAAATGTCCCTTTTTCCGGCTACTCAATTTGAGTTAAGGCTTGATAAAGGTGGCGACCGCTTGCCATGACAGAATCAAAGCTAAGTGCCTCGGATGATGATAATGTGTATGCACAATGGGCCTAATTGATTTCCTGAGTGCAGGCTTATAGCTGCCCTACAAATCTGATCTGATCAGATCCCAAATAATATAACTTGCCTTTGTTCTCGCACAACCTGATGTATGCCAGTTACACTGTCTTTATATTTTATTAGAAATTTGAATAAATCTTTTACTTACCTATTGCTTTGACGATTATTGTTGAAAATTGGTCCTGGTCCTTCTGAAAAAATTAAAGTAAAATTGTTTAAAATGACTTTTTCCTTACCCTCAACTTTGATGATTACTTGACTTGTAGATAGGAGCGTATCTAGCTTTTTGTTTGGCATGGGTAGCCGAATACAAAAAAAATTTATTGAACGAAATTTATTTTATTTGTATAAAAAAAGTCCATTTCACGATTTTTTCTCGCTGCAAAAACATCTATAACTTTATGAACCTTCGTACATATATTGTCAGCTAGAGACTTTTCAATATAAATTACGCTGATGTTTAAGAACCTATCTTATGTCATTGAAGCTCTACAATAATCTTTCAATTTCCTTAAACAACTAAATGAACGTTCTGGTGAGGAAGAACTAATACTGCGATTTGCGTTAAGGTATGGATTGTTGAGAAAGTTTCTTTGTAATGTTTTTAAAATATTAAAAAATCTTCAATCGTTTCTAATTCATTCTCTAAAATTGGAAAAAATAAATAAAAAATTTTAAATATGGTAAATTTTTTGGGGTAAAGAAATTTTGAAAATCTAACATAATTGCACTTTTTGCTCATTGAATCTTTAAAGTGCAGATGATAAATAAAACGAAAGATTAAAGGTCCTCTTCTACTAATTGATTGCCTTTAATGTGAACCACCCTGTAAAATGTTTATCATAAAAATAAAAATGTTATTTTTTTTCACTTAGAACAAACAAAAAATTTAAAGGGTATTAAAAAAAACCATGCGTTAATATGAAAAAAAATGTAACATTATTATAATAAGGATATAAAACGACAAGCAGAGGCACAAACACATCTAATTGAGATATCAAAAATGAATTTCTCATGCATTTCATAATTTAACTGCTACCGTAGTTTAGTTTCATTGCATAAAATTAAACGGTACGATAATAAAAAAAACTGAATAGTAAAAAGCTTCATCATCATCATGATGATGATCATCGTTATAGTTGGAAATATTTAATATATTTATAAACTTGCTAGATGCTTGTTATTTGAAATATTTATACCATCCCCGTCTATTTATTTATGGTATATGTGTCTCAGTTGCATATTAAAATGAATTAAATACGCGTTTCATTTAAGCAAAAATTTATGTGTAACGAATATGAAAACGGTTGTTAGATTGAACTATCATTGAAAAAAAGGGTTTTATTTCATACCTTTTTCATTCAATGCATTTTAACGCGTATTAACGTCTGATTAAAATAAAAGTAGAATAAAATCACTATTTGCTTTAAAATTTAAAATAAAATACAAAAAATTAATCTCTGTAAAATACCTCATCAATGTCGTCGTCGTCGCCACCGCGGTAATGCAATCCTTATCCATCAATAGATTTTTTTGTATGTGTGGCTGTATTAAGGATTTATTAAATCCAGACTTTGAACTCATGTAATTTTTTTTATACATGTATATTGAAATTAATAGGGAATCACAACGACGTCACATAATCCCATATTTTATTGCATACCTCGATTCGATTTCTTGTTCTTTTACACCAGCAATTCATGTTCTGATGTGAACTTTATAGTGATACTATGACACTTTTTTATTGTTATTCAAAGCATAAACCCTTTTAATATTATTATTTTACTCACTGAAATCCACACAGTTATTAGATATGGTGAATAAAAAAATAAATATCACCTAATATGTGTGTATTGGAAAAGTAAAGCAATGCAATGCAATAAAATTAAATCTATCTATAAAACATTTTAAAATCATGATTATCCCTGTCTTTATTATTATATTTTTTCTATTCCATCCTAGCATTTTGAATTGATATGGCTTTGCTTTGCTTTGCTCAATCTAATAATAATCTTTAATTAAATACTAAACCTTATGTTACTCAATTCAAAGCTTTAACAGTATTTGCAAAAACTCTTATGGCATAAAAGTGAAGAAAACATGACAAATTTTGTTTTCTTTACGCGGCAAACCAATTTAAAAAGTAAATATTGTTCATGTGACATACCAAAAAAATAAAAATGAAACCCTCTAAACGTGTCTCATTTCACATCGATACGAGCATCCCCCTTCATAAGTCAAAACAACGAGAGGAACAATCAGTTCAAGACAAGAAATTATTCCGTGTCAACGCACACCAAAGTAAACATTCGCATTTTGAGTTTAATCCCAATACGAGGAGAATTTATTTGTGTAGTGTGATGCCTCAATATTGTTTTTGTTAATCTTTTCTATTTAAAGAGAGAGAGAAAAAAAATTATTTATATTTTATTTGAATGTTCAAACAAATCTAAATCAACCCCGATTTTATAATGATGAGGATGATGATGATTATTATTTGTTTGCACATTCAATTATTTTCTAAAATCACGATTGTCATAAAGAGAAATGTGAAAAAATATGTAAATACTTAAAACGATTCTTTTTGAATTGTTACAATATAATGCACTATGTTGTTGCATAATTTATTGTGTAAATAATGATGGGACATTTAACATCCGTTAGAGATCTTCATTATTGTATATATGAGTTAATAGTTGATGCTCATTTTGGTGTTCCTTCTTACGTTACGATAGGGAAAGAAATTAAGCAATTTGGACTGAAAAGCAAGGAATCGAGCTCAGCGGTAGATGGAAATGAATAGGTAAGTAAGTTTCAATTTTTATAATATTTCAATCAAATGAAAATTTAAGGATTTTTTTTCTGTAAAATACGATTAAACATTGTTTGTTGATTTTAAACCATATGAAGATCAAGGATAAAGAACACATTAATAGCTATCATTTTCGACCATCCTAAATCAATCATTTTTGAATGTAAAAAAGTACGAATCAAGAGGAATACAGGCATTTTGGATGGCCGTTGTTCTATTATGTCCTACAGTGCCATCAATAAGGCATCTTCTGAGAACAAATTTAACAACTGAAACAATGTCAAGCAAGCGTGTCAAGGCAGACTCGCCTCTTTATCAAGGAACCCGATTCCGGTCTATCTAGACAATTGATCAGATTGAACCGTATTGAGCTCAGAAGTTGGTATGTTCACTGGTTATTGTACTCTAGACTATCATCTCAGTGATTTTGACTCAAGAGATTCAATGTGCAAATGCTGCTCTGAACAAGAGGAGACTGCTGCTCATCTGCTTTGTGCATGTCCCAAGCATGCCAGGCTGCGTGGAATCACGCTGGGTGAGTACTTTCCCGGTATTGATTCAATCACAAAAGTGAAGGTGTCTACCCTGCTTAGCTTTCTGAGAAGGTGTGGTCACTTTCCTGAACTGAACCAGGTCTAGTGGGCTTCTTTCTTTTTTAGTTGTTTCTCTAGATTTGGTTCCTTCATCATCAGATATGATGATAATGGGTATGCACAATGGACCCGTCTGTAGGTCTGAGTGCTGGGTCTCTTCTGGGTCTGTCCTAGAAATCTGATTTGATCTGAATGTCTGCCACTTTTAATGCGTACAGAACATATGATAAAGCTTGAATTCTGAATGTCCTTTTATTCATGTAACGCAATCATCCTCAATGCAAACAATAATTTCACACAACCTTCATCATTATTTGCTGATTTCTTCTTTTATCACTATTTCAACAAAAGTCTACAAATCTGATTTTTTTTTGTATGTGCTTTATTATTATCATCATTGTTATTTTTGTTAAATAAACAAACAGAATCCTTTGAATCCAGTACACACAAAAAAGAATCATGACGAAGATACAACTCCCCTGTTGGGAGTTTGTTCTGATTGAGTTGTTGAGAACTGTAAATAGAATTTATTTAGAGCATTCAATGACAAACGTCAATGAGAATGAAAAAAAGATATTTTAAGGATTTTATGAATGAACTGAATCAAATGATGCAACAATAAAAGAATTGTTCAGCAAAAAAGTGAAGGAGTTTTTCTTATTCTTATATTATAAATCATTATTGTGACATGATTTTTTTTCTTTCATCTCATCTCAACTCATATCATAATGATTTTTATTTTGCAATACTTTGTTTGTTGCATCATTGTGATTTTTTTTTTATTTTTATATTATTATTTACATTTGAATCAATTTGGATAAACCTCTTAAGAAAAATGTAAACAACTATTGTCGTTAAAATTTATCGTATTTTTGTCATTATTGCTAAACAGTATACAAAGATGATGAAGAAGAAAAAAGGATAACATTTTAAGGTGCATCTTTAATGCGTTCAATGAGAATATAAAAAAAAATAACAATGAGAAGCTGAAAGATAAATATTGACTGATAAACTTTCATCTTTGTTCTCGTCTTTTGTTACTCTCAAGTAGATTATGCTGATGACAATAATAATATGACATTGAATTTAAATAATTGTCTCAAATATAATTTTGTCTTTGTTTGAAAAGTTTATTTTTCTTTTTTTCTTTTGAATTTTAAGATTTTGTGTTTTGTTAGTAAATAGGCTTAGGTCTCAAAGCTAAATAATGGTGCGTATCCTTGCATTTCATTAAGAAAGGAAGCAAGAATTTGGGTGATTTTTGTGAATGAAATTCATTTTTTCTGATAAAATCAAGATAATTTTTCATTTATCAGAGAAAAGAAATGGGGGAAGATGCTCATTTTAAGTTTCTTTTCATATCCTTGATATCTCATCGTCGGATCGCTGTCTTACAAAGGATGCTGAAGTGAAACCGGAACGATGGTGAAGATCAAAGAAGCGCTCTTTCCTTTAATTTTAATAATTTTTTCTTTTTTGATCCAAAATATTTTTTTCAAAACAGGTGTGGGCTCTTTGAAATTGAATATAAAATATTCAATTATCACGCATTAAAATGATGACCCTTTGATGATTTCCTAATTTGAATTTATTAATAATTTTATTACCGTTCCATATTGTTGAGTAATTGATTACCATTTTAATAAACCAAATTTTTGAGGTCATTATGAAAAAACAACAAGGAATTTAAAGAAGTCACGCAACTACCAACTGTCGTTCTTTCACTTCAAATTTCAAACGGTTGATGTTCTGTGTGTTCCATCAATGAATGAAGAGAAGATCAAATGCATGAAACGGTTAAAAAAGTAAAATAATATCAATAAAAACAATAAAAAAAGGAAATAAATATAAAAATATACATTTTTTTACCCCATTCACATGTCAATAAATTATAAATTTCTTCATTCAAGTTCAATCTACATTTATATCATGGAATGTGAACGAATTCAAACTATTTTTTTTTTGGTATTTTAATTCAATTCGATTTTTCTCATTCGTTCATTCATTCGTATCATAATGTGAAATGTAAGTTTGTGTAGTTTTTTTTTATTTTGAAAGATAATTTATTGCAATTTCACACAAAATTAGAGATTGAACCATGTCAAATTAGAAAAAAAGAGATATTGAGGTTCACCGTATTGCATGGTGAATTAATGTTGAAATGAAGATGATCTAAAAAAATGTATTTAATGTCTTTCAAAACGATTCGTACCCAATGCATTTGAATTTAAGACTTGGCTAGTCTTGGAAGGAATAAAAATCCTTTAAATTTCAGGCAGCTTGGTGAGAAGGAGAATTGAAATAATTGTCCAATCATTTGTCTAACCAAATCTCATCAAAATTCTGAAACCATTTACCTTAAAATACTTTGAAATCAATAAAAAATGAAAGTAATCCTCTTATATCTTCAAATTTTTTAACGACATTACATTATTCGCTATTTTTTTCTACTTTCAAGTACAATTTTAAAATGTTTTGATAAACTTTCAAATAAATAATAACAAGTCACATAAAGCCGCATCTCTTAAATGATAAATAAAATCATGTAAGTACATTACAAAAGAGAGATAAATTACGGATTTAATAGGGCATTTAATTCAGTTTTTTTTCATCTAAATGCAAAATCTTATGATGATGACAACGATGATTTTAATTCCTGTGGGATACATTACCCAAAGATTTTACTTATTTTTTTTATTATATTCGTCATCAAATTATTCCTTTAAACTAATATCACTCCCATGAAATTGAAAAGTACTTGTTTTAATCTAAAAAGCAGGTACTTACATTTTTGTTATTTTTTAAAAACGATTTTGATTATGATGACAATAAATTTCAAACAATATTATGTCGTGTTTTTTTTTTTTATTTTTAAATGTGTGTTATGAAAATTGTATAGAAAAATAGAGTTCAAGTACGAAAAGCATTATGATGATATTCATTATAGTGCCTTTGGTGATACTTAACACAATGATGTTTATTAGCAAATCCCATAAAATTGTGATTTTAAGTAACTTTAAGGTTCTTATTTAGGAGCATTAAAAAAAAATTCTGTTTGATGTTTTTGAATAGGCTTTTGGCATCATGATTTTAAGCAGATTTAAGTGATTGATATCTGTTTTTATTATGTATGAGGATTAATTTGGTGAAATGTTATCTTAATGTTGGAAGTTACTTCGTCAAATTACTGCGGAGGACTTTGCATATCGCAAAAACAAAATACATGAAGCTCACTTCACGTCATGTTGGTGATAAATTGACACTTGAAATGGACGGCACAGAAATTTAACGAGTAGCGGAAATTAACTACCTGGGAATCATCATCGATGAAAAAATGACGTTTATAAGCAACACTGAGCTGATCATCAGTAGTCTTAAAAAAGGTTTACTTCCTAACAAGAATGAAAAAAATGCTTGATTAAGACAGAAAACTGTTGCTCTATAAGACCCTCATTCAGCCACTCGTCGACTTCTGTAGTAGCGTGTTATTTTTATGCTGTGATCAAGATTTGAAGAAAATTCAGAAACTGTGTAACAGAGGTCTACGAGCGATATTATTGAGAGATCGACTGTCAAATGTACAGCAGTGTTCAAAATTATAGTAATCTTCTAAACGTGTAGAAATACAAAAATGTGGTCTATGAGAAAAGTGTTTTCCTAGAGTATACGGACAACTTTGTAGAAGATCGGAAAAAAATCGGAAAACTCCTTATATACTTAAATTGAGCCTTAAAATGGTGGTTTTGTATGAAAAACACACTTCAATACTATTATTTTGAACACTGCTGTACATCAGATGCTGTTGGATACAAACATTCTAGAAGTAAAACAAAGAGTCTGTTTCAACACAGTTTGATACACAAAACTAAGATGAATTTACTGCCAGAGTATATAACAACGAATCTCAGATCAATAGCATCAGTCCAGCCATACAACTTATGCAAGAAGAGTCATTTCAGACTATCGAAACTCATGAGAAAAAAAGGTCAGAATTCATTTTACTATAAAGGCCTAATTTGTATAATGAAATGAAAAACGATATCGTTTCCTCGATATTTCCAAAAATATACCTTTCTTTTCCAAATCTCTTGGTAACTTTTTTAATGAACTCCTAAAAGCAATCTGCAATATTTCTAAAATTAAAAAAAAATTATTGAATTAAACTAATTTAACATGTTTACCTCAAAAGTTTACTCAAATTAACTCATCATTGGTTGTAAACGTTAAATAAACATATCTCAACCCTTTCAAATGATAGACCATCAGAATAACCAAATTATTCGGTTTATAATTCAAATAATTATTTAAGGCTATTAATTTTTATTTTATTGTTTTATTTCTTTCAATATTTTTTAAATTGATCACTGATGACCTGAAAATTCTTCTTTATCAACATATGGTGAAATTTAAAATTCCTTTGAATATTCGACCAGGTGCAAATCATTTGAAATGAACTTATTTGAATATTTTTTCTTGAACTTGGATTTGACTTTTAAATAACATTTTTTAATCTAATTTGTATTGAAAATTCATCAAAACCGTGTTGGAAATTACTTTGATTCATCACACGGTGACAAAAATTCCATATTAACTAATTAATAATGAAAATAAATTCCTTGTTTTTTTTAAGTTTATTATTAATTTATAATTTGTCAGGAAAATGTGTGAAACAAACATGTCCTTATTAAAATTATGTATGAAATTATACAACCGGAAAATTTTATGTTACATGAGATTTTTTTTCAATCAGTGATGGATTCTGGAGATTTACTTACTTTACCAGCCCTACAACGATTTACTAGGCCTTACCTTGTCGAAACACACTTGGATCTGGATTAAACGCCATCAATTCATCTGGTTTCAGATCGGCCTGCACCACATGGGATCGTTTTAAGCATAACTGAAAAGTTTCACTGGAGTTTCGTTAAAAACTTTGCATTTAATTGAAATATATTCAATGAAAAAACGAGGAAACGGCACTGATTTCTTTAGCAAAACAAAAAATGTTATTATTAATAATTTATAAAGACTTCCTTACTTTTACAAAACACATTTTTGATATATGTGAAAAATTTCAGAATTTATAACAAGTTATGATATAATTATCACATGAGTTATTAAGATTAAAACATGTAAAATTCAACCCCTTTTTAACTTTCTCTTCATCTTTTCACTCCATTTTTATTTTATTCATAAAACAGATAACAGAACAACTTCTACTCATGAAATGTACTTGTTGTTTATTTTTATTCCAAAATATGGTGCTAATGAATTTATTAACCTCTTTTATGTGTTGCTGATGAAAATTAAAATAATAATATTCACCACGCGCGTTCTTATTCCTTCTTGTTGTGAAATTTTTCAGGAATATACATCATAAAATTTATTCTTATAATACGAGACAATGATAAAATATTCCTAATTAAGATAAGATATTTCATTATGATATGAGAATTGTTTGAATATAAATTTCGAAAATTTGTGTGATGATTAAACTAAAAGGGTGAGATATCACAAGTGTATTTTAAATTAAATGAAAAGATAATAAAATGTTTAATTCTCACATATCAAAAATTGTAAGAAATAATTAGGAATATCATCAAATGTTAAATGTAATTACAAAATTTTTCGTATCAAAACGTTTCGTTGAAATGTTGAAAGGATTTTATCAAGGAGTTCAAGCATTAAAAACAATTAAGAATTGAAAGTTGAGACAATTGTAAGAGATTTCGACAATGGAACAAAAGAACTTTTCAAAATAAAATTTAAAGCACTTGAAACTTCTTCTTCACATTCTTATCTCTCTCATAAAATGATACAATTTCTTTAATTTTCATTGCATTACATTTACAGAAGAGTCAAATCAGATAAAAATATTGAGTTTCCATGTAATTATGCGATAAAAAATTTCGTATTTGATTCCTATCTTAAACGTTTTTTTAAATTGTACTTGTAAAATTTATTTCCAGTGAAATCAAGAGCGAAAACAATTCATTTACAATTTTGAAGAACAATAAAAATAAAAGAATTACACATGTTTTCAATTTAAAGCTAATTACCTCCTACAATTTCAAGAATTGCTCATTAAATAAAAGCTCATCTTTCATTAAAAAAAGAATTAAAAAAGAAATTAACGTAACATATTAGGAAACATTTGAAATGTTTTGCTAATTGGATGATTTTCTACAAAAAAACGAAATTACTAAGCTTAATATCATAATTGCATACCGATGTTTGTTGTTTGAATTTATTTATTTGTTTTTTTTTGCTTCTCTACTTTCAACTATAGTTCAAGTTGTATAACAATAACAATAACAATAAAATGTTTGTAACATATAAATAGTAATAAATTGTAATTGAAAATAATTTAAATCCGAGCGATTACATAAAAATGAGTACACTTCAATACCTTTTCCGCATTCCCTATACTATTTTTACATTCAATTATACACTGAATTATTTATGTATCAGTTACTAATATGAAATAATTTTATACGTTTAAACTTAAACGTATCATAAAGATATTGATCTAGATTTTTTTTCTATAAATGTTTTGAAAGTCAGGGCCGTAGAATTGTAAAGGACGGAAAATGAGACTTATTGAAAATAATGAAAAATTTACTCAATTGATGTGGAGAACATCAGTTTAAGCCTGTTTAGCTCAACTGATTTAAAAAGAAAACAAGAGAAAATTCAAACAAGTGATATGTTCTCGTCAACGTAGTTCATACTTCCAAGTTAATGCTACGAAAGTGAAGAAAATTCTACAGCTAGGCTTGTGCAAAAATTGGCTCCCGCTTTTAAAAAGTCGAACGGTATGTTTACCAATTTAATATCAGTTGTGACAGTCCTATAACCTTAAAATACGAAAATCTCTGAGGTTTTTGTCATCTGACGAAATATAAATGTGTTTCAATCTAAATAATCTCTATCCAACTTGAAATTCAACTGGGTTCTTGTCATGATCATGGAATGTTATTTTACTGTGATAGCCTTGTCAATTACTGTTTAGTAATAATTTTTTAATTTGTCGAATTCCGCTTCGACTTCGAATGTGTTATTGTTCATCTTCTTCCATTAATTGATTTTGAATAGCCGGACTATACTTACTCTCTTCCAAGCTCTAACAAAATGAGAATTTCTTGATTGTTTTGCTAACTGTGCTGTTCATGTTTTTTTTCAATTTCTTGATTATTCTGTTTCAGAAAGTCAATTTATGTTTCGGTCATTGTCTGATGTAAATGTCATTTTATGTAATTTCTCTCATATTTTCTTAAAGAAAAAAAAGTAGTAATGCTAAATTGCTTCTTTCACTTGTTTAGTCTTTTATGTTGTCTAAGTTTTTAACGTCTGCACAAACTTAGATATGTTTAAAACAATTGTGTGAATTTTCGTTCATGCTTTTTCTGGGGTAAGAATCCATTTAAAGTACTGCACAGCATTTTTTCTTTTTTTATATGAGATTTTGTCATTAAGCTAAGGCATACTTGATGTTTAATTGATTAGACCACATTTCAATATAATTCTTCTTATTAAAATAGCGGTTAAAATTTCACTATAAAATTTATTTGAGATAAGGATTGAAACCCCATGGATCATACTTCATCAAATAAACATTTGAAATCGAAGGTGCCTTATCGATGAATGATCCTCCGCCCGTAAAATCCCATCTACATCACTGAATAAAAAAAAATATATATTATTTTTTCTCATATTAACAGGTAATACAGTACATAAATTTGCAGCTAATAATATTTAATAGAGAGAGGGATCTGATACATATTTATAACCTTTAACATTAAAGCATATTACAGTGATGAGCATGAGTACATTTACCTAGGATTATCAAAGTAATCCTTCGAAACTCACACATGAATTACAACATTATTATAAAACATACTCATCTATATATGCTGTGTAATGCAGTTAATATACAATTGCTCTGATAATGCCTGGAAGGTAAAAAAAACATCAATGTTTATAAATAATTTATTGCCAAACACATTAGAGGCAAATTATTTTTGCGCAACATATAACAAAAAATTATAACAAGGATATGAAAAAAATTTGTACTGACAGCTTATTAATAAATTTACTGTATTTGGCAACGGTAAAAGAACAAATCAGTAAAAATTTTGTGTACAGTAGCAAAAAAGAAAAATAATATTCTTCAATATTACAATAAGAGGTATGGATTTAACATGGTTAATCCTAAAAATTATTCAATTATCTTCGGTTCAACCAATTGAACCACACATTTATCTCTTCTTTCAACGTTTATTATTTTGTAAGAAAAATGAAGCTTAAATAGATAATAATTGGGGTAAATTCATTTTTATATACAGCTTATATTTTAAACTCAGAATAAAGAAAGAATAGTAAGAGCATGAGAATAAATTAAGAAAGATTTTCAATAATAATAGCAATAATAATAATAATAAATAACAACAATAAAAAGATCAAAAGCATAAATGCCTTTTAAATAATAATTGAAATGTTTCGTTTGAGAAAAAAAAACGAAAAATACTGATTTTAAATTAAAATTTTTCTTTCTATTTCGAAAGATATGAAACATCAATTGAATGAATAAACTCAATCAAAATAATATAATAATGATGGAAGGATTAAACGGATCGCGTGTGAGCAGTGTAACACAAAATGGACCTCCAACAGAGATTAAGGTTTGGTAAGTATAAAGATCTTTTATAAAACTACCATACTAGCAACGAACAATTCTTAATGTAATCCTTTCATTATTAAAATTCATAATTGTGGATTTGGATTAGGATTATCCACGGTGATGTGTATTATGTTGATAATGTGCACGGAGGTTAAATAAAGTAAAATGCAGGTGGTTATCGTGAGATAATGAAAAAAAAACGCAAATCCGGTTTTAATGAAACGTGTGCCAGGCCAGGATTTAATTCTTTGATGAGGTGAGTTTAAAATTTTATCTTGCATATTAAATTGATTTTATTTTACAGTTAGGACACAAAAACTTACGGCTCTTTGACAAAGTGATAAGAAAATGTGTCATATTTAAAATTAAACGAAACAAAGAACGTGCTTATACTTAAAGATGAGGTACAGGCCAAATCAGTCTGTTTCTGGAGACTTCGAGAAAACTTTCCCTAGAAATATGACTTAACAACCAGCTTGCTAAAAACGTGACCTTTGTATTGTTAAGACAATTCTAAACGATCAGTACCATATTGGCTCAATCTTAGCAAATCAGTTCTACGGATGAAATCCATCAACATACTAAAATTCCGATAAAAAAATCTTCTAAGTGAAATCAATCACAAAAATTTTGATTTAATCTTATCACAAAGTCGCATCAAAACATGATAGTTTCAAGTATTCTCATTCAATTATATTACAAAACAGCACTCAAATACTTCAATCCATACAATGATACCTTTCCATACATCATTATTAAATTTATCATCACTTTTACAAATTTCATATAAAAAAAAGCAAAAAAAAAATAACAATTTTCTCTCTTTTTTTTTCTAGTACATTTTGAAGTGAAACATTGACAAGATTATAACAACTGTTTTTGTTTAGTGTTTAAATTTATGTCGATTTGTCATGTACTCAATTTGTACAGTAACACATTATTAACAATCTTCTATTCAATATGTGTATATTTTATTTCTGAGTAGGTTATAGAAGTAATTTAACAAAATTTATATAGAATAAAATGAAACGAAAAAAAGAAACATATTACTCAGTGTTTACATGCTTCACTGATTTTGTTTGTTTTATTTTTATTTATTTCTTATTTTATTTATTTATTTTTTTTTTGTGAATTGTTTTGTATTGAATTGAAACAATTCAGAAAAAAAAATATTTTTATTTAGTACTTAATGGAAAAAAATGAAATGTGATATAGTTGATTGGCCTTATCATGCTTCCTTTTGATTTGAGGCGATTTTGCGTTAAATTGAAGTTCAATTTAAGCTTTATCTTGCCGTTATACAAAAGTGAGCATTGGACTCTAAGCTCCTTTGAATAAAAAGTGATGCAAATTACTAAACTGAATATGATCCACAGCTGAAATGTCTTCTCATGACTTTCGACCTTTGTGATAAAGATTGAGTACATGAGCTGAGAAGAAGTCACAAAATGATCCTACGGTCAAAATCTCTAACTGTTCATAAAAATATTCTCTACTTTACACCTAACACGAGAATGAGACCAACAGTCTCGTAACACAACGATGGGTTGCCACAATGTCTACCAAACATTGGGCTCCCTCCTTCAATATACACATAAGCATTCTTTATTGCCTTTCTTTTATTATAAGTGTCAACTTTTTTATTTCTCACTATAACAATAAACATTTCACATACTTTTTACACAGTCTTTTCATCTGTCAAATGTGAATCTTTTGCAGAAAAAAATAAAATACAAAAGTAACACAATAAAAAAGTCAACAATAACACTGTCCATCATTCTTAGAAAATAAAGATGTTACGTAAATGTGTCAATTTTTTGTTATAATTCTCAAACATTTCAATTTATCGTCCTTTCTTTTGTTTCCAGCACCCATACAAAAGTGTGCAATTTCTTGGTTAAACTGTAAGCGATTATGACAATAAAAGAATGTTTTTTATTTATTTATTTTTCTTTAAGTTAAAAAAATATAAAAATAAATAAAATAAACTAATAAAAAATTGAGTCAAGTAGATTTGTTTTGGCAAATATTTATTTGTTTATCTCGCAACGGGACACTTTTGAATTTAACACAATCATCGGCTTTGATTTAAAAGAATGGAAACAATAATGTCCAATAAAATATATGTCAATACAATTCAAAAATATAAAAGAAATTCAGCATAAAAATATTACACAATTTAAATAGAATTTTTTTTATAAGTGATAAAAAAAGAGCAAAATGACAATAAAGACAATATCAAAAGGAAATCAAATCACATAAAAAAGCACAATATTTTGCCTTTCATTGTAATTTTTCTTATTATTTTGATTGTTAATATTGAATTTTGAAATCATTGTTATTAATTTATAATAATGGTATAAAATGGTTTTGCGAAATTGTATAAAAGACAGTTAATGTGTTAAATTTATTGATTACCTCTTCAAATAACAATGAAAATTGATACAAAAACTTGATTCTGTGAAAATTTGGAGAGGTGTGATATGTTAAATGAATTTAATGTTATCGATTTTCTATTAAAAAAGTGGTTTTGGGATCGCTTGATATGTCTGTGATTAGTGTAAAAATGATTAATACAAAAAAAAAC
Organism: Culicoides sonorensis; assembly: GCA_900002565.1. NCBI lineage: Eukaryota > Metazoa > Arthropoda > Insecta > Diptera > Ceratopogonidae > Culicoides > Culicoides sonorensis. The sequence continues at coordinate 88,649 of LN483650.1, read as the reverse complement.
GTTTTATTGCCAAAGCGAGTCCTTCAGTGAATAATGCATTAAGAAAAATTGAGGGTGATTCAATAATCGTGGACCGGTCATTTTGAGCTCATTAACGACTTTTCTGATTATTGATTTATGCATAAAAACAGGCAAAGTCTCTTTTCTGCACGGAGCGAGTGATTTTTAGAGAGAGAGTAACATTAAGGGAATCCAAAAGGAAGAAAATGAGAGATGTAGAAAAGTGAGGAGTAAATCTTTCTCTTAACTGTCATTTTTGATTTGACAATCATCTGTAAAACAAAAATGCACTCTTTTATTCACTTTAACTTCATCATTTCCCAAAACTTCACTTAACAGCTTCATTAAAACTTTTCTTGTCTTTTATTTCATTTTTTCTCCTTTAAATTTAAGTATCAAACTCTTAACACGATTCCTCCCTTCAAAAGAAAAACAAAACATCTCATTTAATAAATTAAACCTAATTAATATGAGAAATGCAAGTTTTAACGACTTTGTTTACTTTCTTTCTTTTCTATTTTCGACACCACATTCCAAATAAATTTAAACATTTTTTTCGTACATATTAAACGAGAACGCAATTCATCTTATTTTTCATTTTTATTACATTCCATAATTTTCCACACAATAAATAAAAGCAAGAGCAAACAAAATAATAATAATAAACATTAAATGAAGAAAAGACGTTTTATTTATTCAAATCATGACTCATTAGATAATCAGATGCGCAAAATTTCATGGTTTCTTTCTGTAAATATGTGTGTGTATGTGTGTGTAGTAAAGAACTCAGCCAAACAATAATTATGGTGATAATGAATATCTTTTGTTTTATTTTTTCTTAAGTGATATGCAAGTGTTAAGTACTTGCTTTTTTATGCTACTTTTTTGTGTGTCTCCTTGCTCAAAATATATATAGAGGGAGGCTTGAAATTAAAATGACGATTAAAAATAAAAAGAAATAAAATCATCTCCCTTTATTCTCTCATTGTCTAAGCAAATGTAATGTAAGAAGACGAAAAAGAAGTAAATTTAATACCTTTTTATATTCAAACTTTCTACAAATAAAAAACCACTTCAGTTATATACAGAGATCATTGTTGTCATCGTAAAACTTGTTAAGAAATTTTAGGATTCATAAAATATGCAAACAAGGGGTAACTACCCGTAAACTTGTTTTTATCGTCGTCTCTTCTTATTATTCAAAAGACTTCTTAGAACAATGTTGGTAAAAGTTTTAATTAATAAATATTAAGTAAAAAGTCGTTAGTGATTTACATTTTATCGGGTTAATGATATAATCTCATTATTGCAAGTTAAAGGGCAATTGGGCTTGAATTGTGATTTAATTATCAACTTGTAACAATTTTTCTATGAAATGAAATTTTACTTTTTTTTCGCAATCAGAATTATCAGAAAAATTTCAATTAAATGTCAGACATGAATCGGAAATGAAAAAATTCAACTAAAACCTGCCCATTAAATTGCGTATTTTTGCGGTAGACTGATTTTTAGACATAATTGTAAATGGTAAATAAAATTACATTGAAGCAGAGAATCATTGATGTTGTAAATTTTTTGTATTATTTAACACCAATCGTTGAACAAAACGTTATTATAATGTTTACTAAACAGGAAAATTGTTGCGTGACTGACACTTTTACACTAAAAATACAACAATAAATGAATTACTTTTGTTTGTTACTCCTTTATTTTTATTTTTTATTATAACTGTTACCGTTCTCTTTTTTTATTGTCTTGTTTAGTGACATAAGTTTACTATTTTTGTAATAAATTATTTACTGTAATGAATATTCAAAGGTCAATCAAACTTTGGAATATGTCTCCAGTAGAAATGATTAATGGGAAAATTTGGATAGTGTTTTTTGTTGAAATTGGGCGAAAAACTCTTTGAAACTTTCTATTTTTGGAAATCACATAAAAAATGGATCTAATTGATTTATATTTTTTCAGACCATGACCCATTTTAGATGCTCAGGAATTACAATTGTAAAAAATTAATTCAGAAGGTAATTCAGGTTCCAGTTCATTGTTCAAATTTCGTAAATCCATAAGCTGTTCCAAATTGTCGTCTTTCCTTGAATATTACAAAATTTGATATTTGTGTACATCAAAGCAGATTTGTATTTGATACCGTCGAGGCCATAACGCTAGGGATGCGAATCTTTTTATTGTATTCTGATCTCGTACGATATTATTGACTTACTTCAAAATTCACTGTTGATAGTATCGTTCAGTTGACTGACAGATAAGCAAAGTGAGCTAATTTGTTTAAATAAAGAACGTTGAGTGGTAAAATTCTTTAAGAACCATCTTTATATAGAGCAACAGTATTAAATCTCATTGGCAATTTGCCTACCGTCTTTACTGCACGATTACTTCAATATTTCTTAAAAATGTTTTTTTGGCACAACCAAAGACATTAAACATAAATTGAGTTTGCTGTTGATGAGACTATAGTAGATTTTTTTGAGTAGGTCTTGTTTCAACTTATTTTTCAGTTTATGAAGCATTCCAACACGCTTTGAGAGACTTGATGCTAATACATCAATTTGACTTTTCCAATTGAGGCTAGTATCGATTGTAATACCAAGGTATCGTGCACATTTGGTCATTTTTATTGGAGTACCATCAGTAAGAAGTGGATCATGTTCAAAAAATTCAGGCTTGAAAGGTGATTGCGCAATTAAGTATTCAGTTTTTTTAATGTTAATACTCAAGAAGTTCAATCTATAGCAGTCGTACATAACGTTGAGATCATGCTGCAATTTTAGGGGATCGAATTCTTCATAAATTAGCACTGTATCATCAGCATATGTGTATAGATGACCGTTTAGATTCAACATGGCAATACCATTTATGTAAATGATGAATAGGATTGATGCCAAAACTCCGCGTTGAACTACTCCAAAACTAACTATAATCATCAGCATTGTCAGATATTAATTAGAAGGCATAACGAACAGAACTAAGTCAAACAAAGTAGCCAGCTCACTTCTTTCGAACTGTAATTTATTGAAAATTATCTTACTTACCTACCCCTTGAACATAATTTCTATCTTGGCTCAGATTAACCTTGCACCCTGAAACACAAATTTGAATTGTAACATCTATAAAAAAGAAATATAAACGTTAATAGTTGTTAACACAATAAATGTATAAAAATAAGCATTACAGTAATAAAACAATTAAAGAGTGTTTTATTTTTATAATACTTTTATTTATTATTTGATTGTTGTATTTTAAATTTAGACAGGTGAGTGCTTACTATTAGAAGCTTTTAAATTGAAAATAAATTATTTTCAGTTATTAATAAACGATATGAGCAACAATACAAATTATTATCAAATTTTACATGTAAAAGACTTTCATTTAAGGAAACTTTTCACTTAAAATTTGTATTCAACTTTCATTGAAATATAATAATTTTTTCATAGAATATTTTATCATTGCTAAAAAATGTTCAGCTACATGACAGTTGCTTTAAAAGCCATGTGCAGGAGATAACGTTATTTTATAACATAACATAAACGACATGCGCCACCATCTATGTGATATTGCTGAAACTAGAATGGAAAAAATTGTATATTTGATTGGAAAAGCATTTTTTTTTTCATTTCATGTATTTGATGTGAAACGGACTTTTTTATTTAAAAATGTTTATTTTGTTTAAAAAAAATTGAATCAAACAAAAACTGGACCTACCGCATTTCATGTTACAATTGAAAATTACTTCCATATGTGATTTATGCAAATTTATTGCCTACTGTTAACTTTTAAAAATATCTAACAATTAACGTTTGAAACAATGAATATGATATTTTGTGCTCCTTCTTTTTACTTCTTCTTATTAAATATGGGACATACCGAAAAAGGTGGTCTGGTCTTTATTTCTTTGTGCTGAAAAAAATTCAAAGTGTTAAATTGCAACATTTGGGTGTGTTTTCTTTAAGAAATTTGAACTAATTTTACATAAAAATTTCTATAAATATTATTTTAAAGTAAATTTCAAATAAATAATTTTTAGACATAGTGGCGCATGGGTGATTTTTGAAACAAAATAACGTGGATGTCCCATTTTCTTAAATTTCAGACAGCTTGACGACAAAAATGAGGACCACACAGACTCATATTGAATTGAAAATCTTTAATGGAATCCTTTTTATCGAAAATTGATGAAGCATAACTTCGACTCTCTCATAAATCAAAAAACAAAATATTTCAAGTGTAACTTTAATTGATTAATGATCAAATGTGTTTCAACTTCTAAAAACTCTTTCTTAACACATTCAGAAAAAAATATGTGTAATGTGATATGGGGATTCTCAGCGCGTGCTTTTCCATGAAATTAATTATAACTCACACCATTTTAACAGTGAATTTAACAAAAAGGACTCGTGCCTTGTTTATTTATTTAGAAACAAAATATATTTTAAGATAAATATTTTCTTCTTTCACTGACAGATTACGGTTTTTTTTTTAACTGAGCATTTAAACGGTTAATGATTTTGTTGACTTATGATACAATTTTAACATTTATCATGGTTTTATCCCAAAAAAATGAAAAAAAAAATGTAAATTGAATTTTTTGCCTTATTTTATAAGAGGAACCTTTGCAAAATATTTTCTAAAATTGAATGATGGTGCGGTTAAGTGAAGAGATGTTTAAATTAATGATTTCTTAGAATTTCATTGAATTTTATGTAACATGTTTCAATTTGCTCATTTTATGTTGAAATGTGAAAGAATAGATTTCATAAAATTATACAAAGAATTTTTAAAAGAAGTACAAAAAAAATCACTCAAGTAGCAAAACTTGCAAATGGCATAGAATTCAAATATGATGTTAATTTGCTTTAAAGAAAGATAATCTTTTGAATTTCTATTCATATTATAAAATTATTATATTCATATTGAAACGTAATTTCATTGTGAGATTATAATAATTGTGTATTATTACAAAATAATCTCCAAAATATTTTTATTATTTCAATTTAACAGTACAGTTCAAAAATGTTGAATAATTTTCCTTTTTAACTTATAATTTTGATATAAAAAGTTCCATCCCTTTAAATGTAACACAATTGATTAAATAAAATGACCATAAAGGATATTACAAAATGAGACACAAATAAACAAATAGACGAAAAACAAACCCAACAAGTACGTACTTTTGGTGTTCCTGTATTTTATAAATTTTATAATAATCAAAAGCTTCATAAATTTTCTTACAAATTAATGACCATATTCAAGTTTCATTAATTTTTATACATACACACATACATATATGTGAATGTGTGTGTGTGTGTTTGACAAAAAGGAAACCTTTGTATTTGCAATATTAACCCCTTTTATTACTTTTATATTCATTCTCAGTTTTAAATATGTGCCTTTTACTTTTTATTATTATTATTTTATTTGGAGTTGTGCTGAAAAAGAGTAAAAATTTAGGAGTGTGCTGTATTTATAAAGGAATTTGTTATCAGTTTAATTTCGAGATGCTTAAATACTATTGATTGATTAATTTTTGAAATGGAAACAATGTGAACTAGAGAGTTTCAATAACGAGTAATTGGAAAAACTAACAATTTTTAAAAAATTGCCTACAATAATGGACCTAAAGCGTTTTTTCATAAACATGTCATTTAAAATTCAGATGGTCGTGGTGATTTGAGAAAATATTCATCGAGATGAAAAAGTGAAATCGAAGCAAATCGGACGGTATTGTGATTCATAAACTGTAATAAAAAAGAGGTACAGAAGAGAGACTTACTTTAAAAAAATTAACCCCGTAATCGCCCGCAAGCCACCCCGCATGCCGGGTTATCGCCATGCACGATGGGGCGTTTTCAACTTAGAGTGTATGATAAGTTTAGTTTAGTTTAGTTTCATTTTTTAAGTCAAACTAGAAGTCAAAAGTTTATTGAGCTTTTGCATGGATCACCAAATATTGAAAATGCATTTCATCATAAATCATAAAGGATCAGGTAAGGATGTCATTAAATTCCTTACGACCGAGTAAAAAACTTAAAAAAACCTAACAAAGTATATTTATGCAAGCCAAAATTTCACGAAACAACTTTAACACTCGTCGAGTTTCAACCCATACCGAGAAAGTTCAGATATGAAAAACATCTCAATTGAAAAAGCACTTAAAATATTTAAAATACGAAAATTAACAGGAATGATCAACAATATTGGTCATCGATGGTTCCCATCTATGAGATAGTTAACGCCTTAAAAGACTTGTCAATCTACAAAAATTTTTATAATGTACTGATTCCATTAGACGATCATATGAAAAATTCCAGAAAACTTCAGCATTGAATAAGCTTAAACAAGCTCAACAAAATTACAATATAATTTAACTCATGATCTGATAAAACCTCATCTAACTTTATTTATCGATGTTTTGAATTATTAGAACTGTAGTTTTTAGTTATAAGTTACTGTATATGTAAATCCTACTTAATGTATGTCCGCTCATGTAGTTTGGGCTTTTGATGGATGAACAATAAATATAATAAAAATAATAATAATAATACACATTGTAGCTTTAAAAAGACCATTGATGATAAAATCTTACAAACTTACTGTCAGAATTAGCTGTAGTGTTTTTTGATGACCAAACTCCATCAAGTTCCTGTTTTAGTGCTATGGGCGCCACCATTGGCATTCTTGACTTTATTGAATGGTATTGTTAAAATTGAGTTTTTATGAACAGAATTTGTTCCAGTGCTGTTTTTACTTTTTGAGTCATTAGCTTTCACAACATACCGATCATATAACATCGTTACAGCGCATCCTTAAATTACTTGCACAAAAAATTAAACAAAAGACTATAAAAGTAAGGTTGTGTCCGCCTTGTTGTCTTTCCTGATGGCTTTTTAAATGCTTATTACTATGTATCACAATGCACGTTTATATGTAAAATTAACAAAAAAAAAATAGTAAAATAAATTGTTTTATACTTAGGGTAGAGTGTTGATCATATTAAAAGATATTTATTATCATCATATGGACCATGTGTATGGGGATAAAGACAAAAGGATTTTAAATATATACAAAATAAAATTCTTTGTAGAAAAGGAAGAATAAAACAATGGACCTATTTATCCTTACATCACATGAATGGAAATCAAAAAAGGGCGCTACTTCATTTTTTATGCAGTATGTGTGTGTGTGTGTACGTGTATGGTAATTTAAAATTTAAATTGGCATACAATACATTTTAAATTACTTGACTATATTTTATGAAAAAGAACCATATTTGGATTAAAATTGAAAGGAAAGAGTTTGGACAGGATTAATGAGAAGACCATTGAAATTACATACGAAGAAAAATAGGAAAAATTTGTATAAAATGGTCAGTGTAAGAATGCAAACAATGGTGACAACACAAATATAGAAAGAAAATGTCTTTGATCTTTTTACTCGAATTTTTCATTTAATCGACCCTTCAACTGTTTTTAAGTCTACATTTCATTCATTGAAAATTTAAGACCCAGAATGCTCAAAAGGCTAAATTTAAACATTAAGAAAGCTCTCATGTAATTCATTGATAAAAACAAATCAATAATTTCACCATACATTAAATTGAAAAAAAAAGTTCACCACTTCAAATTAAACTTTAAAACCAATATGAAAACTTCTTATAAGACAATTTATATCAAAACCATTGAAAATGTTTAACCAAAATCGATTCCAATAAGATTTCAATTCAAATATGAAAAAGTGTATGCCAGTAAGGGTAATTATACAATTCCACATACTCTTGGTCCACCACATATTCCAACATTTATCTATCTTATTTGTAACATATTCAACAATTTTCAATGATAATTTTCAAGAAAAACCTTTTCCCATATTTTTTTTGTGTGTGTGGTAAATTATTTTGTATCAAGAAACTCTCTGTCTCTCATTTTTGATCTAAAAACTATTCATTGACATACATTTTAATCGAAAACCAACTAAAAAACCGAGACTTGTTCTTCTATTTAATTTTCAAAATATTTGTTATGTTTTTTTTGGAAAACAGATACACAGAGCGAGAGAGAGATAGAAAGAGAAAAACTTAAGTACCCTCAAAATATCCCAATATCGAGGTTAGCAAAAGCAATAAAATGAGGGTTTGCCATAATAATCATCATCATAAAGTGTACAGTTTTCTTCCATACACTTCTAATATATGTAGTACATGAATTGGTAAGGCAAAGGCAACAAAATTAGTGTAAGATTTTCCTCCTGTATTGTACCACTTTAGATATATTATTATTATTATTATTATCGTGCATTGGCATACTATGGTGGTTCTGTTAGTGGTTATTTTTGTATCTATCCAAGTATTTCTTGTATCATTGAGACGTGTTTTAAGAGAAAATGTTTACTTGAGAAAATTTACTTTCACTTTTTCACTTCAAGTATCTCGATATATGTCAATTTTCATCACACAAATTGTCTGGGAAAATCGATACATTTTCTTATTTTATATGGAATGTATCTTAAAATGATATGATATGAGAGTGTGAACTATTGAAAATGAGTGAACATGAGGAAAAAAAGATATAACACAAAAAAGCCCATATTGTTGAGGCCACGATATGGACCACTAGAAAGACCTCAGAATATGGTTGAGTTTTTGTTGTTACTGAAAGCAAAATGAAAAATTAAATGAATATGTATTTAGACTTTTTATAACATTCGTTTGTGGGAGTTTTGTGTGTGTGGGATTTTATATTAAAATAGGGTGACTCGTTTTTGATTGAAAACAAAGGTTAATTTTGAAATGATTAAATTTTCGTAATAAGTAGAAAGAGAGGGAGAGAGAGAGGCTAGACAGGAAAGTAGATTAGGAGAAAGATAAGATACTGACTCTGGAAATCTGATATAACCATGTCATAAAGAAAAGGGGGGAGGGCTATATTATCAAAGCCATAGCCCATAAGCTCAAATTTCAGGATAGCTTATGATCGGCTCTTGACAAAAAAATTATTAGAGCTATGAGGTTTGTCCTTTATCATCAACAGAGAACCTTAAGCTCAATTTTCTCATACAAAGAAGTTCCTCCCCCTTTCACTTACATTAAAATCAGATGAGGGATGAAATTCAAGATAATCGACAGACCTCTACATTTCGATTACATTCATTAACGACTGATAGGGCTCTTTGCTGGACGTCCTTTCATATCTTACTTATACAAACACAATTCGAAATTGAGACACCCTACTTTTAAACATCTCAACATAGCTCGAAGAAAATTGTGTCTCTATAGTTTTTTTTCCTGCTATGTTCAACTTCAACCCATATGACAGTGGTAAAAATCATACATAGTGGGAGGAATTTCAATGCATACACAACCTCACACATCCACACACATAGAGATAACAAAAAAAAACTTTATCTGTTGCTATCACACACAATCAAGAAGACAAACTTAGATATAAATAAAGCAAAAAACCTTGTTTGCAAAAATGGAAACCATTTTAAATATAATAAAAACGGAAACAAATCGTAGCTTCACACACATAAATATAAGAAGAAAGACAAGTAAAATTACATTAAAATTTATATTAAAGTAAAAAACGGCTTTCCAGTATCTATGGAACATATGTGTGGTAAATTTATGTAAAGCCTCTTTTTCTTTCATTTCGTTCCATGCCATATATTGTTGTGTTATTTATCTCTATGAATATAAAATAAAATAAACAACAAAACAAATATTAAATTAAAATAATATAATACACAAAAAAAGAAGTAAAATATCTTTTTATATAAAATACATATTTTACCGTTTTGTGATAATGATGAACTATCTACTTATCGTATATACCCACACAAAATAATGTACATTGTACAAGATTTGAGTTAAAATAAGGCTTCAACTCCGCCTGTAATACACCGGGGTTTTTTGTTTCAGTCTCATACACTGCACAAAACAGTTCAAAGTTGAAAAAGAAAATTTTAATAAAAAGTATTATGAGAGAAAATTTCTGAAAATATGCAAAATAAATTGGTAAAAGTAAGTGTTTGTTTGTTGTATGAAACGTTATACGAATGAAATATAAAATAAATATATAAAACCCAACCCATTTTGACCACAACATCAAGTGTGTGTGTTTGTATAGAACACATACAGGAAATTTAATCAGTTTTTCATCTCATATTTAAAATTTTAACTGTACATGTGAAATAAAAAGAGTTACTCACTCAAATAATCTCCACGATGCACTCACTGAAGCAGAGCAGCAAATTTCCTCATGTAAAGGTATTTTATGTGATGTGTGTATTGTGTATGTGACTGTGCAATGTACAGATTCAATATAATTAACACTACTCATATGATGGTTGTGTGTTTTAAGTGTTATACACAAATAGAAAAGTATGTAATGGCATGTCGGCGTAAATTTATATTGAAAAGGAGAATTAATGCCTACATTTTGAGAAGTATTTTTGGTATAGAACTTTTTAATAATTTTTTTTTTATTTTCAGGTTTAAATGGTCCAAAGGTAAGTAAAAGCAGTTTAAGAGGATATTAAAAGGCGACTTAATTTCACAAATAAGGAAGCATCATAGAGAATAAGACATTGAAGCTAAAGTGACAGTTCAACACCAGATGACCCTACAAGAAGACAGTTAGGTTTTAGATTAACTAGTGTTTGTTGATTTTAAATTAAATGTGTGACTGCAGTAAACACTTAAATAGAAATCTTGACTTTGGTACTGACGATTTTTCAATGATTCACTGTTATACAAGTGGAATTTATATACCACTCACATCCAACTAACAGCCAGCAGTTAAAATTTGTGTCATTTATGTAGGTGAGCTCTTCATTTAAAAGTATAACAGGAGAAGTTGCATAATCACCTTTCCTTTAACTTTGATATCAGTAATTCAAATCAGGGGAAGTACAAGAATTGAAACAAGGATCCAGTAGTTCCTTTAAACATTTTCATGTAAACAATGAAATTCAGTTCAATGAGTTATCCATCGTAATTTCTTCTCCTTTTACAAATATAACACACAAATTCATAATTCAGAGAGAATCCTCAACGTTACATTTTAAATCCAATTTTAACATAATGAAAGAAAATCCACATGTGAGATACATAAAATTATAAACTAAAATAGAAGTCGAGTATTTAATTTAAAAGCAACACACACTCTAAACTAGAGTGTATCGATATGTGAGTGTATGTATTTAAATGTCTATATTTGGGGGAGAAAATTTATATCCAGTTACCCTTTTTTCCATCCATATCAACATTTGGTTTCTATACATATTTTAAAATAAAATGAAAATTGACCATTGCATATTATCTCGTTCCTTTTCATCCTCATTATTGTGCTCAACTGATTTTAAAGCAATCCAAGTATCCAATGTATAGTGCAAACATACACAAACACACATAATGTGTGTGTATGAAAATAATCGTTGTTGTAATTGTTTTTGTTTCAGTTTCAGAGCATGACTTCTCGTATGAGATGATTATTATTATTACGACAACACATATTCTAGGCAAAAGTATATAATAAGTAGAGTAACAATAACAACGATATGCAGTGATGATGACGATGATGAGGGAGTAAATTTTTGGGATACAAAATTTGTTTTTCAATATTCGATGTGTAACCATTTTCAAAGATACATTTACCGGGTACGGTTTTACCAGAAGCATTAAATTAATTTTATAATAAAAAATATTTAAAGTGAACGGATCAAAATAAATTTCATGTGAAAATTCTAAAATATAAAAATTATAATTGAACAAAATTACATAATAATCAGTGATAATCCTTCAATTTAATTTTAAAGTGAAAAATATGTGCAAAAAAATATTATGATGATGATAAAAAAAATGGGTAACAATACAAAAAAAAAATAATAATACAAATAAAAAAAAACCCAAACGAGTGACCAAAAACCAGTCAATTTTGCGGTGAAAAAACCTCATATATATGCGTTTACATGCATCACAACATCATCAACTGCAACAACAACTCACACAGTGAATAAAAAAATATAAATATAAAAAAAAGTAATCCATTGCAAATCCATTTTAATGAAATCATGTACAAATATGCAAAAACAGATTCACACACATACACACACATAAAGTGAAAAAAACACACAGTTAGTGGCTAGTTTTGCATTTTCAATTTTTTTTTGTATTTTTTTTTTGGAGGGATTTATTTGCAAAAAAAAAATAAACCAAATAAACGGTTTTTCTGTCCATTATTTGTTGTATGACATGTTACAGTGCAATTTTTTTCACTATATTAGTATTCGATGAAAGTAGTAAAGGCAATTTGAATGATGATGATAATTTTTGGTGGATGTGATAAATTTATATTGAGTGACTGATGAATTTGAATCAGTTAGAAGTTGATTTGATATTAAATTGTGATAAGGAAAATTTCACTGAAAATGTTGATACAGGAATTTTGTGAAGAAAATTTTAAAATAATTGTTTAAGTGATAAAAATTTTAAAAAAATTTTTTAAAAATCTTGACATTTATCTTGAAATTTCCATTGACTAGCGATTTGACTTAAAAATGTGGCTTATGATGAAAGTAGTTGGAAAAAAATAACCTGGGATCTCATTTCATTTTAAAGAGCACCAGCCTGGTGACCAATTTCTTTAATAGCTAGATCTGGCTCTTTTTTAAATTTTTTGGCTCCCAACATGGTTCAAAAGCCCATTGGAGCTTTTTTAGCTCTTCATTACATAATTTTGGCTCTTTTAGCTCTTCGCCTTAATTTTTTTGTTCAATCAAATTGTGACTTTTAATTACATTATTTCTAGGAGCGGCGTCGAATGAGTTAACGTAATAGCTCCCAAAAGTTGAATAAATATTTAAAACTTGAATTACAATGTAAAAAAAAATATTTCAACATATTTTAGCTCTCATTTAGCTCTTTTTTGAGGAAAATCTAGCTCCATACAAAAATGAGAGTTGGTCACTCTGGCACCAGGCATATTGTTATTTTTTGATTTGATTTGAGTGAAGTGTTACAGCAATTCAATTCCTTTTATTTTTATTTTAACTCGATACAAACAAAAAAAAAATAAGTAAGACAAGTATTTAACGATTTTTCCATTAAATTGCATCAGAATCCAAATCATGCCTCGTCATGCCACCATCAAATTTTCACAAAGGACAAGTATAGACCATGTGATCCATGGTTTGCAAGGTGCCACAATCCCAATCGGGAAACAGACACATATTTTATTCATGAAGAAGTGAATAAGAAGGGCCTTGGCTAATTTTTGAGCCTCGCTATACCATGATTAGTAGCGGATTGGCCATACGGACAATCTGGCAAATGCCAGAATCGTCTTGTAAAAGTTAAGTTTAGCGTAAATTTTAAAGAAAATTATACAGAATGCAAGGGCCTTTAATAATTTTCAATCCGCCCTGAGCTTCATTATACCATGAATTGATAAATTCTCCGTAATCTCATTCAAATAAAGACATAAATTTTATTTCTTAACAAGCCAATTCACAATTTTCACACAAATACAGAAAACAATACTCGAAAATCCATAAAATAATTCTAAAATAGTTAAAGCATTTAAGTGAGTTAGTTAGTTTGGAATTTAGATTGCGTGTTGCATTGTTAAAACATAAAATATTATGTGAATTTCCCAAAAAAAAAACAGTTCATGACGACATTTAATGCATACCGTTGTCTAATTCTGTCTAATTTATGTTCTAAACAAATACATAATTTACTCGTGGAAACTCCTATTTAGATGTGAGTTTTTATTGAGATTATGCTTATTGGGATTATTATCAAAGTGGATTTCCATTGAGATTCAATTAAAATTTGAGAGCCCCATGATTTTAAATTAACTCATTCGACGCCGCTCCTAGAAATATTGAGTTTTGAACAAAAAGTTCTTCTATGATTTATTATTTAGGTTAAAATGAATACTTTTCTCTTCGATGAAAATTTCAGGTTTCATATAAAAATTTTACAGGAGAGCCAAAATAAAATACGTATAAGTGCTACACAAATACATACAGAAATCTTGTACGAGAATGAAAAAAACGCGATTTTTCTTAAAAGTTTCGCTCATAATTTTTTAGTTTTTGGTTTAAATTCAAAAACCATGCAACTGTTTGATACAAAACATCTTAAATTAAGACTCTAAAAAAGATTGACAAAGAAATTTTTTGATATGAACGAGAAAAGTGACCTCAAAGTAGGTGTTGCGTTGACGCAACGGATGACGCGAATGAGTTAAGAGGTTTTTCGTACCATTTTAATTGAAACTTAAAAAAAATCAATTTCAAATTAATTACAACTTAATCAATATCAAAATTTAATATCACACATTTGGGACCTAATCATCATCATTCACGCGTTAAATCAAGGGAAATATATTGGCGTGTGCGTGTGTGTGATTTTGATATTCATATTAAATCTAACAACTAAACTCTAATTAATTGTTTTGTGTGATGTATGAACAGAGACATTTAATTTGTGATTTGATGATTGAATTCATGTTTAATTGAATGCATTTTATTGCCTCATCATGTTATAATTTTAGGAAAAGTACTTCATTTATTTATATATTAAAAGGATGTTTAATGCGAAATTCATTTTTCAAGTGCAAATTCAACGAACAATTTTAAAAGTCATTAAATCAAGAATTTGAAGTTAATTAAGTTGGTATTTAATTAAATGGCGTGTTTCTTTCAAAATAAAGTGAAAATTTTATCAATCATGTCACACATTTAAAATTAATTTACTTATCCTGAAATGTCCAAGTTTAAAAAAAATGCCCGTTTTTTGTTGCATTATTTGATAAATTTTAAATGCAAGTTCCGTAATAAAGCAAACGAATGAATGAATGAGTGAATGATGATAAAAAATAATGTGCACACACACACACACACACAAATATAAAGTCACAAAAAATATTCACTTTATCAAGAATAATAACGTTGCAATGCAGTCTGTGGCCATTACACAGTTGAAAGTTAAACCATAATAAAACAATATTTCAGTTTTTATATTGCACAATTTTTTTTTTATTTTGGTGATTGTTGTATGTATTTTTTTTTGTTTTGGGGCATTGCATTGCATGCATTGAATAAAAAAATGAAAAATTTAACAAAAGAATTGTTTTTTATTATACACGATGATGCAGATTATTTTTTTATTTAATGAATAGGAGGAAATTATGAAAAATGGTCATTTTAAAATTTATGATATTTCATTGAAGTGATTTGGAGCGTTTTCAAAGGCTATTTCAAGGAAAATTTTAGTTGAACTGAAGTTTTGAAAAATCAGGGTGACGAAATTTCCATTAAAAAAATAATTTTGGCTATGAAAGAAAAAAACCTTATAAATTTTCTTCAAGCTCCTCAGTGATCCGAAAATCTTTAGAATTGTCAATCCAAATTCAATTCAAACTTTTCATGATTTCATTTCAATGAGCGTGAAGTTAGCACCAGTTGGCCGCTGGTCGATTTTTTGACCAGTAACTTTGGAGTCGGATTTCTCCTAGAAGTTCACAAAATATTTTCTTCAAATTTTCTATATAAATAATTAGACATGTTTCAAAGATGAAGGGCCAGTTATTTTGATTTTTTCGATTATTATAAGAAAATTATATGCAGAAATAAGATGGAAAGTCATGTAATTTTTTCCTCTTCGTACAAGAATTCTGTACGTATTTTTGTGGTATTATACGAAACTTTCAATCGGCTCTCCTGTAAAATTTTTGTATGAAACTCAAAATTTTCATCGAAACAAAAAGTGATCACTGTTACGCAAAGAACTAATCGTAGAAGAAAGTTTTGCTCTAAACTCAATATTTCAATGAGAGGCGGTTAATGGGTTAAAAATCATTCTAGGTGAAGGGGAAAGTTTTACAGGCGGTCTAATGTATGGCAAATGCTAATGGAAAACTTTTCTCATCACCAAAAAACTGAATCTGAAAGATTTCATTGGTGCTAACTTCACCCTCATACTAAATCAGCCGTTTTCTTCTTTTGGTTGCTCACCAAGAGCTATTATGTATTTCTTTAATTTTGTAGTATATTTTATATCCATGAGGTGTATTTTTTATTTTTTTTTTAAATTTTTTCTTGTCTTGCCTGATTGCTCAGACAAAAATGAGGCTCTATTGCTTGATTTTTTCTAATAATGTCAAAATTTTTGAATCAATGGAATTTACCGAATTTATTTGTTCAAAGAACTTAGTCGCAGTGGTTCCTGAAGGTTCTCTTGTGGGTTTTTGATTCATGAAAAACAAAAAAAAATGATAAAATTTATTATCAATCCATGTAAAAATATTCAAAATATTTTTAAAAAAATAAATAATTTTCATTCTTTTCCCTATTTGTTCATTTGTTTATTTTTCCCCGTGCATTCCAAATTCTTCACAATTTCACTGCATTTTGTGTTGTTATTGAATTTTATCACGTCACACATTTTTCATTGTAAAAGTAAAAAAAAAAATTATAAACATGAAAAATGCAGTGTGAGAAAAAACAAGGTTCGTTTTCTTCACCAAAGGTATTTCTTTCGTTTATCCCCCATTTTTCTTTTCTATTTCTTTCTTTCTTACTTTCTTTTAAATTAACTTGACTTGTACTTTTTTTTTCTCTATTTATATTGAAATTGAGTGTATATTGCGCATTATACATTTTTTCTTATATAATAATCAGTATCAGCATAAAGCGCGAAACCTGATTACAAGGGAATTAAAAAAAATACATTGAAATTAAGACGAAATTTTGTATCGTTCTTTCAATCAATGAATTTTAAAAGAAAATACAATTAAAAGTCCATTAAAATGCGATTTTTTATCGTTTTTACATCATATATGCAATCATATAAGTTACATTTGCATTTCAAGGCCATTCCCCTCATTGACTAAGTGAAAAGAAATTACATCAAATGACCAGAAATACTACCAAAATGTGGCCGCATTAAAATTATCCTTACACCACACTCAAAAAAACAAATTCACATTCACATATTCATCGAATATTCTCTCACTGACAAGTCAACCACTAAACTGGAAGCCACACGTACATCAACTCACACATAAAATTATAATACCGTTGTAATGAAAATCCAAAATACAATAAAAAAAAACAGCATTGAGATAAACAAATATTTACATTTGTTTGGCCAAATAAAAAAAAATATTAACGTAGAATCATATCATTCAAATAAAAAAAAACAAAAATTGGAACACAATGACACGATGTTGAAGTAGCCACCACATATCCCTTTTTATTATTACAATTTACGTGTATGTGTGTGTGTGTGCTCTTTATTAAATTAATAAAATCCCGTATTTTTGTAAATTGAGTCACCCAATAAAATAAAAATTTGTCGCGCAAAATATCACGATTTTTTGATGATGTTGAAAGTTATATTTTAAGCGATTAAATTTTTTCTATGTGCTTATGTGAATGTGTGACGATGATTATCATGATGATGATGAGAGGGAAAAAAATGTGAAATTTTTTTTTTAGTATTTACTTTTTCATTACACACATTGGGAACAAGGCAAAAAAAATTATGAATGTAGAACAACGGAATATGGCACGGTGTAATAATCCCGCAAAATAACCAACAAAAGTAAAACGGTGTGGTGGTCTGATATGGCTTATGTTTGTGTGTCTATGTCACATTTTTGTATATTTTTATTCGAAAATGGCATTTAATTTTTTTATTCTCTTAAATGAAATGGAATTTCACGAAATTCTTTTAACAGTGAAAATATTTTAAAAATAAATTGTTATTCATGGAATAAAATACAGTTAGGATTCATCTAAAATAGTGTGGTCGACAGTCCATTACGGTCTGCATGGGCTAAATTTTAAATTTTGCTCTTAAAATTTGGTGATATATTTAATAAAAATGTTGAAATTTGACGTGTATCTACAGAAAATTACGTCTTCACACATCTATCGATGGAAACTGAAGTGTCAAAAACCTGTCAAGCTCAATTTGGATATTTTTTCTCGTTCATCTGAAGTTTAATTTGTATAGATACACTTACAGAAATGTCAAAATTTTGTGTTTGACATCTTCAAATGTCTTAAGTCAGATTGACCTTATACTGGAGCTCGGTTTATGACTTGTTTGGGCAATTTCCAGGCATTTTCAGGGCTTTATTTCCAATTCAATTTTTTTTTTATTTTTCATTCAAAATTTTCCTCTAAGTCCATTTCATGCATGCAAACTTGAACATCCCTCCATTTAAAATAATTTATACAGTGGCCTTGCTTTGGCTCATAAAATTATATACAAAAAAAAAACACCATAAAAATAATTATTATCGCGGAAACAGATGGTTAAGAAGAAAAACGTATGCATTTTAATACATTTTTTTTACAAAAATATTTCAAAATAAAACATTTACAACACACACACACAAATACCGTTACCCCAAAAACATTGCTTAATTTTTGGAAACAAGTCGCGTTTGCAAATCCAACTTCAAAACACAGACAAACAGACATAAAATCATGGAAAATTTTATCTGAAAATTTTAAATATAACAAGAGGGAAAATGAAAATAATAAAAAATAATAATAATAATGGAAAACTTACACAAAATATTTTGGTCTGGACAACGTGTGTGGTATTTATGGACCACACGCATCATGTTTTGATCATCATCGTACTCTGAACTGAATTATTTTGATATTTAATATAAAATTTAAAAAAATATATAAAACAACAATAAAAAGCTGTTCATTAAAATCAAACGGGAATGAGATTGTTTAAAATATAAAAATAATTATTTTAATTATTTGTTTATTTATCATTTTAATTTTCATTACACAAAAAAAAATGTACGATTAAGTGTACAAAAAAAAAGAAAATTGGTTCAAAACAAAAAATAAATATTACGTTTGAAGTTTTGTACTTTAAAATATTATTTTTATTTTTATGATGACTCAATTTGAATAAAATGTTTATTACTGAAATTTTTCCACAAATGAAACAAAGAAAAATTGTTCTGAAATAAAATTACCATGATTTTTTTCATTTCAAATATTATTTTTAAATTAATACGCAAATTACGAAGGTAAAATACTGTTTGTGTAGGGTCCAATTACCACCAAACGTTACATGACTGAAATCGAATGAGTTTTTAAGGACAGAAAGAAGATTTCATTTAAAGAAGCCGTTCGCGAATAAACGGTACAAATTTGGAAACGAAAATCGATTTTGATGATCCCATTGACATAAATTGGTGAAACTTTGTAGGCTTTTTCCTTATTCTTTCCGGAAAAAAATAAGCTCCTTTGAATTAAAATTCAAAACTTTTTTCACAGAATTATAGGTATTAAAAATCTGCGTTAAATGACAAATTTATAATGGAAAATGCGCCCTCTAGGCGCAAAAAAGTTAAAAAAAAAGCCTTACTTTGACTGCATATTGCCAAATACCCCCCAAACCGATTTTAACTTTTACTTTATGCATGGTATAATTCCTTATAATTTACGTACAGAGCGCGTTATAATTTTTCCGCTATCTATACACATACGAATTTGTTATAACGTTATATTTTGCATAAGGCGCGCGTAAAGATCAGATAGTCAAAAAAATAGATCAGATAGTCGCGTAAACACCTTAGTTTAAAGATCTTTAAATAGAAATTTGGTTCTAGAGGATTTTTTTCGAGAAATTGGCCAAAAACTGAAAAGTACGGTTTTTGAGGGATCGTCTTACTTATTAACTCTGTAACCATAGCTCGGAGGTAAACAAAATATCAAGCCAACTTATAGATCTATTTAAGATCTACAACATTGCCATACACCACTTTGTCAGTTTCAGTATAAAAAACATGATTTTTTGGTGGAAAACCTTCAAACGAAGCGTTTTTTTGCAATTTTTGGCCATTTTGACCTAGTTACATACGATTTTTGACCTTAAAATGTTCTATAAAAATGTTGCCCTATTTATCCTGAACAAAGTTACCATACATCATTTTGTCCTTTTCAAAAAAAAAAAAAAAAATTGGTTTTTGAGTGAACAAAATAAAACTACGATTTATGAGAAGGCAATACAACAGACGTGTCATTACGATTGATTTGATTCATCATAATTTTAAAAACATTTATCAAAGAAATACACTTATGGTGTATTCAACAAACTTGTAGAAAATTAATAGTTCTTTAACTTTTTGTTGGGTGGCTTGAATGGTTTTCATATAAAAAAATGGAGTTTTCATCAAAAAACCCCACCCCATTACACGAAAATTTATAAGTTTTTTAAAATTATTATTATTATTGTAATAAAGTAAAAGTCAAAGTCACTTATTATGTAATATGGAACAAATTATGCTTCTTCGAAAACATCAATTAAATCAATCTCCAGGCTCTCTTGTTGCTCTTCTTCTTCATCCTCTTCTTTTAAATTTCACCGCTCCAGTCTACCCAGATAACTCTTAATTTGCTTTATTTCAAGGAGGTCCTTTGGAAGCTCATTTCTCATTTTTGAATATATTGCCTCGGGAGACATATGATTTCCTAAATATTATATTAGAATTAAAATTTAAATGAATGTTTTTTTTTTGAACTTTATCAAACGTGTTCAGAAAATGAAGAAAATTTGAAACTTTACCTCGAAATTTTTATTGAAATTTATTTTATTACAATTTTCTATTGAATTTTTCATAAGGTAGTCGATTTGCGTATAATGATTTAAAATTTTATCAAGAAAAAAATTCCTTTACTAAACATTAAATAACCGGAAGAGGGTTTCATGACTCTACTTAAATTTCAAAAATATGTTCAGGCCACTGTTGAAAAAATAAATTAAATTGATTAAAAAGGTAATAAAATAAATTAATAGGGTTTTTTGTTCATTTATGTAAATTTTCATTTTAACTTTACTGTTTTTTTTTTCAATACTATCATATTATTGTTGTTATTTTTCATTACGGTAATATTTGGATTTAATTTTACAAAAATTGAGGGGCACTTAATGGGTAGAAGTTTTAAGAATGTTTATGGCTCATGTTTGGAAAAAATTCTTCCGTATAATTTTTAAGTTTTATCCTGATTATCGTCTCACATATGCACAGATAAAGTCTTAGTGGTTTCATATTGACGAAGAGTTGTTCAAGTTGGACGAGCGGTAGTGGTGGATTGGCCATACGGACAATCTGGCAAATGCTGGAAAGGCCGCAGTCGATTGTCTTGTAAAAGTTAAGTTTAGACCAGGGCCGTTAATAATTTTCAATCCATCTCTGACGAGCGATGACTGGTTGTGACTTATTTTTTCGGCTTAAGGCTACAAATGACCAATTTTAGTGTATAGGGCACAGTGAAAGCTTAAAACGTCTCGCAAAGAACCCGCAGAGTACACGAATGACTGAAAAAAGATAAAATAAGTCCAATTATGGCTTCTGTAAGAAAACTTCATAGTCACGTTCGACCGGTTGAGATCTGAAAATCTGCATTTTATTAAAACAATTCAATTTTCAATTTCTTACCATACCCATTTCAATTTTTTTCCATACCAAAATCCAGTCTTGATCCAATCTAAGTCAGTTTATAAGAAAAATTACACATGCGTTTTTCCATATAAACACAATCACAACTTATGTACATGAAATTTTCTAAACACACATGCATGCAAATCATTAGAAGTAGTACATAAAAATATAAGGAGTGTAAAATTTTATATAAATTCCACACAACACTGTGTACACATGATAATTATTCGCTCTCTCAATTTTATATTTTATTTTATTTAATGATACAGCAGAGGCAGAGATGAGTTGAAAAAGAGTGGCAAATAAAAATATAACATTTGAGTGCTTGTGACTGGCACATTTCTGTCTCAATATTCGGGGAAAAATCCACACACACACCAATTTTCATACATAAACCAAAAAACAAATGTGTGCTGTATCCGTTTTTACGCTTATGATTTGTGTGTGAGTGTGTATTTGAATTTGTATCAATACAATTTTAAGCGGTAGGTTTGGTTTTTGTTGGTTATTCGTTTGTGTGTACAAAAGGAAAAAACTCACATATGGTGGAAAAATGTGTGTGAAAATAGGAGAAAATTACGATACATTCATGTGTGTGGCATTGAGTGTGTGCTGTGTGTATTTTAATTGAGATCCCTATTTATTAGTTGTTGCTGCTACTTTTTTTTTGGCTCTTATATTCATTAGAGTGTGTATGCGAGGTATGTGTTATAATAAATTTTACAGAAAATTTCATACACAAAACTTACAATCACGGCACAATTTAGTACCAACAATCCAAGAAGAATAACAAAAAATAACAGACTGTTTAATTATCGACAACGGTAAATCGACGTGAAATGAATTAAAATATTTTTTCTTGTTTGTAGATCAACGGTAAAAATTTTATCATAAAAATTGAAAATTATTTCATGAAATTAAATTTAAAAAAAATAAAGAAATAAAATAATTTGAAGTGAAGTGCAATGAAATTTCAAATAAAATTATGAAAAGTGATAAAACCTTATCTAGTCCAAAAAACTAGAACAAAAGAATTCCGTGAGAATTAAAAAAAAAAACTAAATAATGCCAAAATGAAGAAATTTTATCGATAAATTATAAAAAAAAAAACAATCATGCATGATTTTATTAACAAATAAGCAACTTTAACATGATTCGATGGTAAAAATCAAATGAAGCAACAATAAAATATATTTTTTTTATTAATAATCATCGTCGTGCACAAGGATTTCACGCAACCTTAATATTAACAATAAATATCTAAATAAAATCAAAATAAATACAAAATAGCA
Organism: Culicoides sonorensis; assembly: GCA_900002565.1. Lineage (NCBI taxonomy): Eukaryota > Metazoa > Arthropoda > Insecta > Diptera > Ceratopogonidae > Culicoides > Culicoides sonorensis. The sequence continues at coordinate 65,851 of LN483650.1, read as the reverse complement.
TCAAATACACTTACATGCACACACACACACACACAAAGCTATCAAAGAATAAAGCCTAGAAACTTGTCTAAAAAGTGTCTGATTGTACTTCAAAAATGTTAACAAAACATGAAAACACGTGAAAATCAACATAATATTGAAGAGAAAATAGACTTTTATTTTTCAAAGAAACGAAAGTTGTGTGTTTTGTTAGTTAAAATAATATGAAACGTCTAATAAATTCATAAACAACAAAAAAAAAATTAAGGTTAAATTGTGAAAATTGTTACAAATAAAATGTGAAATGTATCGTGTTTCATGATAATAAATTTGTTGAGTTTGTGAAAGAAAATCAACGGAATCAATAAATTTTATTATGAACAAATGAAAATTGAAATTGATGATTAAAATGACAATGATGAAGAGTTTTGGATTCGAAAAGAGTGTAATCGATTAAATTTAGAAGTAAATCCCTTAAAATTACGAATTTTTTTAAAATAATCCGCTATTAATTAATTTTTTGAAAAGTTTTTTCAAAATAAATTGAATTTTTTAACAAACTATTCTTTTCAACCTACGGCTTAAAATTTGCTTCAAATTTGATGAAAAGTGTGATAAAAGTTTAAGTTAATGGCAAAATTCAAAAAATTAATATTAATTAATTAATATTATTTTAATTGTAAAATACCAAAGATTTTTAAATCACCTTATACATTTGTGATTTTCTTAATTTTTTTAAAAATAAATGTAAACACCTCAAAATGAAAATAAAATTTCACATTGACGTTTATTTTCTACAAAAACACATACGAAAACTTCAAATGAGGTTTCATGTTTCAGAACCGAAGAAAGAAAATACTCCAATACAGTTCAGACCCCGTGGCGGATTAGCCAAACGGGCTATCTGGCAAATACCAGAAAAACTGTAGTCGATCATTCTGTAAAACCTAAGTTTAGAGTAAATTTCAAAAATTTCACACAAAATGTCAGGGCCGTCAGTAATTTTCAATCCACCCTTGAATCAGACCTTTTATGGTATGAGAGCTGTGGAATTCCTTTCCAAACCTTTTGATAAGACTTAATTGGATAAGATATGACGTGGCTCCACCGTGAACCTATACTACTATTAAATTCATACTACTTCAGTTGAAGCTTCCATCGCAAGTGCATTTTTTTATGGTCTGACTGCGTTAACCAACAATTTATACTGTTATCTAACCCAGTTGCCAGAAGGGTTTTTGTCTATTCTTAGTAAAACTTGAGCACATTAGGAACTCGAAAACCAAAATTAATTATCCAAATTAATTTTCATGCCTGGCACTGGATTCTTACCAACCATAGCAGGCTCAACAAACTTTGTCAGCTGATAAGGCTGAAAAAAGGTATCTGACTTGGCGACTGTGACTGCTCTTGTCCATATTAGACCTTAGTTCTTCATCGCAAGCATAGTTTTCACAATTTAATTAGATTGGATATGAAAAGGCGTCCAGCTCGGACCGAAGCCCTATTGTTAATTAAAGATGTTTTAGTTTCAACGTCCTTAGCTTCGTATCTGTGATCTTTTAAATTCTTTCATTAAATTAAAGAGGCTTTTTCACGTTTAAGAGTCCAATAACTGCCCATACTGATTTTTCTTGAGAATTTTTTGGACGAGGCTAAAATGAGACTTCACTATGAGCTTCTGACTGCCTTGCAACAGTTTTTCAAAAACAGATCACGTTTGACCATTTAATATCAAATTTAATAACTGAGGCCTCTCAAACACTCTGATATAGTTTTTTGTCCTTTCCCAGTCCAAATCCAATGTCATTAATGAACTTTCACATATTGCAACCAAACTAAATCACTGCGAAATTTCACTAAATAATATAATTGAAATTCTCACCCGAAAATACAAAAAAAAACCTCATTAAAATTACGCCTTATTATTTTAGAACGGTAACACATTAAATCAAAGTGAAACCCAATATTGAATTGCTATAATAATAAACAATTAGAATAACAATGACATAAAATAAAATATATCTATAAACACACACACACACAAAAACAACAACAACGACGCCTAATTTATATGTATAAATATACTTATTTTTTGGATGAATGCGATGTTTCTGGAGGGAAATTGTGGTTCCTAATATGTGGCGAACCACATATAATGGCGCGTTTTTGCTGCCACTACCAGTCACTTTCACAAAATAATCATCAACATCATGTATGAAAATTTGAATCTAATACTGAATTGATGATGAACACAAAACACTTTTTTTTTTTTGAACATGTCATTATTATTTTTAGTGTTTTAAATGAAAAATATTTTAAATTATGTCATAGTGTGAAATGAAAATATTTGTTATTATGAAAATAATTAGAATGACAATCAAGATGAAGTTCAGTTGAAATGCGTGAAATATTTTTAATTTAAAAGAAAAAAAATCAAACAAATAAAATACTGTTGGTAAAATTTCAATTGAATCGATTGTCCATTTTTATCCGAAAAAAAATATTAAAAATAAAATAAACATGCTGTGTCACTGCTACCACAAATTAAATTCGCCACAATCCACTTCATGATTGCTATATCAATTCACCCACAATTTTAATAAATTATATATTGAAAATTTTTGATTTTTTTTTTATTATCAACCATTTTTTTTATTATTAATATATTTTATTTCATTTCATGTCATTTTATATTAATTCCATTGAAAAAAAAATCCTTATTTATTTATGATTCAAATTTTTCTGCACTGATATATCGCTAATATCATACTGACCAATATTTGATGAATTTTTTATGATCCAATTTCACAATTTCACGAAAAATGCCTATGAGCAATTATTTATGAAAATGTAAAAAAGCCAATATTTTTTTTTTTTTTTGTTTTAAAAGTTTAACCATTCTTAAAAAACAAGGAAAAAAAGTACAAAAATTTTTTCCATTTTCATTTTCATAATAAAAATTTATGTGCAAAAAAATTAAAATTTTAGAGTTTTGTTAAGGATTTCTATATAATTTTTATGTTTTCTCAGACAAAAATCCTATTTTCATAAGTTTTAGATAAAAGTGACCTGAGGCAAAGTTGAAGAGCATATTTCAAGCTACAATTTTGCTCAACTTACCAAGTCGGTATTTCAAATATTAAGTGGCCAAAAATAGAAAAATACAAGTTTTGACCTCATTTTTCAATTTTTGAGTAAAAAAATCATATTTTTGTAAGATTTAGTTAAATATGATCTGAGGCAAAGTTGTAGAGAATATTTCAAGCTACAACTTTGATGAACTGACCAAGTCGATATTCTATATATTGAGAAACTGAAAATGGTAAAATACACAATTTGAATTTGTTTTACAGTTTTTGAGTATTTTTGATCTCTTAAAATATGGAATACCGACTTGGTCAGTTCATCAAAGTTGTAGCTTGAAATATAGCTTGAAATAAATAATTGCTCTTAATTGAATTCAATCAAGAAGAAAATAAGTTAATTAAGAGAATTAAACAAAATAAAGAATGAAATTTATGTTACAATTACGATACAGTGTTGCAATGTCTTACAAAATAAACATAAAGCATGGTTCTTATCAGTTTTTTTTTTCATTTTTTTGCATAAGAGGAGAAGGAACGTGAAATCGCATGATCATGAAAGCACAATTTTATACAAAGTGTAAATTTTGCTCAATTATTATTATTTCAGTAAAATTAATTGTGAATGCACGCGGTTTGTGTGCACTCATTTTAATAAAATTCTTTGATGGATAGTCAATTGTAGTAGTTAAATTATTAGATTGAGGAAATTTATTTGTAAATCTCTGATTATGGGCCGAATTCTATTCTAACATTTAACATTTACTTCACCGACACTTGAATTGCTTTCCAGGTTTGTCTATCTTGCACTTTTCTTTCCAGTTTTGCACTCAAAATATTCTCACGTCTAGTTGTATTTCGTCAATCTACTCTCCTTTGAGGCCCCCAATACCTCGACGGTCTTCATAATCGTTTCGGAAAAGAGCAGTTCGAACTCGGTCGAGGTCTCAACGTAAAAATTTTATGGAACTTTTTGAGTGAAAGCTGCATTTGAAATGCAATTTTCTCCCAAAACTCAATTTTAATTCGAAGCCAATGGTTCTGACTCTCCTAGTTAATAGAAATCCGGTTTCACATCGCAGAACTTCATTCTCTTGAGTCAGAAATAAGCTACGAGAAGAATCAGGTCCATTTAAAGCCATTTTCGTAAATTTGATCCCAACATTTTGAAAAAAAATGCCATGAATAGTTTCATTAAACACAAAAAATTTTAATAAATGCACTTACATCACAAATCCATATCAAGACTTTTCCATTATTTTTTTTTACTATTGTGTGGGTGCTGTAAATTCCCTATCGTGTCATGTAAATCGTACAAAAAATTATAATATTTGTTATTATTATTCAAATTTATGTTCGTCTTATCTTTTTGCGTGTATAAGCCTCGTGTTTTCATTTTATTCACATTCTTTGTAATATAAACTGAAATTATTTCAATTCAATTGAAAATAAAAAAAAAATATTAATTTCTATATTTTTATGGTCCTTTTAATTTTAATTTTTTCATAATAATTTCAAATTCATTTAAAATTATTTAAATTATTTAAAATAATAAATAAGAATGAAAATACAGGAATCGAAATATTTGAGAGGGGACTCCTCCTATTTTTATTTTTACAAAGCTCCACCTAATATGAATCGTTATGTGTACAATGTTTCCTACGCGATCGTTATAAATAATTCATTCATCATGAAATATACACATTGGTGATATCTTGTGTACAAAAAAAAAAATTATATATAAAAATATAATAATAATAATCCAAGAAAAGAAAAGAAAACAGAAAAGGAAAAATACGACAAAAAAAATATTATAAAAGAACAAGATCTTATCGCGTGAATGTAGTGTGAGTGTATGTTATTTTATGGCAAAATGGCACGGCAACAGCATTCCTTGTTTTATGTCTCTCATTATAAATTCATAATGTCTCCTTTTTTTTCATTATTTACTGAATTGAATGCAAAGAAACAAAATCTCTGCTTTATAAATAATATGATTTCTTTTAATATTATATCGTATGTGTATGTTATGTGAATTGTATGGCAATGACTAGGGGATTATTAAAATAAGAAATAATTTATGTGTCTTGAATAAATAATAAAATGAAAAAAAAAAATTAAATAAAAATATGGCTGATAACTAATAAATGTTTTTTTTTACATTTAATTTTATTACAGAAAAACAACGTCTCTCACTCTGTGTTGGCTGTGGTGGTCAAATTCACGATCAATACATTTTACGTGTTGCTCCAGACCTGGAATGGCATGCAGCTTGTCTCAAATGTCAGGAATGTCGTCAATTTCTGGATGAGAGTTGTACTTGTTTTGTGCGTGATGGAAAAACGTACTGCAAACGTGATTACACACGACTTTTTGGTACCAAATGTGATAAATGCGGTAGTTCATTTAGTAAAAATGACTTTGTGATGCGAGCTAAGACCAAAATTTATCATATTGAGTGCTTCAGGTGTGCTGCATGTGCAAGACAATTAATTCCGGGTAAGATTCAAATCAAAATTGTAAATTTAATGATAAAATTAATTCAATTTCAATTGAACTAGGTGATGAATTCGCATTAAGAGATGGCGGAATTTTGTATTGCAAGGAGGATCATGACGTACTAGAAAAGACATCTCCAGGATCTACAATTACACCGTCAATAGAAAATAACAATAATAATAATAACATTACATCAATTAGCAATAATAACAATAATAATCACTCCAGCGAACTCGGATCAATGTCAGGTAAGAAAAATTTTCATATAAAATCCAACCACAATGAAAATTTTATTGATTTTCCCTGTATTTGAACATCATCCATCTTCAAATCTCGAGAGACATTCAATGATACACAGCAATTTTCTGTTTAATGTTTTAATTAAATCACAAAATATATATTTAGGGGAGTGCAGCACTTTCAAACATCAAAATCTCGTTCTTATTTGTAAATCATTAAAATAAAATCTTGATAAACCTTCTTCAGAAGGAGCAATATTTTGTTATTATTATTGTGATTTACGGTAATAAATGGTCTCGTTTAATATTTGTTTTATATATTTTTTTTTTCAAAAGCAAACAATACTTAAACAGGTTCACACACAAAAAAATCATGTTCCTTATCTTCATTTCTTTATAAACGCTACATTGTTGAATTGATTTTTATTTTTTTTTTGAATATTCGTTCAACGAGTCTCGACAGAAAAAAAGTCGGCTTTATGCTAGCGCTATAATAAAAGTAATAATAATAGATATCAATAAAAATAACAAATACTTGATTGTTTGTCTTGCTTTTGATTATCATTTATTTATCTTTTTACATGTTTATTCGGTGTCTCAGTCTCAATGCACATACACACCTTGTTCCATGCATTTCTTTGATGTCTATCAAAAAAAAATTTTTTTTTTAATTTTCAAATAAAAATAAAACAAATATATACTTCATTGTACTTTTATTCCATTGGGACTTTATTGGTAAAAATATTTATCAATTACATTTTTGTATGAGGAAAAATTTCGCGAACAATGACGTCATTTGATGTTGATTTTCGTCATAATTCGATGTTTGTTCAATTTCATTGAATTAGCGCTGACAAGACAAATTCTTGTAAGGCCCAATATGGGTTGATAAGATTTTAGGTTCATGCTAAGTTTTGTGAAGTCATAATTTAAACGTTTCGATTCATGTCACATTTCAAAAGATATTTCCTTTAATTTTTTCAATCAATAATAATAAATCATAATTTAATGGTCTCTAAGTCATGGATTACCAGAATTTCACTTAATTCTCAGTTTTCTGATTGAATTTCCAAAATTTACTTTTGAACAGTGAATTTCTCACTTAAAAATTTGTCAATCTTAGTAAAATGTATAATTTAATGTCCTCTCAAAGCAAAAGAAGAAAAAAATCACAGTCAAAATAGATCGAAAATCAAAAGTGAATCTTTTTTTTGTTAAAAAAATATAACTAACCGATAAAAAAAAGCAAATATGTACTCTCGATTTGTAAACACAAAGAACATGACTGTCGGCGTAAGATAAAACAAAATTATTATAAATTTGAACGCATTTTTCAGTATTAAAAAATAAAATAAAATAAGGCAAATTAATTGATTCACAATCATCGTTGACTGTATTGGACTTAAAAGGGTCATTTTATTAATTTGATGCAAATTTTTTTGTAATTGAAGAGAAATTTCCATAATTTTTGACGATGTTTGATCTTAAATTTGATATTATGAATAAAAAAACGCATCATATCACCTTTAAAAATCATAATAAATTACAATAAATGTCAAATTGGAGTCGGTATGTCTAAAATTTTAACCTGATCATATCACCTGATGTTGTTAATAAGTTATTGTGTCAAAGGAAATAGATAAAATCAGAACATTTTGGCGGTTTTTCATGTACGTGATTCTTTGAAGTCTCATTTGAGCCAATTTCTATTTTGATGTTGGTCTAACTTAATGAATTTTATGAGATTTCTGAAGATTTTGAAGCGTTTACATGGAAATTGCTTCGAAATTTAATTTAAGTTAAATGAAATTTTCAAAGTTCGTTAAAAATAACAATCGAAAAAACAATCCAAAAATCATGTTTCATCTTGAAATCATTTGATACGACAAAATACGTTTAAAATTCACAATTTCTGCATCATTTCTCTTCATATTGAATTTTTTCTTAAAATAAAAATTGAATAAAAAAAAATAAAAATGCAGACAGTATTAAAGATAAGATAATGTTTAACAAGATTTTTTTTCGTTTCATATCGTTAAACATGTAAAGTAAAAAAAAAGTTTTTTTGCATCTTCAGTACATTTTAGCTTACAAAATATTTATTATCGAAAATTTAGAGCAATCACCAAGATCATCGTTTTTTGCTCCTTGTCTTATAATAACATTCATCGTCCATCTTATCAGTTTATTTTATTTTTTTTATTTATGCAACTTTTAATCATCTTTTGTTGCCCTCCTTCTTAAGATTCTCACATACATTTAATCGAAGCCGAACCGGAATAGATAAGAAATGTTTATTTTTTTCACATATTTTTATCTTGATTTAATTTGATTGAATTTAATTCCATTGAAAGAGAAAAATAATTGTCTCCAGTTTTCTTTTAAAATTTACTTGATTTTTTTTTTAATTAATGAAAATAAAATAACGGTTTTTTTTTAATTTAAATTTCAATTGCAGATTCAGGCTCCGAATCTGGTTCTCACAAGAGCAGTGTGCGTGGTAAAGCAAATGGACCAAATGATGGTAAACCAACACGAGTGAGAACTGTTTTAAATGAAAAACAACTTCATACATTAAGGTAATTATGATAATTAACATTTTCTTGTTTATTTGTTTTTAAGTGAAAAGACGAGTTTTCGCTACTTCAGACTCAGTTTGGTGTTGATAAGTTCAATGTCATTTTATTATCATAAAATAAAATAATTCTCATGTAATTAACACTATTTATGATTCCCACTTTAACACCTACCGAAACTTCATTACAATAATTAGAATCATCCGGAGTTCGTTTGCGATGCACTATTTTTTTTGTTATTTTTGTCACATCACTGTGAAGAAATCTCTTTGTTATTGTTCGGTAGCTATCTGGACAAAGGTGTTAAATAGCCCTAACAAAAGATTTTATTGAAATTTACAATTGACACCTCACACGTGTCAATTGTCTTTCATTCCTCATACAAAGAGTCTAAAAGTAATGACAATTCAATTATTCAATTTTTTATGATACGTTCTGATCCTTTCATCGATGAATGTGACTAAGACTGGTCAATGATCTGTTAATTGATGGAAAATTATTATTTTATCTTATAGAACATGCTACAATGCAAATCCACGACCTGATGCCCTTATGAAGGAACAATTGGTTGAAATGACGGGTCTTTCTCCAAGAGTTATTCGAGTATGGTTTCAAAACAAGAGATGTAAAGATAAGAAGAAGACGATTCAGATGAAATTACAAATGCAACAAGAAAAGGTTTGTTTTCACCTTTATCTTAACTCAAATTGATAGATTTAAATTTAAATAACATTTTTTATTCAATTCCAGGAGGGTCGTAAACTTGGTTATGGAATGCAGGGTATTCCGATGGTGGCAAGTTCTCCAGTTCGTCACGATTCTCCACTCAATTTGCATGGTCTTGAGGTGACAGCATACCAACCACCATGGAAAGCCTTATCCGATTTTGCATTACATGCCGATTTGGACAATAGTGGCAACATAAATACCCATACACCTGCCTTCCAGCATCTAGTGAACCAAGTAAGACAACGCATAGACCAAGAAGCGTCCAAGTACTGTAATTCTACTAATAATTCAAATTCCTCCTCATTGCAGATGCACGGTTATGATACCGGCCAAATGAATCAAATGCCATCACATGGACATCCACCACCCCAAATGGCAGGTAATCCAATGATGGATGGCACAACACATCATCCAGACAGTACAGACTCGTATGTCACTTATTTAGAGAGTGATGATAGTATGCAAGGGAGTCCATAGGATTTACTTCAATTTAAGGAACTCATCGATGATTATTAGTTATTTTTATTTTAAATTATTTTTTTGAACTTTAATACTCATTTTTATGTTTTACACTTGTTTTTTTTCCTTGTTGCTACCATGAATTTGTATAAAAAATGTAAATTTTTCATTAAAATTTTTCAAATTTCAAATTTAAATGTAAAAAATTCTTGTATAAAATAGTAGATAATTTATAATTTTATCAAGTATAAAAAAATAGATTTTTAATGTGAAATATTTAGATAAAATATTAACAAAAAAAAAAAAAATATAAATTAAAAAAGAACGTACATGTTTAAAAACAAACATTTTTAATTTATAAGATCGAATATTATTATTAAATTAAATTAAATTAAATTAATTATTACAATAAAATATGAGAAAAAAAGATGAAAAAAATAAAAGATTATTCTATAAGTGTATTGAAAAAAAATTCATATAATTTTGATATTAAATTTAATTTTTGAAGGCTCTGAAGAACTTTCAATGTCAATGCCCCAAAACAACTATGTTGAAATTTCCTATAAATTTAAAACTCGATGCCTTATTTAAATTTTTCCTTTTTCCCATCTCTGTCTGGTCTTAAAATAGGCAGCTTCTCATTTTACATTGATACGATTAGCCATGGATCCAAAAAAAGACAAAATTCAAGGAACATTTTAATAAAGCGACGCCTTTAAAACTCGTAGGAATATTTTAAATTTCAACAAGTCCTCAAGAGAGCTTAAAATGGAATTAAATCAGAAAATTCAATTAAAACACAATTTTTTGAATCATTTTGAATCATTTTATTTGAACTTTTATTAATATTTTATTATCACCTTTATGTTTGTCGATTATTTTATTATCAATTGAATCCTAAGCTCTGATATTTATTTTGTTTTTTAAATTGTTCTATTAATTAATTTGGTAATGCTGTATGTCATGACCATGTTTGCGCATGAATTAAAAGTATTTTTGTGCATTACAAACGCGTCCTATTCTAATTAGGTAAAATATTTAAAATGTAATACTTAATGAATTCAAATTTTTCTTCTGTAACACTCGTAATTCGAGAGGAATTGCAATGAAATTTAGTACGCCTTAGTTACCGATGCTCTTCGGTAATGTCTAATAAAAAGGTAAAGGTAACTCTAAGTCTAATAATTCATACAAAAAAAAAAAGTTTTAAATGTAATCCTGTAACATTTTTCTACTACAACTATTGATATGAAATGTTTAAATTTTTCTATGATCTGTTCGAATACTGACATATGGAACACACAATTCAAAATCATTCCGTGGCCAGTATTTAAGTCGAGGTGCCCATTCCGGTTTCTCCTCACTAACAAAAAAGTATGCAAACAATACACAAATCGAATATGCTGCAATGAATATCAAAATATGCCATAATCCATGCAAATATGGAAATTTCAATTCAGACCACACATCACAGAAAATACGATCGTTAATCCAACAAAAGATGGCAAGACTCAAAACAATCGCACATCTTATACTCAATCTATAAACTCTGGCATCTTTTTCCTGTTTCATGTGATGATAAATGAGGTAAAATGCTGGCACAGCTAAAAACATCAATGCAAATGCATTTATAGCGGGATTATAAATTGAGAGTATACTGGCAATTGCTGAGAATATGAAGAGGAACAAGACAAAACGACGTCTGAAATTAAATATTAAATTTCAACAGTACATTTAAAGTATTAAATTTCAAAAAATAAAACCGTTAAATTTACCTGTCATTTTTGAACAATCTGGGGAAATGTCGTTTTGGACATAAGCTACTAAATGCCACCATAAATACCCATAAAATGCTCAATTCATCCAACAGTTGTCCCAATAAACTGAGTGTTGCGTGAAAGTAGGCTGATGAAAATCCAACAACAATCAGCAAAAACCACACAATGTGTATCTAAAATGAAAATGAACATGAAAAAAGAGAAAACAATAATTAAATTTTCCTTATATACGATTAAAGGCTTCAAAGAAATGTTGCGTGACCAAACATTTTCATTTTTATGTTTATCATCAAATGATATTGAAGTAATAATGGATAGTTTGGAAATTGAGTGATTATTTTTCCGAAAAAAAATGGGTTAAATACTCATGTCAGAATTTAAACGGTTAGTCAGAAAAGAAAAAAAAAATTAAATACACTGAATGTAAATACAAATAAAAACTATTTCGTATTAGATTTTGATCATGTGCGCATTATTTATGCATCGTATATGAGAAGGAAGTTGATTGATAAGCATTTGTGTGAAGGTCTCGATTTTATTTAATTGAAATATAATTGTGACAAAAAATTTGAACTTAAATTGACATTAATTGATACTTACAGCTGGATTAATGAACTTTCCATATTCCTGAATTACAATGACAAAAATGTAATCAAAGAAATTCTGATTAGAATTCAAGTCATGTTTGAATCAAAGTTTAAATATTTACCTTAAAAAGAAAAATCAATAATGGAGGTCCAATGAAAAACAACACATTTGAAATTGTGTTTACGAATTCGGCGATATCTGGTGTAAAGAGATAATTTCCCTCACACCAATCAACTGGAGAGCTTCCACGCTCCCAAGATCCCATTTTACTATTATTCGTTTTGTTGATTTCTATTTCAATGTTGATCTGAAATGATAGAAAAAAAATTCACAGGTATCAAATTTGACAAATGAATGAGAAATGCTCTAATATTTTAATGGTAATAACAACTATTAAAAAATTGACACACTTAAGTGATTTTGTAATCTCTCTCATAACGTGTTATATTTCGATAAATGCAAAAATGTAACATAAAAACATTGCATAATATTTCTTAATTTTTTTGTTCCACTTTAAATGTAATTTTTTTTGTCACAATAAAATTCTTTCTTACCTTGTTGTAGGATGAGTGCTTGGAGAAGAAAATGAGAGACTTAACATTTAAAGAATGATTATCAAGTCATTTACATTGCAACTTCACACAAAGACTAAGAAATTAAAGTAAAAATCGAATATTGACTTACTTCGTCTTTGTTATGTTTCTAGTACGTTTTAATGAATGAAATTTGAGCTTTTATCGTGTCAGCTGTTTGATATCGTTTGAAACTTATCACTTAACTGACATCTATTCGTAATTCACTTGAACTAAAATCGAATTTAAATTAAAAGCTTTTTTTGTAAAAATTTATCAGTTCTTACCATTTTCTATCCATATGTGACAATTCAATGAAATGAAATAAAAAAAATTACATACAGACAATAGGGAACTGCTACAGATTTTTGCATGGGCTAATAAATTTCATTTACAATTTCTATTAAAATCACAATGAACATCACAATGTACATCATTTGCGGAAGTGTATGTATTTTATTTTTAAAGAGTTTTAGCTTCCCTCTATTAGAGCAGGCTATCATAAATGCCAAGAGTTTAAGTATAAAAATTAAATCTTTGTATGTACCGTATAATACTACACAATTCTAATACACGTCATTGTCGTACATTTAAATTATATTCCATTTAAAAAAAATCGTATAACTTCGTTACTATTCTGCTTTCATCTACTTGTGTATAGGTAGAGGAGAGTGAGTTAGCAATGATATTGTTATAATGATTATTTATTTATTAATATATGTCTATATAGAGAAATTAAAAAAAAATAATATTATTGAAACGAAAATTGTATTTTTAATATTTAAAAACTAAATTCAAATATGAATTGTCTATCATCTCTTGTCATTTTGCTAAGATTCACACTTTGTATCAAGGCGACAAAGAACACAGCAGGTAGTCGTGTTCTATAATCGTGTGTATTGAAACGTTTATTTAATGTGTTATTTTTTGAGAGAATTTACAATGAAAATTTTACCGTCCAAAATTTTACTTTATTCCAACCTTTCAACAATGGCGGCATAGAGCACACTCCCTTTGCCTTCCTGGCTCTTTCATCTACGTAGGTGTTTGACTAATCTTCCGAAAACCCACTTTCATCTTTTCACTCACTTCATTTTCTTCTTCAAAATTTTCTTTTTTTATTTCATCATCTGCTGCTTCCCTTTTTTCCCCCATCATTTATATAGTTTTGAGTAATAGTCTAAAAAAACTTTAGCTGTCAAAAAAAAAAATTGATGAAAAATTATATATTTAAAAAAAAATACCTCAATCTCCAAAGTTGACGAATTTTTATGGAATTGGTTCTTGTGTTTTTCAAGTAAATTATTTTTAAATAATCCAGTTAAGAACTTTTTATACAGGGTCTTTTTGAAAACCAATTTCAATCTCGGTTAATAATTTATTAATCTTCAATAGTCTTCGAAAATATGTTTTATTAATCTTCATTGTTTCTTATTAATCCTATTATTTATTATGTATTATCTATTAATCGTCATTAATTTTTATCAATCCTTATTATTCTTCATTAATCCTTATTGATATTTGATCTAAATATTTATTAATCTTTATAAATATTTATTAATTTTTATCAATCCTTATTATTCTTCATTAATCCTTATTGATATTTGATCAAAATATTTATTAATCTTTATAAATATTTATTAATATTTATTGATATTTATTAATATTTATTAATATGTTTTGATATTTATTAATATTTATTAATATTTTTTGATATATATTAATATTTATTAATATTTTTTGATATTTATTAATATTTATTAATATTTATTAATATTTTTTGATATTTATTAATCTTCAAAAATTGAAAAATATTTAATTTTTTTTATAAATAATAATTTAAAAATCATTTAAATGTTTTTAAATTAGGTCTACCCTATAGATGAAAATTTTCTCCGATCGGTCTGGCGATAAGCACATAGCTTATTCATGCCAAAACCTGAAAAAAAGTCTTCTACACTAATAATATGTTTAGTGGATTTTGATGGTGCGAAGTCGATCATAAGGTTATCATATGCTTTAACATATATATTAACATATATATTAATGTATACATAAACTAAAAGTTATAAATTATAAAAAAAACATTTAAAATAATATATTTTTAAGCATTTATAATCAAAATAATATCTTTTTGAACTTGTTTAAATTATGTTTTCATTTAATTTTAAACTTTTTACACATGTTTAACATAACATTATGTGTAAAAAATAACCGAAAATTCGCATTTTATCATAAAAGCTCAATCTTTTATATCTAAATTATATTTGATATCTATATTTGACGTTAAAAAAAAAATGTTTTTCTCTCTCGCTTTCTCACTATTTCTTACTTACTCTCCCTCTCTCTCTCTTTTACAACCTTTTATATCTAAATGCATGATCAAAATATTTGAAGTTTGATAAAATAAATCTTTTATCACTCACTCAAATTAAATATACATTACAACAAAATATAAATTACATTAAATATTTTGGTCGCAGCTCCACATTTATATATAAAATTTGTGAGAGAGAAATAATTCATTTTATCAAACTTTAAAAAATTTGATACAAAGGTATAAAAAATTGAGAGAGAGAGAGAGTTAAAAAATTATTTTTTTTAACGTCAAATATTTTGATATAAGAGATTATGAAAGAGAGAGACAGAGAGAGAGTCAGTGAGTGAGAGAGAGAAACAGAGAGAGAGAGAGAGATAAAAGATTTATTTTATCAAACTTAAAATATTTTGATCATGCATTTAGATATAAAAGGTTGTAAGAGAGAGAGAGAGAGAGAGTAAGTAAGAAATAGTGAGAAAGCGAGAGAGAAAAACATTTTTTTTTTAACGTCAAATATAGATATCAAATATAATTTAGATATAAAAGATTGAGCTTTTATGATAAAATGCGAATTTTCGGTTATTTTTTACACATAATGTTATGTTATACATGTTTAAAAAGTTGAAAATTAAATGAAAACATAATTTAAACAAGTTCAAAAAGATATTATTTTGATTATAAATGCTTAAAAATATATTATTTTAAATGTTTTTTTTATAATTTATAACTTTTAGTTTATGTATACTTTAATATATATGTTAAAACATATGATAACCTTATGATCGACTTCGCACCATCAAAATCCACTAAACATATTATTAGTGTAGAAGACTTTTTTTCAGGTTTTGGCATGAATAAGCTATGTGCTTATCGCCAGACCGATCGGAGAAAATTTTCATCTATAGGGTAGACCTATTTAAATAAATATTAATATTTATACTTAAGAAAATTATCACTTTGCAAGAAAAATTTAAAAATATTAACAACAAAGATAACATACAATTTATGCGTTGCTATGCAAACTGCCAAAATAAATAAATAAAATCGTTATTTTTCATCTTGTTGACATCATTTTAAATGATGATTTTTAAATTATTATTTATAAAAAAAAAATAAAATATTTTTTATTTTTTGAAGATTAATAAATATCAAAAAATATTAATAAATATCAAAAAATATCAATAAATATTAATAAATATTAATAAATATCAAAAAATATTAATAAATATCAATAAATATTAATAAACATTAATAAATATCAAAACATATTAATAAGTATTAATAAATATTTATAAAGATTAATAAATATTTTGATCAAATATCAATAAGGATTAATGAAGAATTATAAGGATTGATAAAAATTAATGACGATTAATAGATAATACATAATAAATAATAGGATTAATAAGAAACAATGAAGATTAATAAAACATATTTTCGAAGACTATTGAAGATTAATAAATTATTAACCGAGATTGAAATTGATTTTCAAAAAGACCCTGTAGCATAATATACAAAACGGTTTTCTGTGTAATACATTCGAATTTGTTCTAAGCCAGTTCTTGACCCAAGAAAATAGCAAAGTTAAATTTTTTTGCTGATTTTGCGGGACATTTGCATCTACAGTGCTCAGGAGAACTTAATTTAAAAGGACTTTCCCTTCAAAATTGTAAATTCACTCAAAAAATGTATACATACAGACACACAATGTACTGTATAATGTACATTTAACAGTATACAAAACGAAAGAGATACAAATTCAAAATATCCTCTCTCTTTTTCTTACCAACCTGCTTAATTTAAACATCGTATGTAAACAAATGGCCTGCTTCATTGCTCAAATCTTGGTATACCTGCACGTTCACTTAGCGCATGTTTTTAAAAACTAACTAAATACACAGTGTAATTTTGTACATTAGTAAGCAGATGGTGCGCAATTTGCACTAGTACTGAATTCATAATCGCACAAGTGTATCCAAAGTCGTATATTGAATTTGTATTGTAGCACCCTCTATTTTTCACTTTGTACATATCATACGTTATATGGTGTAGACTTCAGATATTTCGTTTTTGTGATTTTTGATGATGTTTATTCAACTCTGCTCGAATATGATTGCCTGCTGATAAAAGTGAAATTTCTAGTTTGGAGTAATTTAAATGTAATCGAAATGTGTATTGAGAAATTTAAATTTGTACTTATAATATTGTTTTTTTTTGGCGTTTTGGTTTTCCGTTTATTTCCTTACACAAGTTGTGTATGATGATGATGAAGAAGAAATAATATTGTTATTAAAATAAAACGAAATCGCGAACGATATGCCATTATACTAGTTTTTTAAATTTTATGTAATATACATTCATATGTGAATAGATACAGATGATGTGTCTTATTCATATATGACGTTCCGTGTGTGTTCACACGTACGGAAGTCGGTTTGTTGTAGGTAAAGAAAAGGGAAGTGAGTGTACGTAATTTACTGCTTCTCGATTCTGCTTTCCTAGTATTGTATTGTTTTCTGTTACGTCCTTGCAAAGTGAACGCATATTATATTCATCAGAAGAGTGTCTCTGGCCTATGTGGATGATTACCATTGAGAGTCGATGTAGATGTTGCCTTGGCACTGAATCTATGATTTCAATGATTTCGTATATCATCTGCCTTTATTTTTTGACAATATTGTATACAGAAAATCCACCATTTTAATTACAATACTACTGTTACCCGTATATCATACAATTTCCACTAAATTTTTGTCATTCATACAAAAATTGTGTAGACTCTTTGTATTTTATGGCTTCCTGGTCTATCACATGGAATTTTCGTCACTACTTAGTGACTTGGGAAAAAACCTAAGATGTATAAAGTAAACTTTGCAATGCACATGTGTGAACAAACATCGTTTTTCATACTAAAGGAATGTGGACACGTCTCTAGCTAAAAGCGGTATTCAAGTACAAATAACAAAATCAGTCGTCCACCATACTAGATATGAACGGGTGCGCATACATGTGCAAGTAACGTGTTGTACAACTACCTTCTTGCGATCTGTTTGCCTGTTATAGTCGTGTTGCGGTGGTTTATTTTTTCCCATGTCATTTTATCAAAAATTCTATATACCCACTTCCATTGAACAAATACTTTCTGTTCACGCCAAGGTAATGTTTTTTGTTGTTAAATATTTAATACTAATATGCCCCTATTTTTAACTACATGTGAAATTACGAAGCAGAAGTAATATTTTTATTTCTCACACATATAAAACAACGTGAAATTGATGCTGCTCAGTTTTATGGTAGCCCGATAACCAATCGACCAATATTTCTCGTAATCGCTTGATTTTACTCAGGCTTCATACATTTCTGATGTGTAAAATGAGGTCGAATATCTGTGTCATTGCCATACATGATTTTCACACATATTGTACACATATCATGTACGGTTTGCGATTCAATATCATTCACAAACTCAAGTTAAGTCTATTATATTAGGGGTGTTGAGTAAAGTTGTAAAATTTTCATAACTTTTTTTTATACTCCATTTCTTAAATTTTCCTAGTCTCAGGGAATTTCTGATCTGAAATTCATTGAATTGAGTTTCCGACTCAAAATATCCGAAAAATATTAATATCAAAAATTTCACTACCCCTAATATTTGTACTTGTAAAAATCGTATTAAGGTTAACAATAAATACACTTCCTCAAATTCATCGGTTCCTGGTCGTAATGACTGATGTCTGGCATTTGTGTGAGTCACATGATAATAACATAAAATATTATACTATTAAAATACTTGAACTTTTCTTCAAAAAACACATACACTTTTTGTTAATTCAGTACATTTTAACATCATTTTTTATTTTCAATTCAAATTAAAAAACCGTTAAATTATCATGAAATTGAAAAAATTGTACCTAAAATACAAGGATATTTCATTGAACTTCACCTTAAACTTGTATAAAACTCATTGTCAATGATAAATTTTTTATTATTATGACTTTTTTTTTATAACAGAAATAATTTAACGATTAATAATATTTTTTTATTAATCATACTGGAAATAAATGTATACACATTTAAAACGAAATCGTATGTATTAAATTTTCCCATACAGACTCTTTGCATTTATGGTGCCCTGGTGTAAACTCAACTTATTGCTCAATTCTACAACAATGAAGTTTTCTCACGGTACAAATATTCAAAACGTTAAGTCGTTAAAAAGTGTTATAATGCAAGAAATGAAAAAGGTTTTTTTGTATTTTCTCACAGCTTTGTGCTACCACGAGGAAATAACAGATAAAAACGTTTTTCTTTCCCATGTTTAATTTTATTTTTTTATTTGAAACAAACTCACACATGCACACAATGATACGATTTTTTGAATGAATAATTCTGATTTTCCAACACATGTTTAAAATTTGTGTAAATATATGCACCTGTTGCTTATGTTGTGGGCGTACGAGGTAGAGTTTGTATTTTATGGTGTCAGGGCAACATAAATGCAGTGGAGTTGTTGCCATGCCAACACACAAACATCAAAAAGTAATGCAATTTGTGTTATAACTCACAATAAAATTACGATATACATGAAATGTTTTATCTTCAGTGAAAGTTACATGGAAGATTTTAAATCGTTATTTACATTAAAAACCAATTCAATTATGGATTAAGACAAAAATTTCTTTTTAAATGTATCAAAAATCAAAAAATAATGCATAATTTTAGCTAAATTTCCCCCTTTCCATTTCAATTCCTCCTTGTCAAATCCTTGAACTACATTTCCAGCAAAAGATCACCTTGAGAACACATAACGCACACAAATTTTTTCTTCTCTCATTTCATGCCATATCCAGTGTGTGTGTACGCACATTTTAATCAACGTACACACGCATTTTACCTTGACTTCATTTAGAGGACAAATAAATTTCACATTGAACAAAAAATATCTAGCACATTGAAATGTGAAACAAGGTTATGCGAATTTCAAATTTAGTACAAAGAATACAAGAAAAGGAGGTCAATGTCGTTTCAAGTGTATCACTATAAACTAAACATTTTTGCACATCATTGAAAGCGACCATGAACGATGTGCAAAATATTTTGAAATTGAAATAAAATCTTATGAGGAATTGGATCATTTTTTATTGTGTAACATTCAAGAGAGTTTTGAATTACTTTTTGCTGTATTTTGTTATTGTTGAAAAATGAAAGAGTGAAATGCAACAGTCGTCATTTTTAGCATAACAAAAGACAAATGTATTAGGGCAACAGAAAAGAGGAGGATACGTAATTTCATTATAAAATATATATAACAGACTCTGCGTATACGAGTTGAGCTTAGTGTATAATTTCATTGAATGGAAAAAAGGCGGGAACAGTTTTTAAACCGTGTGTGTGTTTGAATGAATTTTTTGGCTGTTAAAATGTCAGATTGTAAAATGAAAATTTGCTTCTTTATTGCTGAGATGATTTTATCCATGAAAATCGGCGCTATAACAGGACAAGTTGACAGTAGAGCATGCTCATAGAATTCTTAGACGGGTCACCAGGCCACCAATCTAATAAACAATCGAGATAAAACCCTACAGATTTTATATCAAATTTAAGGAATTTTGATAAAACTTGATTTTTTTGTCAAAATAATTCAGATACTGCAGAAAACTTTAAAAAACTATTCACAAATTCGGTGTTTCATTCAAAATTTGTTAAAAAACCACAAAAATGATGTATGACAACTTTATTTGAAAAAAAATATTGGCAACATTTTTGTAGAAAACTCGGGCAAAATAACTAAAACTTGCCCAAAATAAATCTAAATCTTTATTAAATCTACATTTTTTTCATACAAAGTGTAAGTCGTTTTAAGGCTAAGTTTAACAAAAATGCTCTGAAATGCTGATTTGCTCAGTTTTGAGCTTATTTTCAAAGATCCCGATATTTCTTTTCAGCATTCTGGCTCAAAATTTACACAGGAACGTTTTTAATCATGGTTCTAACTGAAAATTTCCATGTTAAATTCAATTTTTTTGACAGTTAAACAAATTGCTTAACTCAGTTTAGAGCCTTGCTTCAATTTCATTGAAAATGGAAAAGTGGCTTCACCGATTTACATTTCTAAAAATCAAATCCAAATTAAACTCATTTAATGATAAGAAGCTCATAATCGTAAAAACTTACATGTTGAGAAATTTACACACACACACACACACAACACAGAATTATTAAAGATAAAACAAACCTCATAAAAATACACAAAATAAACGATAAAATACGACGAGTTTATCAACCTTCATCCAATTCATTCACCCGACATTTTATTGAGTTGGTTGTGATATAAAATGCCGCATATTCTCGTACATTCATCGACAGTCAAGATGAAAAAACAACCTTTTTGTATGAATGTTATAAAAAAAATACTCACATTTTATTATCAAAACACGAAATAACAAAAAAAATTGTATATAAGAGAAAAATATTGAGATATTTTGTGTAATGAGTATACGCAAACAAATTGTCCGAATTATGAGCCCCTGTTGTCTAAAACTGGCTAAGGTTGTGGACTTTTGTATGAAAAGGCAGTGAACTACAAAACGAACTTTAACGTTATTATGCGAAAATAGAAAATATTGCCTGCCTTTTTTGTGTCTGTGTATATAATCATAAATTATTTTATTATTAATGAAATTACACGCACACAGACACACACACACACACACATAGCATGAAAATAATCGGTTAGTATTTTTCCGTCATGTTATTTAAATGAAAGTGTATGGTACTTGAAATGGAAAATACACTTGAATTTGTCGTGTTTTTCCGTGAATTTAATACGTCTGCGTATCTGCTGTATGGTGGAGCAAAATATAGGCGTTGCCCCAACACAAAATGATTGCTATCATTTTTTTTTCAACATGTAGTACATTGAATATGAATGGGCTTTTTTTGTTATTATTATTGTTTCATCGTCATCATCAAAACACACAAATAGAATGAAACCAAAAAAGCTATTTATAACCCATTTTATAAAGCCCCACATTGTACATAACCCGTATGTTATATAAAAATAAAATATATGAAATTAAAAAGAGGGTCAGGTATTTGAAAGAAATCTTTCATAGGCAAACAGACAAAAAAAGAGGTGATAGACCTCCTACACACACACACACACACTCCACATTCAATTCACGTCTCATTTCGTGATCGTCTTTTATATCATCGTCAGTTATATCGTCAGCATACATGTTTTTAGTTCACTGTATCAGTTACACTCAAAACATTTTTTTTTTTAATATTATGACATGACATCATTTCAGCATCCACAAAATAAAAAAAAAACTGTATAAAAGAAATGATATTGACGTAAATGGGGATTTTTCATTATTATTATTAACAGGGCATGATGAGAAAAGTAACGAACGTAATGCATTTTATACTTTAACTGGAATTCAATTGAAATAAAACCATTTTGGAGCTCCACATAACTTAGTTATTTATTTAAATATTAAATTCCAATTCAATTATTTTTTAACACAAATTTACGTATAAATTGAATGTTGTATCGATGCTGAGTAAGTTAAAAAAAAATTAAATAATAAATTGACGAGATTATTTAAATTACATCAACAAAACTGTTGAATAATTTGAATTATACAGTCATTAGGGATGCAGAAATTTTCGCTACGAGCACAAATTTTGTTTAAAGAATGTGGTTTGTTGGCGCATTTTACTTCTATTTTTATGTTTGATGAAACATGGTATAAAATTTGAATTGGAAATTTTATTTTAAATGTGGTTCAATTGAAGTTCGTTGGAAAACACAAAAATTATTATTAATTTAGTTTTGATTTATTTTAATTTAAACTAACAAAAAAATTAATCATAGAAATTTTTTTTTTAATTAAAATACAGAAAAGAAAATCCATTTAAATTAAATCAAAAAATTTAACCCTTGTAGAGTGACATGTACTTGGGCAGGATATGGCCCTGATAAAAAAAATCCAAAATTTAAGATGTAATTCACAAAAGAATTTGCAGATGGCGATACTTCGTTGGAAATCAAATGAAGGAGAATCGAAGCAAACAAGTGCTTTTATAGCGCTCAAACCTGGCCGAAATTTGGCCACTCACTAAAAGCGATGAATAGCGGCTACTATCATTTGAACACAAGGCTCTACGTACCATCTTTGGTGCCGTGCGTGAAAGTGACATGAAAAGAAAATAAAATTTCAACCTTTTTATGCAGAACAAAGCATAGTTGCATTCATAAAAGTCAACAGACTTCGATAGGCAGGTCATCTGGCACGAATTGACCAACCAAACCTCAAATGCGCTTTTCTTAAACGATCTTGAGAACCGTTGAGGTGATGAGCGCTTTATATGAAGATGGATCGATGGCATCCGAAGACCTACGAATATTTCGGACCCAATACTCGAAATAGAAAGCGCAAGATACAGAAAACTGAAAATGATTCTTCAAGGGGTCTAGCAGGGGTGGATTGAAAATTACTGAAGACCCAGACATATTGTATGATTTTCTTTAAAATTTATCCTAAACTTCATTTTTACAAGACGATCGACTGCGGCCTTTTAGGCATTTGCGAGATTGCCTGTATGGCCTAACCGCCACAATACAAAAAAACCCCAAAAGAATCATTGTTTGAACGAAAGGGTTAATTTTTAATTAATTATGTAAATCTACATTAAAAAAAATTAATTAAATTTTGTTAAAAATTTCGCGGATTTGCTTTCTGCAAATCACAAACAAAAATTACAAAACAAATGCTTTAACATGAATCAACTCAATACAACGCCCCCCTTATATTTATTTTTATTATTATTGTTATTATTATTATAATAATGATGATGATATTAAATTTCTTTACATTTCTTCAGTAACGCGATGTTGTTGCTTTGAATGTCGCAGTTTTATGGAATAGGGTAACATAAAAATACAAAATAAACTTTGTGCACTTTTTCATACATAAAATGTGTGTTTATTTGTTATATGTTTGTATATAAAATAAACAACAACAACAACAATGTTAACCGCAACAACAACAGCAGAACAACAACATCAAGTGCTTCATAACAGAATATGATGATGCTACGGGTAATGCTACGTTAAAAAATGAAAGAAGAGAGTAATTTTATCAGCAATTCTGTTTCTGTGTATGATGCTTTAGAAATTAATGTTTAAGGCAATTTTGTTGCATTTTTCTAGAATTTTATTTGAATTTTTTTTTTGAAATGAAATATAAATGTGTTGCAATGTTGCATTAAATTTACTTGAAGGAGCTTATTCAATAATTTCTCACGCTTAAAAAATGAATTTATTATGATAATTTTAGTTTTTATATAAAAACGCCCAAGATACAGGAAGTAAAACCTGAAATTATTCAATGAATTATGTTTTTATGTGTAAAATTTATTGGAAAAAAATTATTATTATTATTATTAAAATTACATAAAAATGAAAGAATTTAATATAAAGATGAAATTAAATAAAAAATGATATTGAATAATCAAGTTTCTTGTTCAATCATAATCAAGACGATGAAATTAATGAAGCATGTGTTTACGTCCAGCATATCGAAGCAACTATCAAACACTTTAAACAGCATCAGCATCCACCATCAAGTTTTATTTAATTTTTTTATTGTTGTTAATAGTCAGACATCCAACCAGACAAGAAACATTGATAGCATGCATGAGAAAAATATTTTTGTTGTAGACATACACACACACACACACACACATGTACGTACATGGTATTGATGGGAACCGTGGGAACTTTACAAAACGTGAGAAAATATTAATCAAAACGCTCTATTGTTCACAGGAGAACATAAAATCCAAATATACCAAATTCATACAAAATTTATTTAATTTTTTTTATTTCTTCTCGATTCAAGTACAAAACTCTTCTTTAAATCTGTGTATTGTGTGAGTAAAGCTGACAACAAACACACAGACACACTACAATTGGTAAAGAGCATTTATATGAGTCGTTACTCATCATTGTCCATTTTTCAGCTGTTATTATAATAACATTGCTGTTTGTAGTGTGCTGAGAAATATTTTCACACAATTCTCTGGATAAATGTAGAATATGATATAGCAATCACAACTTAACACATTATAACATGCATTTAAAGCTCACTAGAATTTATTTTTTATATATTGTTCATAGACAAGAATCTCTTAGTTGTGATACTTTTTGGCTTTCTAAGAGCAAAAAAGAGTAATAATTAGTATTTTGATAGATCGTTGAGTTGTAGTCTGACTCTTTTTTTCTGTGGAGAATAAATTGTGTCTCCTATTTGTATATCGCACATGTAATTTGAAATTATTTGTGAGAAATATGAGCATACAGTTAAACTCTTATCACTTTACATTTTAAAATGATTTAATACGACAATACTACGATGTATCAAATTTAAATGAAGTGAAATCATTTCAACGTAATTTTGAATGTGAAACCATATCCATGTCCTGAGCCTACGTTCTGCGAAAATTACATACTTGATATACGTTTATTCAAAAATGTCCGGGTTCACGTTCAAGATCAAAGTCTTTAAAAATTTCTTGTTCTAAACCAATTTGCAATACAATTTATCGAGAATTGACTTTGTTCACGAACAAAAATTAAAACGAATGATAAGGAACAAATCGTCTATATAGAAGAATTATGTGTACATAAAACAGCTGATGTTAAATTGAAATAAATCTGAATTAGGTTGACGCGAAGACATAACTGGAAATCATACATGGGAGCTGCCATAGTGCAGTAGCGTAGGCTAGAATCCGATAAACTGGAGTCTAATCTCAAATGCTGACCTTGATGTCATATCACTGCTATGTTCGAAATTTTTCTTACTGAGGGCATTCATGCATTCAGTCCGTCTGTCTATGTTGAAAAAAATTTCCGACTTTTCCATAACTACGAAATCTTTCAAAACCGTCGAGAATCGCTTAATTTTCCTGAATAGCTGACTTTCGCGAAATTATCAAATTTTCTCTCAAATGCACAAGTTCATAATCAAATACTAATTTTTTTTTTCAATTTAATTGAAACGAACACAATCGTTACGTAAAAAGCTGTTAGGCGAGTTTTATTTATTTACATAACACAATAATTAAAAAAAAATACTAGAACAACACAGCATCACAAATTGAACTTGAAAACATTCCACAAAAGGTATTTCCACTGTTTACATATTCAATTCACATTTTAATTAAAATAAAATAAAGTAACCAAAATTAAAATGTCAAAAATCTCGAACGTAATTCTAGTATTGAGTGTTGTGAGTTATTTTACTATTATTTATGAGTGTGAAGTTAGCACATGTGCTAAGTTTTGGTGAAAAAAAATTCAGATGCCCCATTTCCCCCTACTCTAAGAAAAAAAAAATTAATCATTTTTAACTTAGTATAATATAACTGAAAGAGAAATGATCATATAAACATAAAAAAACGTATTTATTCAATGTCATTTCATAATATATCGTCAAACAAAATTTTTTCATGTGCTAACTTTTGGCCACGGAGAAGTTCAAAATTTTACATGAAAGAATTTTTTCTGTTGATGCAGAACTGTTGTCTGAGACATAAACTTTCGATTCTAGGTGAGGAAAATTGAAAACCTATCACAGAAAAAATTTTAGGGGCACTTTTTGAAAAAAAAAATTTTTTCATGTGCTAACTTTCGGCCACGGAGAAGTTCAAAATTTTACATGAAAGAATTTTTTCTGTTGATGCAGAAATGTTCTCTGAGACATAAACTTTCGATTCTAGGTGAGGAAAATTGAAAACCTATCACAGAAAAAATTTTAGGGGCACTTTTTGAAAAAAAAAATTTTTTCATGTGCTAACTTTCGGCCACGGAGAAGTTCAAAATTTTACATGAAAGAATTTTTTCTGTTGATGCAGAAATGTTCTCTGAGACATAAACTTTCGATTCTAGGTGAGGAAAATTGGAAACCTATCACAGAAAAAATTTTAGGGGCACTTTTTGAAAAAAAAAATTTTTTCATGTGCTAACTTTCGGCCACGGAGAAGTTCAAAATTTTACATGAAAGAATTTTTTCTGTTGATGCAGAAATGTTCTCTGAGACATAAACTTTCGATTCTAGGTGAGGAAAATTGAAAACCTATCACAGAAAAAATTTTAGGGGCACTTTTTGAAAAAAAAAATTTTTTCATGTGCTAACTTTCGGCCACGGAGAAGTTCAAAATTTTACATGAAAGAATTTTTTCTGTTGATGCAGAAATGTTCTCTGAGACATAAACTTTCGATTCTAGGTGAGGAAAATTGAAAACCTATCACAGAAAAAATTTTGTGGGCACTTTTTGAAAAAAAAAATTTTTTCATGTGCTAACTTTCGGCCACGGAGAAGTTCAAAATTTTACATGAAAGAATTTTTTCTGTTGATGCAGAAATGTTCTCTGAGACATAAACTTTCGATTCTAGGTGAGGAAAATTGAAAACCTATCACAGAAAAAATTTTAGGGGCACTTTTTGAAAAAAAAAATTTTTTCATGTGCTAACTTTCGGCCACGGAGAAGTTCAAAATTTTACATGAAAGAATTTTTTCTGTTGATGCAGAAATGTTCTCTGAGACATAAACTTTCGATTCTAGGTGAGGAAAATTGAAAACCTATCACAGAAAAAATTTTAGGGGCACTTTTTGAAAAAAAAAATTTTTTCATGTGCTAACTTTCGGCCACGGAGAAGTTCAAAATTTTACATGAAAGAATTTTTTCTGTTGATGCAGAAATGTTCTCTGAGACATAAACTTTCGATTCTAGGTGAGGAAAATTGAAAACCTATCACAGAAAAAATTCTTTCATGTAAAATTTTGAACTTCTCCGTGGCCGAAAGTTAGCACATGAAAAAATTTTTTTTTTCAAAAAGTGCCCCTAAAATTTTTTCTGTGATAGGTTTTCAATTTTCCTCACCTAGAATCGAAAGTTTATGTCTCAGAGAACATTTCTGCATCAACAGAAAAAATTCTTTCATGTAAAATTTTGAACTTCTCCGTGGCCGAAAGTTAGCACATGAAAAAATTTTTTTTTTCAAAAAGTGCCCCTAAAATTTTTTCTGTGATAGGTTTTCAATTTTCCTCACCTAGAATCGAAAGTTTATGTCTCAGAGAACATTTCTGCATCAACAGAAAAAATTCTTTCATGTAAAATTTTGAACTTCTCCGTGGCCGAAAGTTAGCACATGAAAAAATTTTTTTTTTCAAAAAGTGCCCCTAAAATTTTTTCTGTGATAGGTTTTCAATTTTCCTCACCTAGAATCGAAAGTTTATGTCTCAGAGAACATTTCTGCATCAACAGAAAAAATTCTTTCATGTAAAATTTTGAACTTCTCCGTGGCCGAAAGTTAGCACATGAAAAAATTTTTTTTTTCAAAAAGTGCCCCTAAAATTTTTTCTGTGATAGGTTTTCAATTTTCCTCACCTAGAATCGAAAGTTTATGTCTCAGAGAACATTTCTGCATCAACAGAAAAAATTCTTTCATGTAAAATTTTGAACTTCTCCGTGGCCAAAAGTTAGCACATGAAAAAATTTTGTTTGACGATATATTATGAAATGACATTGAATAAATACGTTTTTTTATGTTTATATGATCATTTCTCTTTCAGTTATATTATACTAAGTTAAAAATGATTAATTTTTTTTTTCTTAGAGTAGGGGGAAATGGGGCATCTGAATTTTTTTTCACCAAAACTTAGCACATGTGCTAACTTCACACTCATTATTATTTACTTACTTAGATGACTATTAAACAAGAGTTTTTTGTTATTTAAAGACATATCTAAGAGTATTACGGTCGTTATCTTATCACATTATTTACTTACTTGTTAAAATTTTTAATATCGTAAAATCTCAATGATTATTTTTATTAAAAGTTTTAGATTGTGAAAAGCCTTTGCACTATTTAACATAAAATTTTTGCAGCTCCCTCGTAATGGCAACAAAAATTTCGACGTCAGCAAAATCCTACAATTATCAAAATGAAAATTGGATTCCAAAAGTATTGATTACAAATAAGGAAATTCCATCATCGGGCATTGATTTGCTCAAACAAAAGTGAGTAATAATATTTTGAATTATATAAAATTTAAATTGAGTTTCCGTTCATGAAACAGATGTGAAGTGATATTTTGTGACTCAGTTCCGCCAACACGAGCTGAAATTCTGAACAAAAGTGCTGGTGTTGATGCAATTTTATGGGCAAGTCATGCCAAACTCGATGCTGAGGCCTTGGATGCAGCTGGGCCTCAATTGAAAGCATTGTCAACCATGTCAGCTGGCATTGATTATGTGGATTTAGCTGAAGTTCGACGTCGTAATATTCCCATTGGATATACTCCGGGTGTGTTAAATAATGCGGTTGCAAATATGGCTATTGGACTTATGATTGCTGCATCACGACGATTCCATGAAGGTCGATTGAAGATTGAACAGTGAGATATAATTTGGATTTTATGATAATCATTTTTTATTAATTTTACTTTTAATTTAACAAAGATCCAAATGGGACGGTGGACCACAATGGATGCTTGGACAAGATATAACTGATGCTGTTGTTGGAATCGTTGGTTTTGGACAAATCGGTCAAACTATTGCAAAACGGTTGCAAGGTTTCGATATTGCTGGTATTTTGTATACAGCTCGAAAAGAGAAACCTGAAGCAAATAAGAAGTTTAATGCAAAATTTGCTGCTTTTGATGAATTAATTGAAAAAAGTGATTTCGTAATAATTTGCTTACCTTTAACTGATGAAACCAGAGGACTATTCAGAACATCTGTTTTTAAGAAAATGAAGTCAACAAGTGTTTTGAGTATGAAATTTTACATTAAGTTCTATATCATTTAATTAATTTTCTTGAAATTTCTAGTCAATGTTGCACGAGGTCAAATAGTAAATACGACAGATTTGGTGAACGCATTAAAAGATGGCGACATTTTCGCTGCTGGCTTAGATGTCATGGACCCTGAACCGTTACGTCATGATCATCCTTTGATGAATCTTCCAAATGCAGGTATTTTAAGTTATATTTTAAATTAAACGAATATTTTATATTATTGTTTTTCATAGTAATTGTACCTCATTTGGGTTCTGCCACGATTCAAACTCGATCAGATATGTCTTTGGTTGCAGCTCACAACATTTTAGCTGGATTAGCTGGTGAAAATATGTTTTCTCCAGTACCATAAAAAATAATTTCTACTAACGATTTAAAATTTAAAAGTGTATTCAAATCCAAATAAAAGATAAACACAAAAAAAAACTGTCTTGAGAAAAAAAAAATTAAAAGGAATCC
This sequence comes from Culicoides sonorensis, assembly GCA_900002565.1. Classification (NCBI taxonomy): domain Eukaryota; kingdom Metazoa; phylum Arthropoda; class Insecta; order Diptera; family Ceratopogonidae; genus Culicoides; species Culicoides sonorensis. The sequence continues at coordinate 35,694 of LN483650.1, read as the reverse complement.
TTTTTTTTGTTAACTTAATTTAAATGCCAATAACACTAAAAGACATTTAAGAAATTTTTTTCCTTCATAAATTATTCTTACACAATAAAATCTCAAACAATTTCTACCTGCTCTAGTTCTTTTCTCATGACCGCTCTTAGCTCTTTGTACCTACATCCATAATTAAATGCATCTTCCTTTGCATGTTTTTTCTTTACTTTTTTTCTCATCACATTAGACATCGTGAGAACTATTTAAAATTCCGATTGATATAAGTAGCAGGATAACAAAATCATGTAGATGCGTTTTTTCGTATAATTTTATACTCATTTTAAAGTTATATGGAGAGGGAGAGATGCATATACAAAAAAAGGATACCCGTTTAGCATTTTAAATTTCAGTTTTAGAAAATATTTTTCCATACACACAGGAGATTTAAATTGTTATGTGTATGCAAGTCACGTATACGTGTATAATCAAAATAACATTTTATTTAAAAGAACATTTAAAAGGAGAAAAATATGATGATGATGATGAGATACTTGATTGTTGTCATACGAAAACCACAAAGTTAATTGCTTAACAAAGGATCCGCATTGTTAAATTAATATCTAGTAAAAACAAAGTATGAGGAAATCATATTTTGATGGAGTTTGAGGTCTTATAAGGAATCTTATTAGATTCATCTTGAAATTTTATAGGATTTTCTACCTGACCTTGCCTTGTATCATAGAAAAATAGATAAAATCATCTGAATCTTGAAAGAGTCCTTAAACATTTTGAAGTCCTGTGAAAAAGGAGATAATGAATTTTGATTAGTTTAATTGGATGCTCATTTACATTTCTAATTCATCTGATTTTCTTTCACATTTTCATTCGATTCTTCTAATATTTAAAAAGACCACACACGACTAATCTCAATATAAAACTGACATAAATCAAAATTTAACCACAAAAATCATCGATTAACAAAAGATTCTATTGTTATACAAAAATTAACCATAAACAAAGGTACAAGAAATCATAAACATTAAGATGCGTTTTTAGCCCACTTAAAAAGTTAGAATTTGACTTAAAAATATATTTTTTTGGGGAACCAATCACATTGAACATAAGAAAAAAGAATTTTTATACCTGCTCACATTAAAACCAAAAACGAGCTTAGAAATTCATTGAAATGGAATCCAAACATTAAATATCATAATAAAAAGAATGCATTTAAGAATAATAAAACTAAAAAGATGCATCTTGACGTTCTTTGAAACTTTGATATCCTATTCCAAAAGCAATTATCGCCTTTTTTATATTCAAATCACAATACAAAATACATTAAATACTTGTCAAAACTAAGTGATTTATCATGTCATCTTGGATCTCCAACTGAGAATGAAAACATCTTAAGATGTTAAAACCACAAATTAACCACAATGACAAAAGATTTCTATTGTTATTTCAAGATCTAGTGTAAATAAGGTATTGGGAGATCATGATCCAGAAGATACGAGATCAATTTTTTTTTTTAAATTTTTTTATTACCTAATTTTTTTTTCTTTTCTCTTGTGGTATATTCCCAAATTCTTAGAATTATTTTAAAGCATTTTTATTATGGTGCATGTTTTGTTTTGTGTAAGAAATCATGATTCATTTTTGATTGATTGATCATTTTTTTATATGATGAGTGTAGCGTGGTCTAGAGGAAACAATGCATGCAACGCCATCTGCGTGATGAGTCAAACTATTAATTATAAGGAGGTAAGTAGATCAAATTTGACAGTTAGTTTTCAGATTATAAGAGTGTTGTGAATCAGGATATGTACCAAGAATAAGTTGTAGAAATGACATCAACTGACGCATCGTTTGATTATATTTGGTGAACGTCAAAAAGCTTGCTTGGATCTAGATGAAAATGGATGGACTTTCATTGTTAAATATCAATAGCCTGAGGTATGACGTTGTATAACGTTATTCAGACGTAAAATAGATACAAATCAGTAGACAATTCACCACTCCTTGGTTTTGGTAGTCTAAAGTAATGAGTCCACAATCAAGGAAAGGTTGGATAGCATTTCTGCTTCCATCTAGCTTCTAAACTGCAAAAACTGCTCGTTGCTTGTACAAAATGAATTTTTCTAGCCTAAAAATAGACTTACTACGTCAGCAGATAAGAATTTGACAATTCAGTATAAAATACAAAAATTTTGTCGTTTACGTATGAGTATTTATACAAAATGAACTGTCAAGTTTTCCTTGCTTACCCGGTTAAAACTCAAAAATTTCAAAGTTTACTTTTGACATGTTTAATTCACTGTGTACATAAAAATTTCCTGTCACAAGACTATGATACTTAAAAAATTTCCGGTGTATGAGTTCATGTAACAAGTCCCCGTGTTGCAGCGGTAACATCCCTTTTTATTTTTTTTCGTGTTCATAATATTTTATTTAATAGAAAAAAAATTTAAAGATCCTTTTTCACTGCAACTACCTGAGAAAAAAAAACTAATAAATTCAACAAACTTTTTACACAATTCATAGAATTTAAAAAAAAAAGATAAAAAAAAAAGTATCAGGCCAAAAAAAAAGATCATTTTATAACTCTACTCATCCTTGTTATCCTGTTAAAAATGAGATAATGAATTTTGATTAACTCTATTGTATTCTCTCAACCCTTTCAATTTATCCACATAGCAACTACATGAGATAATTTAATTCGGCTTCTTCAAACACATTTGATATGAACAAGTTAAAAAAGTCATTAAAATTCTTCTCACTGTTGAACAACAACCTCAACGTTAGAATTTCAAATGCATTCAATGTTAAACTAATGGGAATCTTAACAAAAAAAAAGATGAAAAAAAAACATAATAAAAGATACAAATCATTAATTTTAATTATCGTTCTATTGTTATAATGAGATGAAGTGTAAACAAGTTACCAAAGATTCAGAAATTTGAAGATGTTGAAATTAGATGCGTGGGTCTAGTTTTTTTTTGATGTTGAAATAAAAAATAAAATAATCATTTCAAATTCTTTTGAAACCTAAAATAATAATAATAATAATAAAAGTTTTGAGTATGGTACAAATAAAAAAATTATCATCCTCACCTTCATTCTCTTATGTGAATTCACAGGTAAAGAATTTTTGGAAGAACAAAATAATTTTTAGATGCACTTCATTCAACTTCATTCTCCATCTAAATTGATCAATCAATGTTCTTTTGTATGCTTGTACATTGAACATGATACAGGTATTTTTTTGAAAGAAGGTGTGTTAGATTTATTTTCATATAATAACAAAATCATTATTTGGTATTTTTCTCTATTTTCCTTTCATCTCATCTTTCGTACTTATCCCGATTATTTTGTAATTTATTTTATATTTTTATTTTTAAAGGAACATGAAAAAACCGCAGCAACAATGCTTTATCCTTCTTAGTGCCTATTATTTGTGTTGCTTAAGGCGATAATTGCCTGCAGGCATTTCAGATTTAAAGATAAACTGATTGTGTGTCTGTATTTGAAATGTATTTTGTGGGAATTAATATAAATCTACCGTGACTTATGAACCAGGTTATCAAAATGAATTGAAGTTCATTAAAAAAAAAAGTAAATTTTGGTAAAAGGTACTAAAATTGAATTCTAAATGTATTACAAATAAGAGATGATACATCGTTGTTGGTGGTAGCTACTCATTACCATAATCGATTAACTTTTTAATGGGTTTCTTTTGTTAATCTCGCAACAAGTGTAAACAAAATACCAATCCAACAGAATTTTGAAGATATTTTTGGGAAAATAAATTTAAAAAAAAATAAAGTACCTAAATCTTTGTATTAGAAAGTGTGTAAAGCTTAGTAAGAGTGATTAGAACTGTTATATTAAAAAAAAATATAATGAAATAGAAAAAAAATAAAATAAATATTCTCTACCTGTATTATAAAGATGGTATGCATTGAATTTTTGTTTGTATAGAAATTATGTTTCTTTGAACGAATAAGGCATAAAAGAGATGAAGAAAGATTATTTGGGAAACACCCGCATTTAAATGGGAATTAGAATTTAACTGAAATGTGAACTCATTAAATTGCCATGCTTGAAGCAAGCTCAGAAAATAAAAAATTAAATTCAACAAATTTTCGGTTAATTTTTTTTTTTAAACTTTGAGCGTCAAAAAATTGACTCAAAACATCCAATTTTAAGAATTGAGTCAATGCGTTCACAATATTTCATTCGATCATCCAATGAATGATTCCTGAAATCATCACTTGCTTATTTGAGACGATTTCTGAAAAATATCTTAATCAGTTCGGTATGAATATGTATCAGACAGAAATCTGTTGATGAAATTCATTAACATATGACTGTCAATTTCATGACTTTCAACTCATTAAGATTAAAAAAATTTAATGACTCTCTCGAAAATTTAATTATCTATAAAAATAAATAATATTTTTTTGAAAATCTCAAAATGTTTATTACTTGACGTCATTTAACAGTTCTTTTAGAGAGAAAAACGAACCTCTCTCATTGTATTTGTTATTTTTATTTACATTTGCAATCATAATGTTCACAAATTATCAAGTTGTTGAGACTAAAAAAAAAATATTCGCCTACATTTACTCTTTTTAGCTCAGTGCTTATCTTATCGTTACTCATAATAGACTCATATGGTTTTTGTTGTCTAATAAAAAGTAACAGTAAAAAATAAATTCATTCATAACAAAAACAAAGCAATGAAATGTTGTTGTCTTCGGTTATTCATCGTCATTCAACTAACACAGAAAATAGTGATGAAACCCCATTCCAATCAACACTTAAACGAGTTTTTCTTTATGGAACGTTAAAAACCGGTGAAAAAAATCATCATTTACTCCAATGTAACGGAAATGGAATCTCAAAATTCATGTGTAAGGCAATCACTTGCATTAAAATGCCACTTGTTGTTGCAACGCAGTACAATATTCCATTTCTCTTAAATAAACCCGGTGTTGGATATAATGTTAAAGGTGAAATTTATGAAGTTGATGATCAGATGTTGAAGGTCCTTGACCGCTTGGAAGATGTCGGGAATTTTTATGATCGTGAAACAATGATATTTGATGTTTTGGATTCAAATCACAAAGAGAGTGTAGAAGCGTTTGTGTATGTTTTGAATAAATATCCAGACGGACTGTTAAAAGAACCGATGATGTCAGATTACAGACATTGTCACGTCAAGCGCTATATTTCACCGAAAAATAGACGACATGGGACATCTAAAGAACTTTTATGGAAGGAGTATTAAAATTAAAATTAAATTAATTTAAATCAAAAATTATATTTAACAAAAATGAATATATACAATTTTTTTTTTAAATTCATTTTAGTGACGTTTTTCGACTAATACTCACTCCCGTCATAGACTTATTATCTTTATTATCAATAGGAATATTGTTCATCACACACCATTGTTCCCATGTAAGTGGTCTCTGTACATCTGACGTTGTCACAATTATCGAAGGCGCATCCATTTCAGCTTGTTCTTCCAATGGCTCGGGATCAGCAGCACATTCCGTTAACCATTTGGTAATTCTAATATTTGGATTTACAACCGGCTCACTTACATCATGCAATGGCAAAGTTCCACAACTCATAATACGCTTAGTACGTGCAACTCGTTCCTCGGGATTGTGTGACAGCATTGTTGCGGTTTTGGTTATTTTATTTGTTGTCGATAAATTCATAAAAACTGAATCTTTATCAGATGTTGGCTGGTGATTTGAAAACGAGAATTTTGCTGTCGATTGTTTCGGGTCAAGCCACTTATCTTTCATGTATTTCATAATGTCAGCTGCTTTTGCTCTATCACGTTCATCATGATCAAACATGCGTCGAAATGCCCTTAAAATACGTGGGGTGAATCTTCGAAAGCTCTCAGGTATTTTTTGTGTTTCACGTTTTTGGTACTTCATAAAATTACCATATTTTGTATCACGAACCCAATCAGCACGTTCCCATGGAGTTGTACCTTGAATTGAAATGAAATCATTAAAAAAGATACCCAATAAAAAATATGTAAGGAAAAAAATTACCAGTCAATATGAGAAAAATTAAGATACCAAAAGACCACACGTCTTGTGATGTTCTACAATGAAACCTTTCATTTTTTATCACTTCTAGTACCTATTTTAAAAAAATATTTAACATTAAATTGAATATTTTTTACATAAAAAAAAGTGTAAAACTTACTTCAGGCGAAAGAAATGAAGTCCATGTATTATTAGTTTTCCTTACAAGTAAACCATCACGTGTCGTGGCCCCAAAATCACAAAGTTTCACACGAGAAAAGTCCAATGCAAACACTAAGACATTTTCAAGTTTAATATCCCTGTTTTTTTTTAAAAATAAATATGAATTTCAATTTTTACTGTAAATTAAAATTACTTTAAATCACCTATGTACAAGTTTTTTGGAGTGCATAAAAGCCAAAGCACTACTCAGTTGTTCCGCTATTTTCTTACAACCTGAAAAATCATTTAAAAGGATTAAAATATAAATTTTAATGGAAAATAATTTCATTATCTTACATGACTCTGGTAATCCAAATGGTCCAACAAAAAGCGACAAATCCGAATACGGTGAATATTCCTGTGCAAAAACATAATAGTCCATTGTTTGAAAGGCAACATTGTAACAATTCAAAATGTTAGGATGGTGACTTAATTGATAACTGTAATGAAATTCTCTTGCAAATTCCTTTAAATTAACGACTTCACTGTGACACGCTTTAAGCACGACTTGTGTTTTGGTGTCTTTGTGACGTGCCAGATAGATTTTTGCATAAAAACCTTCAGCTAAACACTTTTCAACGTAGTAATCGTCCTCCAAACATGGCACATATGGCACCTCAACTTCAGGTATGCGAGTATAAACCCCGGAACCACCTTGCTGCACTATCTTCTTACTGAATGATTTGTAAAGGAATGTCATGCTAACACTAATTTTGATTGATTTACAGGTTAATTTTGATTAAAAAAATATTTTATGATATCTGGACTATTTTTCCGTAAATTTTTTGATTTTATTCAACATTTAACCGCTATTTTCCTTCAGTAAGATTGTAACGACATTGACTCATCATTGTTGAGACAGATCAATAACAGTCCAAGTCCGTGAATTTCTCTGTTGGAAAATAAAAGAATTATTTTTAAATTTTATCATTGGAATAAAAGTTCATCAGAAATTGAAAAAAATTTAAAAGTTGAGTCTGAATTCAAGACAAGGAAAATCAAAATAACATGAAAATTGATGTCATTACCCCTTAATCGCATGCTCAACAATTGACAATTCATTCACTCAAAATGAAAATAATAAACACAAGTGATATATTTTATGCGCGATACTAAATTTAACGTCTTTCAATCTATTTTCAGTTTGTTGTGCTCTATATTTAACTCAATATATTTATTTATATTTTTTTTTAATGTTAATAATAAACATTTTACAGTGTCTTCTTTTATTAAAAAAAAAAAAAGTGTATGAACACAGTGTTCATCGTATTTCTAAAGAGCTGATTAAAATCAAACATAAATCGAAATCTAATTAAATTTGGTAAAAAATTACGATTTTAAATTCAATTTCATGGAAAATAATTAAAAAAAAAATATTATTTTCATGTGATTTTCTCGACCCACATGATTTTGGAACCCGCCTAAATCCACACACAGTTTTTTTGTTCGTTGTTTATTTTGTAAATGAACCACAACGAAAAAAAAACATTTGCTTACGCACATCATTGTTACGATTTTACTATCAAATTTTTTTTTGTTTTCCCAGATTTTACATTTTAAATGTTTTATTATTATTATTATTAATTTTTTTTTTTACATTTATGAGTCAGAAAATCAGCGTCATAAACTCAATTTAAACAAACACACAAGGAGAAAAAAATGTGAGAAATTTAAATAAAAAATGGACGGCTTAGGAAAGTGCATTTCAATGGGACTCAGATGAATTATAACGGTTTTTTTTTGATTTTAAGACTGATCTCGGAAATTTTTCATCATGAGACTTCCTTTTTTTCTTTTGGAACGGTTTTTTTGAAATTTCATCAATCAAATGGATCTTCAATAGGGATGGATTTAGAATTTTTCTTTTCAGAGGGCCACTAAAATTTTTAAAAACTTAATTTTAACAAATCTTAAGAGAGGGACAGTGAAGGGTTGGCCATACGAGAAATCTGGCAAATACCAGAAAGACCGCAGTCGATCGTCTTGTAAAACTTAAGTTTGGCGTAAATTTTAAAGAAAATCATACAAAATGCAAGGGTTGTAAATAATTTTCATTCTATCCCTGTAGGGGGGGGGGGGGCTAAGTTTTCCTTACTCGCCTTGTGAATCTGCCCTTGGGCTTCATTTGACTTCAAATGGATCTTGTTACGCTTCTTTTTGCAAAAATAAATAAGAGCTCACTCCATTGGACCATTTTCGAGTTTAAAATGACGCTCTCAGAATGACGACGAACAAACCGTCTGTAAAAGCGCATATTTCTTTTAAAATACACAAAAAAGTGTAATAAATGTTAAAAAAAAACTATCACATAAAACTTAAGTAAGACAGTATCAAAATATATGTGACACTTAATTTAAAAAAAAAATAAATTAAATAGTAAATATGGGATAAAATGAAAATAAATGTTAAAGTTTTGAATTAAACAAAGTTTTTTTTTTGATAATAAAATATAATTTGATGATGAATTTTTAATTTTTCAAATGAAATTACATAGATTTTGATGCCAAATTTCAAACTAATGTTCAAAATATTTTGATTTTCGTACGTGTGATATAAATATTGAATTTATTAAAATTATTAAATGTTATTCGACTGTTATTTGTGTGTTCTTAATTTAAAATATTATTGATGTACCGGTTTAATCCTTTCTTTCCCAGTGTCAATTTTTGAGTTTTTTAATATTCGTCCTGAGGCCAAAATATGCAAGAAATTTTAAAATTTAATCAAAAATAACAGCTGGATCTACCTTTGGGAAGACGAAGATTAAATAAAATTCGTCAAAGCTGATTTCCAATTACTACTGACACCACAAGACAACAATAGAACTGTTTGAGACCGCGGTGGTGCCCTTGTAAAACTTAACTACTGACACTCAAAATTTCAATTTCGTCCAATTCAAGTTTATGATTTGCCAATAAGCTCCCAAAATCATCTCAACATATTGAAGTATGATCATAGGACAAACATCTTATCATTGAATTTTTCTACATCGTATTTAACGGGATCAAAAATAGAGTCTTTTCATATCAATCCATGATTAAAGAATCTTCATTGACCGACATCACAATTGCATGTCAAACTCATGAAACAAGGAAATTATTTTTCATAATTTTATTCTTCGTCATATTATTATTTTTGTGTAGTTTTCATTAAATAACAGCAATAACAATTTAGGTCTATAAATGATCCCTTTTTGATCTAAAAATAAAACTTCAAATAAATTATATGAAACAATAAATTATTCAATTAATGAGAGTGTTTCGTACATGCAATGCATTGCATGTATATTATTTCTGAATGCAATTTAAAATTGATTAATTTTTATTTTCATTTAAATTTTTTATATTATGAGTTATGTTGCAAGACACGTGTCGTTGTTGAATTTGTAATTTCAACTCAAAAAACACAAGAAAAAAAACTGAAAGGGAAATTGACCATGAAATTTAATGTAGACGCATCTGAAATCCATTTTAAATGGAAATTTTAAGTTGATTTTCGTAAATTGAGATTGAATATTAAACAATTTTGAAGCATGTGATTACTTTAAATGAATAAATCGCAACAACATTAGTCACATGAATGTCATCCCCAAATCGAATCAATTGAAATCAATGCAAAATTTCACTGACCTTGCATCTGTACCAAAACAAGTAATGTGTCGAACATATGCAATAACTTAAATTTAAATAAAATTTTATTTTTTAATATAAATTTTATATTATTGTTTTTGTTAATCATCAATTATTTTTTTATTATTTAACTGCTTTCGTATGCGAAATGTGAGCGTATTTTTGGGATATTGACGTTTGTTTGCCTAAGAGTGCCAAAGAGTAAGAACAATTGTTTTTTGTTATTTCAGTTAAAATAATAATAATATAATAAAATAAAATTTAACAATAATGTTTTTTTGGTGGTTTTTTCATTTTAATAATCACTCTTTTACATTGTTTTTTTATTCTAAACAATTGAAAGGAGGTAACGGTTTTGAAGGCACATGTGATCAAATAAAAATTAATTTGAATCATTTATTTTATAAAAAAACATATTCTGTGAGATGCAAATTAAGGAAATTACATCAAATAAGTGATCGTGATTAATTTTAAATTGAATTTATTTAAATCCAATTCGATTAATTCCAGTTTTTGTTATGTTTCAATCTCAGCAAGTGCTTCCAAATGTTTTTGATCATAAAATTTTATTTATAATAAACATAATCATGGGTCATTTTATGTTTAATTGGCATATGATGATTAATTACTCGTATTTAACTTTTTTGTAACCTTTACTTTCATGAAAATTTTATTATGATCCAAAAAAATTTGCTGAAATTGAAGGAAATCTGCCAGCTTGTGCGTTAATTGAGCGCAAAACTGGTCTTTTGAGCCAGGTTAGGCCCTTTAAAAAAATTTTCGTTGCATATATCAGTATCTTATTGCTCTCATGAAAGAAACGAAGGGTTAAATTTAAATTTCAAACCAATTCAACGATTAATCATTTACAACATTTGAATCCAAAATTGGCCAGAACGGTAAACGCCAATAATTGAACACATCTTTTGCATGATATTTACAAAAAAAATATTTTCAACAGGAAATGACACCGTTAGAATGATGTCCAATTCAAAAACATTGATTTAATTATTATAACGATGTTTTATTTCATGAAGAAAAAAATTATACTGATTGTATTTATTGGCACTCGACGATTGATTTGCTTTAAAGCAAGTTGGAAGAGAGGCAATCTTTTAATTTTGATTTAGAATAAAATTTTCTTTCAAAGTTGAAGATATTTTTTTGCATTAAAATTTTCCAATTTGATGATTGTTTTATGAGTAAACCGAGGCTTTTTTGCCTCACTTGCCCTCCTTTCAATTTGAAGATATTTTTCAATCATTTTTGAGGTCAATCACAACCTAAACTTTCTCCGTCCCTCACAAATAATAATAAACAAAATTTTATTTCGTCGTTCAAGTCATTTAATTTTCTTGATTATTATTCCTATTATTTGTACTAGTGTTCAAAAAATTAATTTACAATTATTGCATTTTATTTACATTAGTAAGACACTCTCAGACGCCCATTTGAAATTAATTTTATTTATTAAAAATCATTATTTAGAGATCAAGAGAATGCACATAAAATTTCTAATAATTTAGGATTAAATGCCAAAAAAAAAAATGAAGACACTGTCCATAAAAAATTAATGTTACTTTCTGCATTTTCATACATTGACCGTATACAAGTTGAATGCAAATTTTCACAGTGTATCATGTCAATACATTTAAATGATGTCTATTTTTAATCACAGTTCAATATTAATAATAATTTGAATTTATTTTTTTTTTTGCATTTTCATTTTTTTTTTCAAACAAATGAAATTAAAAAAAAAACAGATGACACTTTATTGGAAAAAGGGCGGAAAATGTAGATTTAAAATATCAAAGTAAAGCTGAATAAACATTTAAAATTTAATTGAATTGAACAACTTTTGGCGACAAATGACACCCACTTTAATTTTCATTTTGATTTATATTTTTTGGATTATTATTTTTTTTTAAATTTTCTATTCATATTCATTTTTTTTAATTTTTATTTTTTAATTTTTGATTGATCCACCAACCTTTAACTTTTTCCGGTGTATAATTCGTTTTAACTGGGTCAATATCTTGTAAATATTATTTTTTTTCTTGATCTTGGATAAATTTGTATGTTTATTTGTAGTGAAGTGACAAGTTAATCAAACAAAGCAAGATTTATATAAAAAAGCGAAAAAAAATCACGTTACGAAAAGAAAAATTAAAAATTTTTAATAAAAAAAAAAAACAGGACGTTCATCAATTTTCGTAACGAACACTTTCAACGCTTGATTTAAACTGAATTATATTATTATTGAAATGTTTTTTACACTATGAGAACTGAGTTGATGATGTTCTTTTTTTTGTGGATCATCTTTAATAATATTAAATTTGATTTTTTTATAGGCGACTAGAGTGGGTCATTTTAGAACATTTTCAGTATTAATCGAATGACGATGAGAACCTTGAAATTTCTTTCATTTTAAGCTGGAATCTTTTCAAAAGACTTAAAGTTGTCAGAGTTCAACTAAGATATACGGTGCAATAACCGTCATGACCACTCGAAGTAGTGGATGTTTTTGGCGAAACTACGCTCTAGTCAAACCATCAAAGAGGTGTTTTTTGAATTTTAACTACTCACGTAACCAGTCTCACGACCAAGGGTAAGTCATCAACGTCCGATTCAATCCGATTGAATCAAGCGTTTTCCGATTTCCCTTGTTTTCGAATGTTATCAAGCAGTCTGTTGTTTTCAGACGTTATCAGACAGTCTGCTGTTTTCGGATACAATCGGCTTTTAGTGAACTACCGTGGCTCACGTCCATTTCCATGACTCTCGAGTCCAAGTGCTTCATTTCCTTATCTCATTTAATTTAATTCGATGACATTTTCCAAGTCCCTCATTTTAATTTTTTTAGCTCCATCCTAATAAAACATCTCCCTCATATCTCTATATATTGATTTTATTAAAAGCGTATCATGACAGACATACAGTCGAGTCAAAAAATTGAGAATTAATAATATTTTCTTAATTTTCCACACCAAATGTTTTTATACACTATATAAATATTATTATTTTAATACAAGCCACACAAAAAAAAACACATGCAAACGCCTGGTCATTTACATCACATGTAAATATTTCTCTTTTCATTTTAAATTGAACACAGATTACACAAATCACGGTTGACTTGATTATTATTATTATTTTTTGTGAATATAAGAGTATTGCACGTGTGTGTCTGTGTTGCAATGAAAAAGATAAAATAAATGATTTTCCCGCGAGTATTTTTAACGTTTTCCGAGAAAATATTCAAAATCTCATTTAAAATTCAAATGCATATTTCATTAATAAACTAATTTCAGTTATGAAATGCATTTGCTGTATGCAATCAATGTGTATGTAAAATTACACACTGATGTAGGTGCGATGTGAATTGTGAAAAGAAAACATCATTTGTTATATTTCCATGTAAATTTAATAGACAGGCAGAAGACAGTTTGATTTTTAATTTTAAATTCATAATTCTATGTATGAGCTTTGAGTGTGTGTGTGTGTGTGTGTTTGCATGGAGGAAATTTTATGTTATAATCGTGTGTCAACATCTCGCATATCATAAATAAATAAAAAAAAAAATTAGTTGTCAACATTTAAAACATGCACTGACATTTCCCTTCTCGTATAAATCTATTTGAAAATCATCTTTGAATACAAAACCGATATGTTTGAATTTGTTTTGATTTTATTAAAATTGAGAAGGTGACGCAAATTGAAAACAAGACTTTTTCCATAATAATTATTTTTTATTAGGTGTTCATGAATTTGAATTTTGGGCACACACAGCGTTGTCTTGCAAAAAATACATTAATTATCTGTGAATTACTCGGTCACGCTGTTGTCGTGTCTCCAAGAAAATTTAAATTATGATAAATTGGAAAATTTTAATTAATTTTAAGACAAATTATTGTGAATGGAGACAATTTAACACCGGTTGAACTAAATTTATTCAAAAAAATAGATTTTCCTTTTCTTTTATAATAATTTTTTGTATTAACGTCATTCTCCTCAATAAATTTTCCGTTAAAAGTTTCACGGAAATCACTTTTTACATCTTATTTTCATAATTTTTTCTCATAACATGTTTTTAATTTATTTACGAGCTCCTATAAAAACCAATAAATTATTCAATTTACAAGATAAAATCATTTAAAATGTTAATTTTTCGTTTCTGGGGAAAAAGTGGAAATAAAAAGAGACAACTTGTCTGATATTTAAATGTGTTGAGTCATTTATAATCTGGAAATTGATTTACATTTACGTGATTTTGTGGAAAACAGATTTATTTTGTGTATGAAAATAAAATTTAATAATTTTCCTGGAAATGGATGACCTTCAAACAGTTAATTTGGATACAAAATGATAAAATGTTAGAATTGAAAGGTGATTTCTTTATTTTTAAGTGACTTAAAATAAGCAGTTAATATTTCAAAAAACAATGTAGAATTTTGTCAGCGCAATTCTATTGATGAATTTTTGCCATTTTGGAATAGTGAGCCATATTGGAACATTTCGCCTCTTAACATATTTCCCCAACTTGAAAATTTTCATTCATTATATTTTGCAAAATTCAGCAATACACGATTTTTTCACGATTGGCGACTTTTTTCGTCATTGACGACTTTTTCATGATTTTGCGATTTTGACACAAACGCATGGCCGGTAGGAACGCAAATCAAATTGACAGACTTGCGCTTCAAATGAATTTTGTTCTATAAATTTGCTTTTATAAAGTCCTAAAATGTCAAAAAAATGAAAAGCAAATATTTTCTGACTCCTAAGCGCAAAAAAAAATTGCTTAAACTGACATTTTATTCGAAAACCATATAAATTTCATCCCCAATCACCTTAAAATTTCAAGTTTTTACGTATATCTTTAATGGTTTCTATGAAAATTAAGTTTTAAAGCACAAAATTGCATATCAAATCTTTAAAGAAACTTTAAATTTCAAAATTTTTACTAAAACCAAGTTTTTTTACAAAATAATTGAATTTGATGATTCAAAAAACTTTACAAAATCAAATATGGGTTAAAAGAAACTTTTCAGTAGCTGAATTTATGCTATCTGGGAAATAAATGTCATCTTTCTTTTTACTTTGACATTTCACACGTTGTTATTGTTAGAGCAAAATATTTTCCATTTTTTAAGTAAATAAATAGGAAAAACTGAGTAAAAATGACTGCTCGTAGTAAAAAACAACGTCAAAGAAATCTTTCCATCAAGCGTGAAAAGCAAAAGGTCAAAGAATTGGCTCGCTTGAGAAAAACAGTAGGATTACCAGAAATGATGGATACAGACCAAGTTCAAGTACAAACAGCTGAACAAATTGAGAAAAAGGTATGTTGCTTTTCAGATGATTGTTGGATTCGAAATTATAATTGTTTTTCCATAACAGCACAAGAAAATCGAGGAACAGTTGATTGAAGAAGAATTCATTCAAGAAAAAACCCGGGCCATTGATAGGAAAAAAATAAAAGTTGTGCATCCAAATACAAAGAAAACACACATTTATGATACAAAGACAATGAAAGATCAGTATGGGGCTTATCCAACATGGTATCGTGCGAATAAAGTTAAACGAAAGATGAACAAAAAGAAGTTGAGTCACAAATCAAATTTCTGGACTGCTAATTTTGTTCCGTCATGAACAACTTTGTTTATTTGAATCATTCAATAAAATCCTACTAAAAAAATAAAAGTGTTATTAATACACTTTCTCATATGGTTGTGGTGAATGAGTAACTCCTTTGCGTTTTTCTCGTCTAGCACGAATAAGCTTGATAATGACATCAGTCCACACAACAATACAAGTGCCAAAGAAAATGATACAAGCAATAATTGCAACAATTTTAAATGCACGATATCTTGCTTCTGGATCTTCATTTTTGACAGCGTCATCATACAAGACAATTATTTTGCTCATTGTAGAATGAATTTGTTTGATATCAATCACTTTATTCTCAATGACACGTCCTTTGATTTTTTGTTCCTCTTTAAAGCCATCATAAACGAGTGTTAGATCACCAGTAAATTCAAACCAGACATTAGCTAAAGTGCCTTCAATTCGAACAGTTGTATGCGAATTTGGACTGATACGTTTCCTAATACTCATATCTTTTACTCTCACTTGTTGCATTGGCTTGGGTTGTCCCACAACAATTCGCTCAACTTGTTCATCCTGATACAAACGCATTTCAGTGCCAGGTATAACAAAATCAGGGAATACATGCTCTATGCTTCGATTTGTCAAAATATCCGGATATTTAGCGATGATTTTTGATTTACTATCCTCATTTCTAAAATAAATCTCTTCAAGTTTTAACACTTCTAATTTCGTTATATTTTCCCAATGTGTTCTCTCAATGTTACGCAATTCATATCTAAGTGGCAGATTTTCAACTAACACTTCAGTTGCGATTGCCTCATCCAAAACATGTTCGTTATTATGTAAGTATGTTGCATTATTTTTACTCACTCGTGACATGCGAGCTAAATCCTAAAAAAATACATTAAATATGACACATTAAAAAAATATCTTATCAAAATGGAAAATTTTATCAAATACAAATTAAATTTTAAGTTTACCATATTAACTGTTTTACTATTCAATAGTGGTTCAATTATTTTTGTGTAATTAATCCAACTAAGGCGACCAATTGCCCCAACTTTACAAAAGTCCTCAAATTTCCTTCCTGATTTAAATTCATTGTTGAGCACAGATATTATCGTTAAATCCTTTGATTGTGTTAAATTTTTATCACACAATTCTTGGAGCCATTTTTCATCAGCTAAATTTTCTTGAATCGAACAATTTGGATTTGACGGATTTCGGTAAAGACAATGTGAGCTCACGTGCTCATACAGTGTAATAATTTGAAATATCGTTACAATAAGTAAAAATTTCATTATTAAATTAATTGATTTAATTACAGACACAAATCACACGACTTGATCGAATCAGATTAACTTTAATAATAGTCCTCTTGTAGTTTCAATTATGTACTGATCAAAAAAAAATATTTTTCCACTTCATCAAGGTGTATTTGTCGTCATTATATCGATAAGGAATTAAGCAACCATTCATAAAACAAAAATGACAATATTTGATGATTATAAATAGATAAGATATAATTTTTTTTTTAAATAATTAAACGAATTATTTTTGCCAAAAAATGCCGAAAAATTTGAATCTACATGAGTTGAATTTTAAAAGCATGTCCATGGAAAAATCACCATTCAAAGGGATTCGATTTCCGACTTATTTGGATAAAATGTGATCGAATAATTGTTAGGGGTCAAAATTTTTAAAATGAGCATTTTATCAGATAAGGTTAATGAGACACAAAATTTCCAGGGAGGTCCAAAATTTGTAGTGTATAAAAATTTAACTGACTCATAATTTTCAATTAAAAAAAATTAGAACGCGATCGTGAAAGAATTTCATAAGCGCATTTTCAAACATCGAATTCATCATATATATAAAAATTTTACAGGAAAAGACACGCAACCTTCCAAGTCCATGAACTTCATGGTGAAAAATATTTGTAAATTATCCAAAAAGGTGGACCGAGAGCCTACAAAGCCTGTATTTTTTTCAAATCAATATGAATTTTACCAAAAATCATGTGTGCTGAAAATTTTCTAGAACATAAAAAATATGATTTCAAGGTGATACCATCGAAACAAGGCATACCAGTCCGTACAATGTCTACTCAAAATATCGACTTCGGTAAACTTTTGAATTTCAATGAAAAATTGAATTTTTTAAATGTAAAACTCTTTTCCATGACAATTCCAAACATTTCCCATCATTTATTTTCATTTTGAATCCTAAATTCAAATATTTACAATTCAATAAAATTTCAATACAATTCCATTCATTTCAATACAAAATTTTCTCTCTTTCATTCAGTACTCGGTCACAATTCATTTTGTATAGACGTGTAAGAAAAAAATCCTCAATCGAATTATTATTTTATTATTTTTAAAAATTAAAAAAAAAAAACAATAAGAAATAAGATTATTATTAAAATTCAATAATTATCCAGTTATCTAAGGTTAAAACTCGATATAAAATTAATTATCAATTAAATACAGGTGACAGAAAGTAAGAATTAAAATAAAATTACAAAAAAAATCCGAGCTGGCTTAGCACAAGTGTAAATGAAAAATTATAATTTGTATGAATTTCATTGAAAATCTTTATCCATTTTATATAATGAATCGATAAAATTGAAATATTATTAAAATTATCGTGTATTATGATATTTTTTCAATTAAAATTCAACTTTGAATGAAAGAAAAAGTAAATCAAAAAAATTATTATAACATTGTGATTCAAGAAAAAAAAAGTGGAGCTCCCTTATACATTTTTATTATAATATTCTTTATGTTACACTTAAAATTCATTCATTTTTATATACAATAAGTTTACGTGTGTGTATATGAGAATTTCAGTCAAGACAGAGACAGAAAAAACGTATGAATCAGTATTGTTAAATGGTTGGTGAGTAGGAGATAGCTTGTGAAACATAATTTTTATTATTTTTTTTCGTACATTTTGTTGGTTTTTTTCTCTTTGCAAACTCAATTCAATATAAATTGTTATGTTGGTATGCGTATCAAAAAATGTGTGTGTGTGTGTGTGTGTGTGCTAAACCCAAATAAAATCGTAGTAACAATAATAATAATAATAATAATTTACTGCGAAACTTGAATACAACTTTCAATATAATAAATACATGGAATGTACAGTTTGATTTGAGACTACGTGACTTTTATACTTATATGAATTTAATATGCGCGAATTTTCTCACAGCCATGTTAACAAAAAAATGTTTGTTTCATGTTAAGTCAAATTTGGTTTGATCAGAAACAGGTTGAAGTGCATGTTTAATAAACATTTGTAAATTATTTTTATGGGTATCAAAATTCTTTTGTATTATATTAAAAAAAATTCATTAGACGGTTCCATTTTGATAAAAAGTTGTGAATTGAATTCGGTTATCAGGTGATTGATATGAAAGGAAGTGCATCAGTACTTTTCTATGGTTGAATTAAATCGATAAGATAATTTTAATATGCAGTTTTGGTATCGGCTGGTGTTTCAATGACAAAAATGAAAGATCGGGTGATGGAATTTTGATTGAATTTCATTTCAGAGTACCAGGATTAAGAAACGTTAAAATTCAAAATCTGAACAAGAATCTTAATTATTTTTTGGGGTTAGTCATTGGGGAGTTAAAGGTGCTGTGGTTAGCGTGTTGGATTTTCAATCTTAAGGCCATGAAACTTTACAGTCTCAAATATCCCCTTTTCCGACTACTGAATTTTAGTTAAAGGCTAGATAAAGGAGGCGACTGCTTGGAATGACATGATAAAAGTTAAGGCCATCTGATAATGATAACGCGTATTCAGAATGTGCCTGACTGATGGCTTGAGTGTAGGCTTAAGAACCGCCCTAAAATCTGATCTGGTTTTTCTGGAGAAATTGAGTGCACCATGTTTAATCTATTTTAAGTGATAAATTCCAAGTTGAGGTGCCCAAAAATTTTCACGGGGATCAAAAGGTCCCATTGTGATCAACTCAATATGAATCGAGGAATGCTCATTATGCCGGCACCGATTGAAACTGATTTTTGAAACTCGAATTGCTCATCAAAGATGACAAGATAGGTCCCTTCTCATCAGGGCCCTGGCATTCTGTATGATTTTCTTTCAAATTTACGCTAAACTTAACTTTTACAAGACGATCGACTGCGGGTTTTCTGGCATTTGCCAGATTGTCCGTATGGCTAATCCACCACTGCTTCTCATAATTTTAAAATTTGGACACAAATCATCATGCCAAGCTTTTTTCCATACTCCGATTCATTCACCTGATGATGGCATAAAGCTCAAAGTTCCATTCAACATAAAAGAAAAAAAAACTGAAATTTTTAATCAGCGCATGCGTATCTTCAGAAATTTAATATTTAATCACATCCGGAATACTTTTTATCACTGATTAAACCTAAACTCAGACTCAAATTGAAATGAAATTAACCCACAGTAATAAATCACTCATATCTTTATGATATGTTTCGATAGCATAGTGATGAGTCAATTATCTCTCGTGCTTTTAAAATTGATAAAAATAGAATTTAAGTTACGTAAAGTGCAAATTTTCCTCCTTATCTTACGATAATCAGATTATTTTTATTGTCTTGGATTAAATCATAAAAATTATTTGAAATTTCAATTCAACTTTATTTACTTTAAACTTAAAAATAAAAAACAAATATTTAAACACAGTCTGGACTAATTTTACTTTCTCTTTTCCGGATTAAGATATCATTCAATGTAAACATGGTTAAAATGGTGTACTGTCTACCATGACCCAGACAAGATTTGATTAAGTACGGTTGTGTTTCAAATAATTTTTTTTTAATTTTACTTTTATTATGCATCATTTTAATTCATATACAAAATTTGCTTAGAGCAAAAACCCACATTTCAGTTCATTTCAATGGTGTATATTGATTTTTTTTCAATTTCAAAATTTATTTTTGTATGAAATTGTTGGAATGTTTTGTATAACAGAAAGAGGTGGAGGAAAAAAATGAACAATAAATAATCCGTTGATACAGTTCGTGCATTGCATGTGCATTTATCCTTCAATTGCACTGAAATATTGTTTTTTGTGATACCAAAAAAATTTATGTATGAAATTTTTTGGTGTACACACACGATGTTTAGTTCAATATTCAAGTTCAAGGCTATTTTTGAATGTGAGTGTGCTGTGTATATTAAAAAAATTATTTTAAGTGATTATCGGTTTTCATATCAAATTTTAATTGAATTGTTTTTTCATTCACATTAAGATTTAATTTAATTACATCTTGAAATGTTAACAAACCACAATGACCTCTAAAACTTCGTCTTCTTAACGATGATTTCTGGTCTATGTCATTATTTGTGATGACTTTGTATTTTTTTTTCAAATATGTTCTTTTTCATTCGCATTAACTTGTCATTATTTATTTTTTTTGCGATCGATTGATTTTTTTTTTAAAGAGATATTTCAATGTAAAACATTGCCTTCATGTTCAAATACATACATCATCAGTATTCATAAAAAATTTCAAATTGAAAATGTATTCATATTTTTTCTGTTTTTTTGCTACTTGTGTAAGAATATTGATTGGAAGTTGGTATTATTATTGCATCATGTTATGAGCGCCAAGATTTTTTGTTGGTATTTATGAATGACGTCATTCAGTATGCATATTAAAAAGAGATTACATTGTCCATTGCCAAGTTCATGTTTTTTTGTTGTTATTTTTTTTGTTGTTAATGTTTGAGGTTTAATTCGTCATCGCAGAACAGGAACTTGATTTGATGTGGTTGTGAATCGATTTTAAGAGCACTGAGACGATGTGATTAGATGTCATTTTAATGAGCTTCCACTGTGAATTCTTTTTTAGCGGAAATTATGAGGCTAAAAAGTACAGAAATACAATTTTGAGCTCAATTTTCAGCATTTCAAGTCAAATACGCTTTTGGCACCACTGTATTTGATCGTCCTTCTATCCTAGCTTGAGTGCATTTTTTCGGAGGCTGAGTCAACGTTGTTAAATGAAAAGGCCTCATCAAAACACCCGCAGTGCGATTTCCCTTCATATGGGATGCTTTGCTTGACGATTTGTGCGGTGTGTGCGATTTATGGAGTTTTTTTTTTCAAAATTTTACGATTGTTTAAATTTCTGCAATTTACTCAGATAGGCACATTTCCGTTAGAAGTGAAATGTGCTTTAAATACATTTCAATTTAAACACGCATTTATTCCACAAGCACCAACTAAAGCACCCCGTATGAGCCCCGTAAGACTGCGGTTATGCAATCTTTTACCGAAAATGCGCTCACTGATTCATTTCATCCTTCGATTTCATAAAAAAATCAAAAAAAAATAGGTTTTCATTAAATTTCATTAAATTCAGAGCACGCCGTCTCTCATCGATATCATGATAATAAATATAAAAAATACTATTTTCATGTTAGCATGTAATGCAATCAAATTATCTGTCTATCACAACCTGACACGATTTTTGTACTTTTTTACATTTAAATTACTATTAACATTACTTTTATTTTATTACTCACCGTAATTCGGTCAAATATTGATTTTTCTTCAAATTAATTTTATCAGTTTCTTCCTTTATCTGAATGAAATTTTCCATGTTCCACAAATCTATGAGCAAAAAATTTGTACTTGAATTGAAATTCGCTTGTTCTTAAAAACAATTAAAACATTAGTAGGTTACTAGTTTAATTGAGATAAGAAAAACATTGCGGATACTCTTGAAATGTAATTGATTTGTAATTATTACTTTAATAGGAAATGAAATTGCATTATCGCATTCGTAGAACTTTTTTGATGACTTTTTGAAAATTTTAAGAGGCAATCATTGTATTGTTCTCTTTTTTAGTTGTTCGTTGTTATCATTTCAAGTAATACAAGATAAGAAATGGAGACTCCTTGACCTTCTGCACGATTTGCAATTTTTTTGCTTGTCTTAATCGCTTGGATTATAAACGTGAATTTATTGCAATGCAAACAAATAAATTATAATAATAAAAACAAACCGTTTCACAATTTGATTTCCTTTGTTTACCATATTTCACTTAACATTTCTGTTTTATTTATTTGTCTATCATTAATAAAAGCCATTGTTTTCCTTTAAATTGTTGATGCTAGTAAATGACTTGCCAGGTTATTTACTTTACTTATAAAAGTTCTTTTATTTTCTTACTTTTCCTTCTATTAGCGTAAACATTTAATTTTATCATTCTGAATCATAGCTAGAGGAATTTAATCCATGAAAACGCTGAAACGCAAATCACAAGACATTAAGATAAAATGAATCCTTTACCAGGTTAACCCTAAGCCATAAAACGCAGAATTTCATTGATATAAAAAAGAAACATAATAAAATTAGACTGTGGAACGCATTTTCAATGTTTATACGCAAAAATGTTATGATGGTACTAAAATCCAAACGACACAAAGAATGGCATGGATAATGACAAAAGTAAGGAAATTACTTGTTTAAGGTAAAATCGTTTCAATTCAATACGTAAACTAGATTTGCTTCTTTTATATTATTTCAAATGAATAAACTCGTTATCTTTATTTTGCGTATTTAGACAGCATATGGCAATTATTTGTATGTTTGTATACATGATGTATGTGCATGACGAGCCCTCATTTTATGTATAAAATATTTATATTTAAAAAGGTATTAGGCTAATCCAAGTTTGTTGTGAGTTTAAGATTTCAAGTCTTATTAAAATCTTCATGAGAGAGCAAAATAAGGATTGTGTTCAAGATCTTGCGGAGTAAATTGTGTGATGCTATTGACCATTTGAAATAGTAAATTTGAATTGAGCTGTTGCATTAGAAATTGTCTTAATACTCGAATATGTGCTACACGCTGGGTATAAGGACAAAATCTGTTTTGATGATTTTGACGAATTTAGCAACTTGAGTTAAACTTTACGATCTTCTTGATTATATAAAGTTTTTAATAAAAAGAGATTTCGAAAAAGTTGCCTCAGAGATAACTCAGAGTAGGGAGGGGGTTATTAGGCTTCATCGCGGTCTCAAAAGGTTTTATTTTGTTCCAATTACCTCGACCGAAGTTTACATAGTGAACGACAAATTCTTAGCCTTGACTTTTATACTATAATCCAAGAGAAGCTCAAAGATAAACTGACTTGTCGTGCCTAAGCGTTCATAGCGACATGCCTTTTTGATATTCCAATAACAGTTTTTCTTATCAGTGTGACGAAAAATTTTTTGACGTATATTTAATTAAAAAAAAAAAAATTGAAAGCTATTGTTTTTGGAAGTTTTTGGAACTTGAACTTAAAATTTTCACACAGGAGTGTTCCATGGAATATTCTTAATATTAGGGGGCAAATGTGACCATAAACTCATTTAAAACTTGTATCGGCCTTTTTTTTTCAATGTTTTGTTATTTCATCACTGATTCAACGCAATTTCAACGTCATAATTCAACAAACAATAAAAAATGTTTTGAGAAAATTATACATAATGAATTGTTGTTTTTGAAAAGTCTACATATTTATTTAATGATGTTGTTATTATTATTAAAGTATCAAGTCTGTTATTTTTACGTAATCAATTTTGTTTTGAAACAAATTAAAAGTGCTTTCTAATCCTAAATTGTTGTTTTTGTGATTATTCTCATTAAGTCTTGAATAAATAAAGCAAAAAAACAATGTAATTAATCACTTGTATGTTCAAATTAATTCTCGGAAATTCATCAATTATGAGGAAAAACGTGCGTTATTGGTTTCCCATTCATCATCATCAATTTGTGAAATTCTTGGTATTTAATTTGATAGGGTTATTAAATATGTGATGAAAACGGTGATCATGATCATGAAAAAAGAACTTAACACGGACATTTGACTTGTTTAGATTGTGAGTCATCACACTACTAAAAATGTGTTTTCAATGTCAACCATTGTTTTATTAAAATAGATTTATTTTTCAAAAATTTAACCTCCCAAAATAAAATTTGAGTGACAGAATTAGTGTAATAAAATAAAATTAAATTACATTTTGTCAGATTTAAATAAAAATATTTTTTTTTGCATATTTTGACTAATAACCTTATCATTTTAACCTTAATCGTTGTAAATTCTCTCTCTTTTGCTATGAAACGAGGTCTTAAAGGCGACTAAATGTCTACCAAGCAAATCAACTGCGGTGAATTTAATAAATATAAGAAAGAGACATCACTGCATATTATTTTTATTGTAATAAAAGAAAAAAATATAAATAATTTCATCACGTAGTATGTCGATTGTCGTATCTTGATTGTGTCATATACAGTGATTGCATATTCAAAGCTTATTAACGTACAATCAGAAGAACGCGCTTTCATATTCATAGGCATACATTTAAAATGATTTGCATATTTGGTTATTGATATAATCAGATGTTTGTCTGGTGTTTTGTGTTTTGATTTTTAAAAAGGTATGTTGTTTTACAATGATGTGAGTTAAAATTGAAATGACAAACAGAAAATTTTCCATTACAATGCAAATAAGGTAAAATAAGACACTTTCGTAATTACTTGAGACATGGAATTTGTTTGTTTTTAATTTAAGTTAATTATGTTAAATGGGGTTTTTGGTATGGAAAATTTTCAAAAATATTCCTTTTAATTAGCTGTTTGACGGTGTTTTAACTAATTAAAGACAAATATTGAAATTTGAGCTAATTTTCTCATTCTCAAATCATTCTCTCTCTCTCTTCTCAACTAGCTCTCTCTCTTTAAAATGAACCCTCTGTAGATGCGAAGCTGCAAAGAAGCTCGATTAAGTGAAATTTTTTCATGAATTTCATTGCCTCTCTCTCTCTCTCTTTCTCCTGAACTTGCCCTCTCTAAAATTTTTGATTGCTATTAATTCTTCTTAAATGCGAAGCAAATTAAATAAAAATTTTGTAATGAATCGTTTTCGAATCGAGAAAGAAACTTAGTTAAGGAGAGAGATAAAGATGGAAAGAAATCAATTATTTCATCACATTTCAAGTCATTTTGATATAATGTGACTTTGAAATTTTCCAAGAAATTCAATTTTTTTCTTACACATCAGCAATCCATTCAACTTAAGAATCCATACAAGTTCTCAAAAAATATCAATTACCCTTCAAGTGTTACTTCCTCGTAAAACTCATAACATGGTTTAAAAAAAATATATAAATAGAAATTAAATTTTCAATATATTTTTTTTTGCCTTAAAATGCATAAATGCTGAATAACATGTGATTTGATTACCAGAAATAATAAAAATGATAATTTACGTCAATTTTTATGATGCTCAAACGAAAAAGGCACGTTTTTCTATAAAAAATCCACATTTAAATTAATCTGTCAAAATCATAATCCTATTTTCATGAAAATTCTATTACTTTTATTACTTCCCTTTTATTAATAACTTTCATTAATGAAAATGAATATTTTTTTCTCTTTTTCTAATAATTTCCTATTAAATTAATTTCACATGAATTTGCTTCAGACGCTATTATAATTAAGATATCTTTTTATAACATCGTTTACGCCCAAATCATGACAAATTTCGATTGAATTCTGAAATATTTCATTGTAGGCTGATTTCCCATAGTTCAAAAAATGTAGGTTGAATGTATTTTTTTTTGTAATTTCTTTTTATTGATTAAATGAATTTCCAATATCAAACAGATCATAATTTATTCATATCAAAACTTACGTATTTAACATTTAATGCTATTAATTTTCAACTCGTGATTGTAATTAGATAGAAAACAGCTGGAAATCTTTTTAATACCATGAAAATTAATTTTAATGCGAAAAACTCATTATAATAAAATATGAAGCAAATGACAGATGAAATGAAGTGTAGGTGTCATTATCACAAAACCATTCGAGTATTCTCGCGTCTGGATGAGAATGTTCTAGTAAATTTATTATTATTATTTTATAGAATGTAATCAATTGTGAATATGAAAGTACTTTTATGAATGTTCTATTAAATTTAACAATTGAATTGTGTGACACATGGCAACAATTTTTTTCTCTTATTTATTTATGAATGCGATATGAAAGGCAAATACAGAAAAAATTGCCTTAGTTGGTACGAAATTGAAAAAATTTCTACCTTTATGTGGTGATTTATGAACGTTTTATTTGTATATAAAGCACTCATCTAACCCAGACCGCAAATATTGATTTTTCTATTGTGTTTACTGCAGTAAATAATTGTCGTGCATGGTGCAAAGTAAATATGAGGCTTTTTTAAGTTATTTGAACAACATTATCTTTGAAGATGACTTGTAAACTTGTTAATTTTTGCATGACTTATGTGGGCATTACACAAATTTTCCTTAAAATTTCCTGTCCTTATTTAACGTATGTAAAATCGTCGTATCGATGTAAATCGAAAAAGCTCTCGAGATATATCCATGTTCAAGTGATTGCAATGATTACTACGAAAAAATGGTGAAAATGAAGCACATGATACCTTAAAACTCGAAGGAACTTTTTTTTCAATTCCTGGAAAGTTTTAACAAGGTGCAAGGTTCTGAATCTTAGCCCCCCATGATCTGCTCCAATGGCATCAACTGATCACGTTGAAGGTACGTTTAAGGTGCCACTGAATGGTCAATTAGTACATCTTAATCTGTTGACTTGAAGAAAGCTTCTCGATATTACACAAATTTCCCTTAAAATTTCCTCTCATTATTTAAAGTTTTTAAATTTGTCCTATCGATTCAAATCAAAAAAGGCTCTCGAGATATATCAATTTCCAAGTGATTGCAATGATTACTACGAAAAAATGGTGAAAATGAAGCACATGTACCTTAAAACTCGAAGGAACTTTTTTTTTTAATTCCTTGGAAATTAAAACAAGGTTTTTGTTTGCAATTTTTTGTATCTTAGTTCCATTGATCTGCTCAAATCCCATCAACTGATCTCATTTAAGATCGTTTAAGGTGTCATTGAATAGAATGTGCTTTGAAACTTACCTGTCTTAATATATTGACTTAACGAAAGCTTTTGGATAGTCTCTTAAAAATTGAAGTAGCAGCAACAATGCAAAGCACATTTGCATAGG
Source organism: Culicoides sonorensis (assembly GCA_900002565.1). Classification (NCBI taxonomy): domain Eukaryota; kingdom Metazoa; phylum Arthropoda; class Insecta; order Diptera; family Ceratopogonidae; genus Culicoides; species Culicoides sonorensis. Next base: position 8,148 of record LN483650.1, on the reverse strand, counting down.
ACCTTAAACCAACGTAGCTCACTCAATTTCAAGCTTCAGTTTCTAATTATAAGTTCTTTAATTTCCTAATATGAAGCGAAACGAATCACAAGCTATTATAAAAAAAAAAACAATAATCTTAAAAAGCTTTTTAACATTTCATAAAACACGACCATGAAATCGTAAATTTTCTTAATATGCATTAAACGGCAATTAAATTAAATTAAATGAAATGAAATGAGCTTACATTTTTTTAAATAATTTTCAACCATATTTACTTTTATGACAACCACTTATTATTTGTATTATTATCATAATAATTATTGTAGGGAAAATATTTACTGATGTAATTAGTGTTTTGAAGAAAGAACTAATGAGATTAATTACGAAATGATATGGTGTGAAAAAAATAATAACTGACTCATATCTGCAGAAAATGATTTTTTTAACAAGGTTACGATGATTTATCATTACTTTCATCATCATTTCAGTTATCATCAAAACAAATTTACGTCAATTCATGGTCACACCTGATGTTTACAATTAGAAACTAATTTCATAAGATTGTGCTTGGAAATCATTTTAATTAATGTCATGTTGTTTTGTCTAGTATCAAATGGTTTATAAATACAATGTATAAAAATAATAGTAATTAATTAAATTCCTGTGAACTATCTCGAATTGTATCAATCGATAACAGACTCGTGGACCACAAAAAAAAATAATTGTTCTTACATGTGTTGAAATGAAAATAACAGAAAACTCACATAACCTTGATATTTTCTGTATCTATGCATATAATGCAGATTTTTCTCCCCATGTATGATAAATGTGCATTATGAGAGAAAATAAAAAACAATTTATAATAATAATTTACAATGTTATAAAAAATGCAATGAAAGCAATATGTGTGTGTGCAAATAAAAAGGAAAAACAAGAATTGTGAACAATTATATTCATATATGCAACTTATAAAAGAAAATCACTCTTGGAAACTAAATGTATTGTATTCTGGTACTTAGTGAAATTGAAACATGGTGTGACAAAATTAACACGCTATTCAACATAGAAGAAAAATTAAATAAAAAAGGCATTGTACTATGAATGAAATGAAATTATAATTATTTGATGATTCAACTTAAAAGTTTCATTTTCTTTCAAATTTTTTTTTCATTATCCATGAAATACATTGATAAATAAGCACGTTTCACCACTTTATTATGTAAGATAAAATGAAACACTTTTGTTTTGTTCAATGAAAAAGAAAAAATACGAGGATTCTCATGAAGTTTTAACAAATTTCTCGTGAAAAGATGAATGAAAAAGTGAAGGTGAAGGTTATCAATGTAGAAATTGGGATGAGTGAGAATTGACATGCGCAATTTTTCCTTTGCACCACACACTGAGAAAATACGAGAAAATGGGTTTCCTTTTCTTTTTCATACATTTTCCTTTCATACGATTTAAAAGGCATTGAAAAGCATTACGTAATTTTAATTGAAAAAAAAAATTTTCATAAACAACTTTATCTTGATATGTTACGAGAGGGAAATTAAAATCCTGATAATCATTAATTTTGTTTTTTATCTCATGATCGTCCACTGAGATTTTTATTGTTAAATGAAATTTACGCAATCGACACGTGTTTTTATCGTTTGAAACTTCCTTCCTTTGAATGTTTTTGCTCAATCACGATGTTTACAATTGAATTTTTAGACACGTGCTGGAATTTTTTTATCTACTTTTATTTAAATTTTATTCACTATTTGATATTTTGATTAATGGTCCTTTAATTTAAGGCGTGTTGGAACTAAATTTTGATATGACTTGTAAACTGTTTGTATTATGTAAAATAGCTTAATATACCATGAAAAATATGAAAAAAAACTGTTTATGATAAATAAAAACAAAAAAAAACGACTTCATAATCACCGTGTGAAATTTAAAAACAGAAAACAGATGAGTTAAGTTAAGTTCAAGGTCAAATGCCATTAATTTTGCGTTAAATTTCAATTTAAGTTTATTTTCTCTAGAGGTATTTTATTTTTATTGAAAATCATATCAATGAGCATTATGTTTCAATGTTTAGTAACGAATTGAACAGACGAATCAAAGACCCAATACAGGTTGACGGTATACTGAAAAAATTTATAATGGAGACGCCTGGTTTTTTACTATTATCATGAATAAAATAAAAGGAACTTTCGAATCGACTTCTATTCATTCTATTTCTTATATTTTGTTTACATTTTAAATTAGCAATATGTACAAAAAAATAAAAACAAACATTAACCGGATAAGTTTTAAACTTAACTTGAATGCCTCTTCAACAAAGAAAGAAAGAAGAGACGCTAAAAACCAATTCAATTAGCATAATTTACAAGAATCAAAACAAACGTAAAATAAATTCTCAGAATCAGGTTATATATAAACTTTTATTTTGACTTGATTATCTCATATTAGAATGTATCCAAAGTTCATATTTCATATTAAACGCATAATTTATCGATAAATATTGATTTTTATTTTATTTTTTTTTGTTGTGCCAGTAAATCATCATAAAACTTGTTTTTTTTTTTATTTCATAGCAAATTTTATATGAAAAATCACCAAAAATAATCGTCATAGCGTTTAAAGACACGGTAACCCAGCCCAATTCAACCTGTTATCGCTTGAATTCAATTTGTAGATAAATTAATATACAAACAAAAAAAATCCAATCTGATTCAGCACAAAACTGTACAAAAAAACCGATAAGATTGCTTATTATTATTATTATTATTGTTTATTTTGACTCATTCAAATCAGACGATTGTAAGACAGTATAAAAGTAAGAAACAGCTGATTAATTTAGTTCAGTGCTAGATTAAGTTCCGATTGATAAGGAAGTGTGTGTAAGTGTATGATTTTGTTCGGTTATTTAATTTAACTTGATATGATTTTGTTCTGTATTGTATCAAGTGTCGATGTAAAACAAGTCAAGTAAGAACCCTTTTATTGAGTGAATGAATTTTTTTTTTTTGAATTATAATCTCAATATGGGCATGTATTGTGTTTTACAGAACTACAAAAGGTTATGTCATGATATTGAATAACAAATTTTCAAGTTAGTGCGCATAAAAAAGGAAAGTTATGTAATTCATTAAGTGTATTTATTTGATTTTATTTTTAATGTGATCATGGGGGAATTTTTGAAGAGATTTCACAGGAAAAACTTGAATATGATCATGTTTTATTTGTAAAGTATTAAAAGTTGAGGAAGTTGAAGGATGATGAAATAAAATGGAGTGCTGATGATATGATGATGTCATATCCTAAAAATTTTAGGGTGACCAATTTAGCTCTTTCGGAGCTAGATCTGGCTCTTTTTTAAATTTTTTGGCTCCAAACATGGTTCAAAAGCCCCTTGGAGCTTTTTTAGCTCTTTCATTACATAATTTTGGCTCTTTTAGCTTTTCGCCTTAAATTTTTTGTTCAGTGAAATTGTGACTTTTAATTACATAAAATTTCTTGGATCGAAAGTACTTCAACGTTGAAATTTTGGGTGTACAAATATCAAGAAGCAGCAGGAAATACTTCGTTTGGCAATATGGCGACATTCGTCCTTGATCTTCTATCACTTTCCCACTCCAACGCAGATTTTGAATGAATATTTAGTCAAATATGATCAAAAATCGTTTGACTAACCGAATGTCGATTAAAACACTCAAGGCAATTTTGTACAGTAGATATGGTTTGAAGATGTGTGAGGTTTGTTGTAATGATTACAAACTGACTGAAGATATTCTGAAACAAATTGGAACAAATGAGTCATATGTGTCAAAAGAAACTGGATGAAAATATTTTACGTTTTTTAACGTAAATTTATAACTCTCAAAAGTTTAATAAAAATTGATAAATTTTATTGAGCTATCCGAATTCGATGCCCTTGATGATTTTCTCATGTCTTTTCGCTCCTAAAATGTTAAATTAAAACAGGATATCATTTCAACAAAATAAACGCTTAACAAAAAAAAAATATGTAAAATTATTTCCGATGATTGTAATTTACAGCTCTATAAATAATTATAATAATAAACTTGATGATAATATTACACAAATTAGTTTTATGCTAATTTTTTTTTAATTGCCTTACAAGGTCTCTCACAGCTGATTAATAAATATAATAATAATACTCATTTACAGTTGTTCGTATCAAAACATGTGACAAATATATAAAATTAATTAAAATTGTATAATAAACTTTAGTAGCTTTAAATGACCGTTAACAACAAATCTAACGGAATCATCATTCATGTCTTAATTTCAAGTTCTAAATGTAAATTTTGATTATAAAGCTTGTCGTGAATTAATTGACATTTTAATATCCTTGAAAATTTGTATTCAAATTTTCATGTTCTATCATTTTTTGGTATAATCTGATTTGAGCTTCTCATTTTTGATAAATGCACGAGTCATGTCATGTCATGCAACCGTTTTGTATTTAAATTGTGTACATTTCACGTGTAAAATATTTTATTGACATAAAATTGCTTTGTTTGAAACAGATTGTGACTGCTTTAAATCAATAATAATAAATTCAATAGTTAATTAATTAATTATTCATATTTACTTTTGATTTATTTATTATTGATTTGAAATAGTGTAAAATATTAATTAAGGGAGCACGTTTTGATTTTTTTTGTACTGTCTTGAGTTTGCGGTATGATTTTGAATACGGTGAATCAAAGTGGTTTTCTCGATGAAATTATTCATGCAAGAGTGATTATTTATTTATTTGAGTATTTCTTAGATTTGGATGGGCGTGACAAGTAAATCAAGAAGAGAATCTCATGAAATGTGGTAAAGATGTTGTGTGTGGGGATTTAAGTTGATAGATCTAAAAATAGGCATAAAATCAAAATTTTGTATGCAAATTTAAAAATACAGAAACACACACAAATGAAAATCAAAACAATCATAGTGAGAGGTATTTTTACACAAACATGTGTGATGTGAAGCGTTTTTTTTAAGAATTTGGTCTGACAATTTGGTGGATATGAAGGCGTGTTGCTACCTCTAGGGATTTTAACATTAAAAAATTGATTATTCATAGGTTCGAAAATGTTTTCCAAAGTTACTGAATGAGTCTTATGATGACTTAAATAGTAATACAAGTGAACTAGACTGAAGTTATTAACTACCTTGGCAGCCTCAAGGAGGGATTTGTCGAACCCCCTGGACCCTCCCTAAAACGTTCCAAGTGTCATCTTGCTCAATTTACACATGAACATATTTTGAGATTTTTAAAACATTTATAACGGTTTTTTAAAAATCGATTTTAAATGAAAAACCGTTACTTTGACCGTTAATATTTTTCCGAAACCAGGAAAATTCGACAATCTAATAAAATTTTTCGAATGGTTTTTTGAATCATTGTCCAGCGTTAAACTCCATTGAGATAAGTTCTCATTTAAAAGTGATAAAATGAAAGCGCTCATTTAAATCTTAAAAACTTACACTTTCGTTTTATATTCAAGTATGTTTTTGCTCCTCTCTTAAAGGGGGTTTTCTAAATATACAAAAATACTACAAAAAAAAAAACGAAATTTTATTCAAAAAAAAACACAACTAAAGGTTACTCAAATAAATATTGTGTCTCAAAATTTTAAATTTAATTCTATTTTATTTTATTTATTTTTTTTCACATACATTTTTCATATTAAAATTTATTTGTAGTATACTCATGTCAGTTTTGTACTATACGTGATAGTAAGAGAACGTATTTTCATGTTATTGGCAACTAATTTTTCGTATCGTTTCAATTGAAATAAGTGAGTTAAAGTGAATTTTTGTATTATTTTTAAAGACATTATCGATTTATGGCATTTATTGTCTTGTTATCATGTATGGATTTATGGATAAGAACACACTTAACATCATTTCTTACCTAATCCAGTTAAATGTATAGAATTGCATAACAAACTTTTATTTATAATATTATTTTATATAAAAAAAAATAGAAAAAATTCCTTCTAGAAAATAATTGTTCGATCCTTTTACATTTTTACGTAATATTCCATTTATTTATAAGTTTTTGTTTTCTTGGTAAATGTTTCATTCACTTGTAACCACTTTACTACTATATTTGAGTAATTCCCATATGAATCATAAAAGTAAATTTTTCGTTCCATATTTTTTTTTTATTTGGCTTGAATATATGTGCCTATACCTAAGCAAAAATTGTGTTACATGTTGTAAAACATTCATTCACAGAATTTCAAGTATAGGTTGTTGGATGTGACGAAATTGCATAATTTTGTTCTATTTTTAATCGAGAGCTAGGTTATAGATACACATAAATGAAAAATTTTTGTTTAGGGTTATAAAACAAAATCGAGTGTAATGGTATTTTTATTTTTAATTTATTTTGATTTAACAAGACAAGACACAACACAACAAATCGTAACATTTGAACTAGAAATTACGGATATAAGTGTGCTCTTTTGACATCTCTTGGGATTTTTGATGACTGTTAAACAGATTTTATTAATTAATTGGATATGAAATTTCACTTTAAATAAAAATTTAATAGAAATTATGCCAAAATGTAAAAAAAATAAGTTGTGGCTAATTAATTGTGATATTTTTTCACTGTAAAACCAAATTCAGTGAGTTTTTTAAATGTGAATTTAAATTTTTACACTCCAAATGTTTAAAATGAATACCACGCGACTGAATTGAAACAAAAAATCATATTCCAGTCAAATTACTCTGATTTATATCACATTCATGTACTATTTCTATGATCATCACATTGTTTTGTGGTATGTTTCATATCAGAATTTTTGTCCAGTTGCCAAAAAAATTTTCAATATAATTTCATTGGAATTTCATAAAATAAAATGAAACACATCCATTTTTGTACTGATTCATTCATAATGATGGAAAATTCTTCCGATTCAAAATGATATCGCATAATTTGATTTTGGAATTTTTCCACAACTTATCACACATTCCCGGTATAAAAGTTCAAAGTCAAGTTGTGCGTAAAAACATTTGAATTGACTAGAATTTGGATGGTATGAGATGCCACATCAAACAATTTGTAAAATATAATTTATTTATTATGATTAATTTGTATGGCATCTGTTTTTGAATTTCGCTTCCTTCACAATGATTATTAATTTTAATATTAAATTAATTTTATGGTGAATTTTGAAAGGAAAATTCTTTGGAAAGACTGTTTTTTAAGTAAAAATAAAATAAAATAATGATCAAAATTGGTTCAAATTTGTAATTTCATGTCTAATGTTAAATGTATTGAGAAAAGAGAGAAATTTAAAGCCCTCTCTCTATTTGCAAGCTCTCTGTACTACAATCAGCCCAATTGTGGCTTCAGTAGGAAAAATCAGTAGTCCTTGAATCTTTCTAAGCTCACTGACGCTGTCTCTGTAAATTTTGTATTTTATCTCTCAATGAATTGGATCAAAAGTGACATTTACAGTAAAAAATTTTCTCTGACTCTCTTTTTGATTGACCATTTATTTCTCTCTCACTCTCTTATTTAATTTCTGTTTTTCGAATTTTATCAAGTTCAATGAAAAAGAGAAAGATTTTCAAAGTCAAACATATTTAATGAAACCTTCATACGATCGAATCAAAATATGACGCAATCAGACCACGCCGATGCCCCATTTTCCTCTTACATACCTCCTTGACCTCGAGGATCTTCAGATTTCTTCACATAAGAGTTGATTTTCATTTAAATTGCGTTTTCATTTCAATAACCGAGGAAATATCTCATATAAGAGATTTTTTCGCATTCAAAATCAAAAAAAAAAAAATTATCAAGGTAAAACATTTTTTTTTCATAAAATCGTGTCAATGTGCGATAATGCCAATCACAAACAGAATGTGGATCGTAATAATCGTTATTTCATTTCATTTATTTTTTTTTTAAATTCAAAAAAAAACATGCAAATTTTTATCAAAAGTAGAACGAAAAAGTCTCAATTTTTGTTATACAAAAAAAAAAATATACAAATTGAATATAAAAAATTAAATTTATTCTATCACAAGAGCTAATAAAGAATAAAATAAAAAAAACATTCACATCAAAAATTTTAAATGGCGCAAAAGTGTGCTGAAATTTTTACGATTTATCGAAAAATTGAAAGACAAACAAAA